>OU015468.1:15519057-15591190 GCA_907164805.1 Brachyptera putata | reverse complement strand
GGGTCCTGGAACTTGAACTAAAATGCATGAGTCCTGGGGAAGCTTGAAACCTGAAAATGGTCGAAGTCCTGGGGATGCTTGAAACCCGAAAATGCTTGGAGTCCTGGGGAAGCTTGAATTCTTAACGACGCTCAAAGTCTTGGGCAATCTTGAATCCTGATGTCGCATGAAGTCCTGGAGAAGCTTGAATCCTGGAGACGCATGAAGTCCTGGGAAGCTTGAATCCTCACGAGGCTTGAAGTCCTGGGGAAAATTCAATCCTGACAACGCTCGAAGTCCTGGGTAAGCTTTGATCCTGACGGCACTTGAAGTCCTGGGGAAGCTTGAATCCTGACGGCACTTGAAGTCCTGGGAAAGCTTGAATCCTGACGGCACTTGAAGTCCTGGGGAAGCTTGAATCCTGACGGCACTTGAAGTCCTGGGGAAGCTTGAATCCTGACGACACTCGAAGTCTTGGGTAAGCTTGAATCCTGACGACACTCAAAGTCCTGGGGAAGCTTGAATCCTGAAAATGTGAAAATGCTCCTAGTCCTGTAGAAGCTTGAATCCTGAAAACGCATGCTGTCCTAGAGACACTTGAATCCTGAAAACGCATGAAGTCCTGGGGGAGCTTGAATCCTGAAGACGCATGACGTCCTGGGGGAGCTTGAATCCTGAAGACGCATGAAGTCCTGGGGAAGCTGTAATCCTGATGACGCTTGAAGTCGTCGGCGAGCTTGAATCCTGATGACGCTTGAAGTATTGGGATGGCTCGAAACCTGAAGAACTTTGAAATCCAGGATAATACATACCCTGGCGATATTCCAAGTCGGGTAGAAGCCTTAATCTTAATGACACATGAAATGCAGGAAAAACTTGTATAGGGAAGACGATTGAAGTCCCGATTATGCTCAAAAGCCTCGAGACCGATGATTGCTGCGACAGAACCAAATGACAAATAGCTACAATCCTGACGACAAATCTCGAAAACCCAATCTTCAGAATGCCGAGACCTGAAAATGTTCAAATCCTGGAATAGTATGCACCTTGAAAACGTTGGATAATGCTGATACTTGTATCCTGAAATAGCATGAAACCTGAAATTTTGGAATATTGGCAATGATTGAAACCTGAAAAGCCTTGAATAAAGGGAAAAGAGGCGAGTTATAATCGCTGGAAGATGTGGAAAATCTTCAACAAATCGGCAGCTCAGAACCTCTTACAATGGACATATCTTGGACTTGAAATACGAGCTCAAAAAACTCCATTATGACTTATTAGGACTGGACGTCACAGAAGATCTGATAGAAATATCGCAGTTCTCTTTCAGTGGGCGAGCAATTGAAATTATTCAGGTGTTGTGCCGAAAGTAGCCCTTTTCTCAACCTTCATATTTAAAAATTCTCCATTAATTTGCATGCTGTTCAAAAAAAATCTTCCAAAAAAATATAAGCACAATGGTTTTCAAATATCTCCGTGTCCTACCCCAAGTTCAATCAATTATTTATACATAATACCTGATAATATATACCTTGAATCCCGTGAAAATGAAATCTTTCAATTAACATCTTGCAGATATCAATATATTCTGTGAATATATACAAAGGTTTCCCAATCATCCTTACCATTGGTGGCATTGTTAAGCAAACTGAATAACATAAGTGCTTCACAATAGTTCTGTTTCAGAGGACACACATGTTGACTACAGTATTAACTAAACATAAGGTACGTGAAACTATATATCACCTATTTGTAGAAAAGACTCGAAAAAAAAAACTCAGAAAAATACAAGCAGGTCTATGATCATTAGGGAGTGTCCTACAGCTGTTGACCGATGCTGACTATTCTATAGCCGACAATACATGCCAGGGGATCGAGTACTGATGTTTCAAGCAGGTCTACAACCTTGCGTTACTATCACACAGCTGTCAGGCAATGCTGTCTATTCTTTAGTCGACGTTATGTACTGATGGTACGAGCAGGTTTCGAACCCGTCAATAGCATTATCTAGACGCTGTACACCACACGCTGATGGTTCAATTCAATTGACACCAAATCATATCAAAGATATTATAATAAACCCTGAGGAATGCTATATTCCCAACCATTAGTGGAAATTCAGAAGTTCAATCGGTTCACATACTTCTGTTCATTGTCACTAATAACAAATACAATGCATGAACAAATTATACATATGAGAATAATGAATGTTACTGCCCTTGTTGATCTCAGCCACTGGAACGTCTTGTGGTCATCTTCACAAGGGCTCGGAACAGATGAACGGAGCATGACGACATGGAACATCGGCAACAACTCATGGAGTGTTGGTATCTCTGCTCACGTGATGGTACGTGCCTCCTTTATAATTACTGGCACGACAAACACTGGAAACAAGAGAGACACAATATTGGAATAATACATGAATCGAGGTTAAATTAATGGGAAACGGATAACATTTATGAATGTTTTGAATTGCTCAATGCTGCTTCAATCAACTTCGACTGGAAACAAAATGGTCAAAGTATTATGACATTGAATACGGAAAAAACAATCAAAAAGCAAACCAAATTAGATAATTGTGATATATATTCGAGTATAATGGCATTCACGATGTAAACTGATAACTGCAGAGTGTTGAAATTGCATACATATATACATTATGCAAATTTTTGATTTTACAGCAAACTTACCGGGTATTAGCAGCGAATGGATGGACTACGGAACTATGAGAGCTCCACATTGAGAAAGAGGGAATAAACACTGAATTTAAACTGACAAAACACTTTGCACTCTGGAAGCGAAGTAATCCTGTTTCCAAAAGTAGTGTGGTAATCCTTGTACTGGTGACGCAGGCTCCTGTTGTGACCAAAGACGGTTGCTATGGTGAGACGATCCAGTAGCTATGACGCTGCCTCCGAAGACGCTCAGCAATGAACTACGACATAAGAACATAACATCAATAATAGATTCAACGCAGTTATCGAGACCAAATCCCAAGACAATATCACTTACGCCATCCTAATGTCTTATAATACAGCGTAAGTAATATTGATGAATACAGGAGAACTATATTGACCTACTATCTACTGGGAAGTATTGCATACCGTGCAGCAGAAGTGATGAAGATTAACGACGATTCACTCAGTATGCAACTTAGTAAAGATGAGAAAAATGAACGTATAGGTTTGCAAGCAGCTAACTAAGTATTTGAATAAGTATATTATTATAATTCAATCTATAAGAAGACTTTCCACGTCATATAAGTCATAAGGAATTCAGTATAATAATTAATACAGTATAAGTAGGTCTACACCTTGCATTTACAGGCTACAGCTCTTTTAACCAGGGCTGTCTAAACTATATCCGGCACTAAATGCCAGTGGATCCAGTAATGACGATAAAAGCCTTGCAGTACTATCCTACAGCTCCAGTGCTGACTGAACTATTTTATATTTGAAGAGTTTTATTTAATATATCATGTATTTGATATATAGGCCTATATTTGATGGAATATATTCTAAAACACACAGCACGTTGAAACAATCAGATATAAGAATACCAATATTGTCGAAAAATAAATAAAATAGATCGTTAATTCACACTACGAAAAACACTAGATTTCTACACCCATGCATAGAAAATATATTTTAAAACACGGGACACGCTGAAAAATCAGGTTATAAGAAAGCTGTAAGCCTCCCGCAATGATATAAGAAATCGTATCATCAAATTTACTCAAAAGTTGAATCAACAAACGAATTGTAAGTATATTCATAATGACGGCACACGATGAAATGATGAATTGAAAAGAAATTCCACTTTACACAAATAAATCGTAGATTCACACTTTCTCGGAAATTATATTACCGTAGCATTGAAAATATATTCTGACACACGGCACACGAAGGGATAATTGATTATAAAAACTGATAAACTTGACACGATGAAATGAAATAAATCGAACATTCACACTGCCTTAAAATCTAGATTACCACACGCATTGAAAATATATTTTGAAACACGGAACACGATGGAATAACAAATTTAAAAAACCGTTAACTTCACACGATGAAATAAAATAAAATGTAGATTCACGCTTCCTTAAAAAACAGATTACCACACGCATTGAAAATATATCCTAAAACACAGCACACGATCAAATAATTAATTATAAAAATACGACAAACTTCACACGATGAAATAAAATGTATCGCATTGAAAATATATACTAAAACACAGCACACGATCGAATAATTAATAATAAAAAAACGACAAACTTCACACGATGATATAAAATAAATCGCACATTCACACTTCCTTAAAATCTAGATTACCACACGCAATGAATATATGGTCTAAAACACGGCACACGATAAATAATGCATTATAAGAACAGTACCGTAAACACTTCATACGATGGAATAAAAATACCGTAGGTTCACATTTCCTTAAAAAGTATTTCAATACACGCATCGAAAATATATTCTCACACACGGCACACGATGGAACAGTAGGCCTAAATTTCAAAAAGAACCGTAGGCCTATACTTCAGATGATGGAATTAAATAAATCGTAGATTCACACTTCCTTCATAATTAGATTACCACACGCATTGAAAATATATTCTTAAACACGGCTCACGAAGAAATGATATATTATAAGAAAGCTGAAAATGTCACACGATGAAATAAAATGACTCGTTGATTCACACTTTCTTAGAGAGCAGATAACCACCCGCATTGAAATATATTCTAAAACACGGCACACGATGGAATAATTATCATGAAAACAACTACAAAATCGAAGAAAAAAAAAATCGGTAATCAACACTCCAAAAAAAAACTATATCAACACACGCATTGTAAATATATTCTGAAACACGGCACACGATGGAGTAATGATTTATAAAAATAGCTTGAAATGGAAAACAATAAAACCAATCGTATAATCACTTTTTCCAAACTAAATTACCACTCGCATTGAGAATGAATTCTAAACACGCCACACTATGAAATGATGAATAGATTTCACTGCGAAAGAAAAAAATTGCTGATATAGGCTACACTTCCCGAAAAACTAGTTTACCACACGCATTGGAATTATATTCTTGAAAACCATTACACAAATTGAATACCGTACGAGATAATAATAGAGATTAAAAAAAAAAATTGATTCACACCACAAGAAAAACTAGATGAACAAATGCATCAAATGAATTTCATACGTTACTATCCCACAGATCTATTATGATTGTTGTTTCTGGCCCTTTTCATACCAGGGGATCCAGTACTGATGATACGAGCAGGTCTCGAACCTTGCAACACTATCCTACAGCTCTTTCAGAAAATGCTGTCTATTCTTCGGCTTACAATATGTGCTAATGCTACAAGCAGGTTTCGAACCCGACTATTATATTATTTACTAACTCTCTAACTATGGTCCAATTCAATTGACACCAACTCAAACCAAGGCCATTATAAAAACCTCATTAATGCTATATTCCTAACCATTAGTGACAACAAAGAAGTTCTAGTGGTACCAATTCTTCTTTTCATTGGCACTAATAACAAATACAATGCATGAATTGATTATACATATGAGAATGATAAATGTTACCGCCCTTGTTGATCTCAGCCGCTGGAACGTCTTGTGATCATCTTCACAAGGGCTCGGAACAAATGAACGAGGCACGTAGACATCAAACATCGGCAACAACTCATGGGGTATCAGTATCTCTGCTCACGTGTTGGTACGTGCCTCCTTTATAATTACTGGCACGACAAACACTGAAACAACAGAAGCACATTATTGAAATCATTCGTGTATCAAGGTTTAATTAATGTGAACGGATAACATTTATGAAATTCTGACTTGCTCAATGATTTTCCGATCAACTTGAACTATAAAAAAAAAACTGAGTGTTATGACAATGGATATGATAGAAAAATGAAAAGCAACCTAATAACATTTGATTCCATATATTCGAGTGTAATGACAGTTATGATGACAACTGTTAACTTCAGCGTGTTGAAATTGCATACATATATTCATTATGCAAATGTTTGATTTTACATCAAGCAAATTCACTGAACTTACCGGGTATTAGCAGCGAATGAATGGACTACGGAACTATGATAGCTCCACATTGAGAAAGCGGGAATAAACACTGAATTTAAATTGACAAAACACTTTGCACTCTGGAAGCGAAGTAATCCTGTTTCCAAAAGTAACATGTGATAATCCTTGTACTGGTGATGCAGGCTCCTGAAGTGACCGGAGACGGTTGCTATGGTGAGACGATCCAGTAGCTGTGCCGCGGATTCTGCAGAAGCTCGGCGATGAACTACGACATGAGAATATAACATCAATAATAGATTCAACGCAATTTTCGAGACCAAGTCCCAAGGCAATATTACTTACGCCATCCTTAGATCATATATTACAGCGTAAGTAATATTGATGAATACAGGAGAACTATATTGACCTGCTATCTGCTACAAATAATTGAAATCTGTGAAGCATAAGTGAAGAAAATCAAAGACCATTTTCTCAGTGTGCGACTTGGAAAACAAAAAACACATAAAAAAATGCACATACCATTTGATGGAGAGCAGGTCACTATTTACATGATTATATATATTATTATACCTTATCCTATATAAAACTTCAACTGGATGAAACTATAAGAATTCAGTACTGGTGGCACAAACAGGTTCCGACCCCATCTATGTGTTCATCCAGCTACTGTAAAGCAAAAGTTATGTGACACTAGTTGACAAATTATTGAATTATTACATCAAGTCCCGTGGTGTAGATTACTGTATGCTCAAGCTCCCGCTAATAGCTACACTACTCTGGGGTTCTAATGAGCAGATTAGACCTATAATCTGAATGTTCACACACAGAAACCTAGATGCGGTACTTAATCCCATGACCGAACATATTTCCAATATGTATCAATGTTTACTGACTGCACTAGGGCAGTGGTGATATAGTGAGATGAAAACTAAAAAATATGTATTTACAAAAATTGTTTCATCCAACAGTGCAGCTGATTTAAATGTGTCTGAACGTAATCGATTAGTTGCAGGTATTGTTCAATAATCACCAAACAGACAGCAAAACATTACGGGGAGATAAAATGGATGAAAACGGAAGACGAGAAATATGATGAAGCCCATACAAAGACAGGCCCCGACGCAGCACGCAATCCTGACGCAGCATGAAGAACTGACAAAAAAACAAATACAAAGAAATGACTGAAGCAGATGCTCCTAATTAAATGATACCACAATATCACCAACTTCATATGGAATATAAAAGAATGCATCGAGCCGTTGATTCGTAGTCCTGAGGAGGCTTCAAATACTATGATCGAGCATGGAGCCCTGAAATTATTCAAAGTCTTGACAAAGCATGATGTCTTCAGGAAACTTAGAGTCCTGAGAAAGCAAAGTATCCTGGAGAAGAGTGAAGTCCTGAGAAAACGTGAAGACCTCATGTAGTTTGAAATGAGAATGACTCATGACCTGGAAAAGAATAATTTCCAGACGAAACTTAAAATCCTGACAAGCATGAAGTTCTGAGGAAGATGGAAATCCCGATAAATACAGAAAAGAGCTGGAATCCCTAAAAATGTATGTCGCAAGTATTCAACTTCAAAGCTGTATAAGCTTTTATGATGAGTGTTGCTTGAAGATCGGGAGAAGCTAGAATACCTGGGAAGGCTTCATGTCCTGAGAAACCTCGAGTACCTGACGAGGCGGGGAATACTACGAGAACACGAATCTTGGGGAAGCTAGAATCGTGACACTGCTCAAAGTCCTGGGAGGGATTGAATCCACACGACGCTTGAAGTCCAGGGGAAGATTAAATCATGACGATGCTCGAAGTCCTTGGGAAGATTGAAACCTCACGACGCTTGAAGTCCTGGGGAAGCTTGAATCCTGACGACGCTTGGAGTCCTTGAGAAGATTGAATCCTGACGACGCCTGAAGTCCTGGGGAAGCTTGAATCCTGACGACGCTTGGTGTCCTTGGGAAGATTGAATCCTGACGACGCCTGAAGTCCTGGGGAAGCTTGAATCCTGACGACGCTTGGTGTCCTTGGGAAGATTGAATCCTGACGACGCCTGAAGTCCTGGGGAAGCTTGAATCATGACGACGCTCGAAATCCTGGGGAAGCTTGAACGCTGACGACGCCTGAAGTCCTGGGGAAGCTCGAATCCTGACGACGCTCGAAGTCCTGGGGAAGCTTGAATGCTGACGACGCATGAAGTCCTTGAGAAGCTTGAATCCTGAAGACGCATGAAGTCCTGGGGAAGCCACTCCTGACCGCACTTGAAGTACCCAGATGACTAAATCCTGACGCTGCTTGAAGTCTTGGAAGAGACTGAATCCCGACAATGCTTGAAGTCCTGGGGGGGAGCTTGAATCCCGACAACGCTTCAAGTCGTGGGAAAAATTGAATCCTAACGATGCTAGGAAGTAATGAGAAGTCCTTGGAGTAGGTTGAATCCTGACACTGCTTGGAAGAGTGTGTTGAAGTAGTGAAGTATAACGGGGAGATATAATAAATGGAAACAAGAGAAGACGAGAAATATATTGTAGCCCATACAAAGACACGCCCTGACGCAGCATGAAGAACTGACAAAACACAAAATAGAACAAAATGCCGGATGCAGATACTTCATATTAAAAGGTACCATAAGATCACAAACTTCAGATGGAACATGAAAGAATGCACGGAACTATCCTGAGAAAGCTACGAATACTATGATCGAGCAAGAATCCCTGAAAAAATTATATTATCCTCAGAAAGAATCAAGCCCTGAGGAAACTTGTCCTCGTGTAGTTTGAAATGAGAATGTCTCAAGTTCAGAAAATAATAATTTCCAGACAAAATTTGGAGTCCAACCAAGCATGAAGTTCTGAGGAAGTTGGCTGCAAAAGAATTACCAATGCATACAATTAGGAGCTAGAATCCCTAGAAATGTACGTCGCGAGAATCCAACTTCAAAGCTGTATAAGCTTTTGGGATGAGCGTTGCTTGAAGATCGGAAGAAGCTAGAATACCTGGGAGGGCTTCAAGTCCTGAGAGACCTTGAATACCTGACGAGGCGAGGAATACTAAGAGAACATGAATCTTGGGGAAACTCGAATCCATAGGAACGTTGAATCCTTAAAATTGGCTTGAAGGTCCTTGGGAAGCTTGAATGCTGACACTGCTCGAAGTCCTGAGGAAGATCGAATCTTGATATCTCTTGAATACAAAAGGAACGATTGAATCCTGACATCTCTTGAAGTCCTAAGGAAGATTGAATCCTCACGACGCTTGAAGACCTCGGATGGCTTGAATCCTGACGATGCTGGAAATCCTGCGGAGGATTGAAACCTGACTCTCGTTAAGTCCTGGGGAAGATTGAGTCCAGACGAAGCTTGAAGTTGTGAAAAACTTGAATCCTGACAACGCTGTAAATCCTGAGGAAGACTGAATCCTAACAATGCTGGAAATCCTGAGGCAAATTGTAACCCGACTCTCTTCAAGTCCTGAGTAAGATCGAATCTAACAACGAATCTTAACAATGCTCGAAGTACCAGAGAAGATTGAACCCTGACGACCCTCGAAGTCCTGGGGCTGATTGAAACCTGACATCCATTGAAGTCCTGGGAAGCCTCGAATCCCGACATTGGTGCAAGTCCTGGAGAATTTTGAATCCTGACACCGCTTGAAGACGTGGGGACGGTTAAATCCTGGCGACGCATGGATTCCCGGGGAATCTTGAATCCTGACGACGCATGAGTGCTGGGGAAACTTGAATCCTGGAGACGCATGAAGTCCTGGGAAATCTTGAATCCTGACAACGCATGAAGTCCTGAGGAAGAATGAATCCTGGAGACGCCCGAAGTCCTGGGGAAGATTGAATCCTGGTATCGCAAGAAGTCCTGGGAAATTTTGAATCCTGACAACGCCTAAAGCTCTGAGGAAAGTAGAATCCAGAAAAGCATGACGTCCTGAAGAAGATAGAATCCAGACGACGCATAAAGTCCTGGGAAATCTTGGATCCTGACGACGCATGAAGTCCTGGGGAAGGTCGAATCTTGGAGAGGCATGGAGACCTGAGGAATCTTGAATCCTGACAACGATTAAAGCCCTGTGAAAATAGAATCCTGAAGAACCATGAAGTCCTGAAGAATCTAGAATCCAGACGACGCATGAAGTCCTGGGAAATCTTGAATCCTGACGACGCTTGAAGTCCTGCGGAAGCTTGAATCCTGGAGACACCTGAAGTCCCGGGGAAGCTTGAATCCTGAAGACACGTTAGGTCCTGGGAAAGTTTCATCCTGATGACGCTCGAAGTTCTGACAACGATTGAGGTCCTGGGGAAGATTGAATCCTGAGAACTTTCGAAGTCCTGGGGAAGATTGAATCCTGACAATGATTGAAGTCCTGGGGAAGATTGAATCCTGACGCCGCTCGAAGTCCTGGGGAAGCTTGAATCCTGATGACGCATGAAGTCTCGGGATAGCTCGAAACCAGAAGAACCTTGAAATCCGGGGAAATTCATATCCTGTTGATATTCAAAAGCTGAAGCTTATATTCTGATGACGCATGAAATGCAGGAGGAAACTTTCATCACGAAGACAATTCAAGTCCTGATAATACTCAATGGCCTTGAGAAAGATGATTGCCGAGACAGCACCGATGACAAGGAGCAACAGTCCTGACGATAAATCTCGAATCCAGAAATAACCTAATCTTTAAAATGCTAAGACCTGAAAATGTTTGAATCCTGGAAACGTTTGCATCATGAAATCGTTGTATAATGCGGATACTTGTATCCTGAAATAGCACGAGACCTGAAATTGTTGGATAATGGCAATGATAGAAACCTGAAAAGCCTTGAATAAAGTGAAAAGAATCGACTTATAATCGCTGGAAGATGTGGAAAATCTTCAAGGAGACGGGAGCTCAGAACCTGTTAGAGAAGACCTAGCTAAGGCTTCAAATCCAGTACTATAATGAGAAGTAGGTTAAGCACATTGCGGTAGTACCCTACAGCCGTACTAACCCGTGTCGTCTAACCTATAGCTAACAATATAAGCCAGGGGATCTAGTACCGATGTTACAAGCACAACAATATGTCAGGAAATCCAGTGCTATAATGATACAAGTAGGTTAAGAACATTGCAGTAGTATCTTACAGCTCTGTTAACCAGTGCTGTCTAACCTAAAGCTGACAATACATGCCAGAGGATCTGGTACTGATGTTACAAGCAGGTCTACAACCTTGCGTTACTGTCACACAGCTCTCAGCCAATGCTGTCTATTCTTCAGCTGACGTTATGTACTGATGGTACAAGCAGGTTTCGAACCCGTCAATAGCATTATCTAGCAGCTGTACTCCATGCGCTGATGGTTCAATTCAATTGACACCAAATCAAACCGAGGATATTATAAAAAACCTCGGGAATGCTATATTCCTAACCATTAGTGGCAACAAAGAAGTTCTAGTGGTACCAATACTTCTTTCCATTGCCACTAATAACAAATACAATGCATGAACAAATTATACATATAAGAATAATGAATGTTACTGCCCTTGTTGATCTCAGCTTCTGGAACGTCTTGTGGTCATCTTCACAAGGGCTCGGAACGAATGAACATGCATGAACAAATTATACATATAAGAATAATGAATGTTACTGCCCTTGTTGATCTCAGCTTCTGGAACGTCTTGTGGTCATCTTCACAAGGGCTCGGAACGAATGAACATAGCAAGTCGACATCGAACATCGGCAACAACTCATCTCCATGAGTATCTCTGCTCACGTGTTGGTACGTGCCTCCTTTATAATTACTGGCACGACAAACACTGGGAACAAGAGAAACACAATATTGAAATCATTCGTGTATCGAGGTTGAATTAATGGAAAACGGTCAACATTTATGACAGTTTTGAATTGCATGATGCTGCTCCAATCAACTTCGACTGGGAAAAAAATAATCAAAAGTATTGTGACATCGGATATGATGAAAAAATTGACTAAACAAACCAAATTAGATATTGTTTCACATATTCGAGTACGATGGCATTCAGGATGGAAACTGATAACTGCAGAGTGTTGAAATTGCATACATATATACATTATGCAAATTTTTTATTTTACAGCAAACTTACCGGGTATTAGCAGCGGATGGATGGACTACGGAACTATGAGAGCTCCACATTGAGAAAGAGGGAATAAACACTGAATTTACACTGACAAAACACTTTGCACTCTGGAAGCGAAGTAATCCTGTTTCCAAGAGTAGTGTGGTAATCCTTGTACTGGTGACGCAGGCTCCTGTTGTGACCAAAGACGGTTGCTATGGTGAGACGATCCAGTAGCTATGACGCTGCCTCCGAAGACGCTCAGCAATGAACTACGACATAAGAATATAACATCAATAATAGATTCAACGCAGTTAAGGCGACCAAATCCTAAGGCAATACCACTTACGCCATCCTAATGTCATATGATACAGCGTAAGTAATATTGATGAATACAGGAGAACTATATTGACCTACTATCTACTAGGAAGTATTGCATACCGGGCAGCAGAAGTGATGAAGATTAACGACGATTCACTCAGTATGCAACTTGGTAAAGATGAGAAAAATGAACGTATGGATTTGCGAGCAGCTAACTAAGTATTTGAATAAGTATTTTATTATAATTCAATCTATAAGAAGACTTTCCACATCATAAGTCATAAGGAATTCAGTATAATAATTAATACAGTATAAGTAGGTCTACACCTTGCATTTACAGGCTACAGCTCTTTTAACCAGGGCTGTCTAAACTATATCCAGCATTACATGCCAGTGGATCCAGTAATGACGATAATAGCCTTGCAGTACTATCCTACAGCTCCAGTGCTGACTGAACTATTTTATATTTGAAGAGTTTTATTTAATATATCATGTATTTGATATATAGGCCTATATTTGATGGAATATATTCTAAAACACATAGCACGTTGAAACAATCAGATATAAGAATACCAATATTGTCGAAAAAGAAATAAAATAGATCGTTAATTCACACTACAAAAAACACTAGATTTACACCCATGCATAGAAAATATATTTTAAAACACGGGACACGCTGAAAAATCAGGTTATAAGAAAGCTGTAAGCCTCCCACGAAGATATAAGAAATCGTATCATCAAATTTACTCAAAAGTTGAATCAACAAACGAATTGTAAGTATATTCATAATGACGGCACACGATGAAATGATGAATTGAAAAGAAATTCCACTTTACACAAATAAATCGTAGATTCACACTTTCTCAGAAATTATATTACCGTAGCATTGAAAATATATTCTGACACACGCCACACGAAGGAATAATTGATTATAAAAACTGATAAACTTGACACGATGAAATGAAATAAATCGAACATTCACACTGCCTTAAAATCTAGATTACCACACGCATTGAAAATATATTTTGAAACACGGAACACGATGGAATAACAAATTTAAAAAACCGTTAACTTCACACGATGAAATAAAATAAAATGTAGATTCACGCTTCCTTAAAAAACAGATTACCACACGCATTGCAAATATATCCTAAAACACAGCACACGATCAAATAATTAATTATAAAATTACGACAAACTTCACACGATGAAATAAAATGAACCGTATTGAAAATATATACTAAAACACAGCACACGATCAAATAATTAATAATAAAAAAACGACAAACTTCACACGATGATATAAAATAAATCGCACATTCACACTTCCGTAAAATCTAGATTACCACACGCAATGAAAATATAGTCTAAAACACGGCACACGATAAATAATGCATTATAAGAACAGTACCGTAAACACTTCATACGATGAAATAAAAATATCGTAGGTTCACATTTCCTTAAAAAGTAGATCAATACACGCATCGAAAATATATTCTCACAAACGGCACACGATGGAACAGTGGGCCTAAATTTCAAAAAAAAACGGAGGCCTATACTTCAGATGATGGAATTGAATAAATCGTAGATTCACACTTCCTTCATAATTAGATTACCACACGCATTGAAAATATTTTCCAAGTTGAATCGCGCGATAAAATAATACATAAAAAACAAAAAGACAAACTTCACGCGATGGAATAAAAAAAAATGTAGGTTAACGCTTCCTTGAAAAATAGAATAACACAGCATGGAAAATATATTCTGAGATACGTCACATGATAGAATAAAATAAATTGTAGATTCATACGTCCTTAAAAACCAGATTACCACATGCAATGAAAATATATTCTGAAACACAACACACGATGGAATGATTAAAATTAAAAAAAAAAAACTTCACACGATGAAATATAGTCAAACGCACATTCACACTTCCCTAATATCTATATGACCACACGCACTGAAAATGTATTTTGAACACGGCACACGATGGAATAACGATTTAAAAAAACTGTGAACTTCACACGATGGAAAAAATATAACGTAGATTCACACTTCCTTAAAAAAACGATTACTACATGCATTGAAAATATGTTCTGAAACATGGCACACGATAAAATAAATAATCATAAAAAACGATAACCTTCACACGATGAAATAAAATATATCGTAGATTCACACTTCCTTAAAATCTAGATCAACATACGCATCGAAAATATATTCTGACACACGGCACACGATGGAACAGTGGGCCTAAATTTAAAAAAGAACTGTACACTTCAAATGATGGGATAAATTGAAAGGTGGATGCACATTTTCTCAACAACTAGATCATCACCGCATGGAAACTATATTCTAGGATACATCACACGATAGAAGAATTAATTGAAATAACGGTAAACTACAAACGATGGAATAAAATAAATCGCAGATTCAGACAACCTTAAAAACTAGATCAACACGCGAATGGAGAATGCACTCCAAGATACATCACACGATAAAATAATGAATAAGAAAGAAACGAAAAAATCCACGTGATGGAATACAATAAAACCTAGATTCACACTTCCCCAAAAAATAGATTACCATAAGCATTGAAGATATATTCGAAGATATATCGAACAATAAAATAATGATTTTATAAAAATGTCAACTTCACATAATGAAATAGAATAAATCGTAGATTCACACTACATTAGAATCTAGATTACCACACGCATTGAAAATATATTCTTAAACACGGCCCACGAAGAAATGATATATTATAAGAAAGCTGTAAATGTCACACGATGAAATAAAATGACTCGTTGATTCACACTTTCTTAGAGACCAGATAACCACCCGCATTGAAATATATTCTAAAACACGGCACACGATGGAATAATTATCATGAAAACAACTACAAAATCAAACAAAAAAAAAAATCGGTAATCAACACTCCAACAAAAAAACCACATCAACACACGCATTGTAAATATATTCTGAAACACGGCACACGATGGAGTAATGATCTATAAAAATAGCTTGAAATGGAAAACAATAAAACCAATCGTATCACTTTTTTCAAACTAAATTACCACTCGCATTGAGAATGAATTCTAAACGTGCCACACTATGAAATGATGAATAAAGATTTCACTGCGAAAGAAAAAATTGCTGATACGGGCTACACTTCCCGAAAAACTAGTTTACCACACGCATTGGAATTATATTCGTTAAAACCATTACACAAATTGAATACCGTAAGAGATAATAATAGAGATTGAAAAAAAAAATTGATTCACACCACAAGAAAAACTAGATCAACAAATGCATCAAATGAATTTCATATGTTACTATCCCACAGCTCTATGATTGTTGTTTCTGGCCCTTTAGCTATTCTTTGCCAGGGGATCCAGTACTGATGATACGAGCAGGTCTCGAACCTTGCAACTCTATCCAATAGCTTTGTCAGAAAATGCTGTCTATTCTTCGGCTGACATTATGTACTGATGCTACAAGCAGGTTTCGAACCCGTCTATTTGATTACTTAGCATCTGGAAACCAGATATGATGTGCCAATAATTGACACAGAACCAATTTAAAGGGCTATAATAAAAATCTAAGCAATTTAAGCTATATTCCTAATTATCAATGGCAATATAGAAGTTCTATCAGCAATAATATTTCTTTTTGGTGACACTATTAACAATTTAACAATACATGATTGTATTGAATAAATAATTATATGTATTAGTTGATGAATATTACTGCCCTTATTAATCCCAGACGTTGTAACGTCTTGTGGTCATCTTCACATGGACCCCGAATAAATGAACTGTGGTAGAGCTACTGCCATCATGATGAGGAAAAGCAGCTCAGAACTGCCAACCCGATGATTACAGACGCTGAAATGCCTATACGATGGAGAACATCAGCGACAGGATCATGTTGCGTCTGTGGATTCTGCTCACTTGTCTGTACGTACTGGAACGACAAATACTGGAAACAAGAGAAACACAATATTAAAATCACTCAAGTGTGATTTGGTACAGTTGGCGATGCACATGGCAAAGATCATCAATGTTGTCACAGTTCATTGCTATTTCAATCTGGGTGAATCTTGAGAGTTGAAATATTGCATGATGATAAAATAATATTATAATATAATAATACAGTATTATATTATGCTCTATGGTAAACATAATCTCAATCCCTCAACTGTCACAAATAGAATATCTGTATACCTACGAGATAATCTCTATCAGAAAGTAGACCAAATTGCAGATCGTTGAATAATATGAAATGATAGAATGTTTAAATGTTGAAGATGAATTGAAATAATAAAATTATAGAACTTTTACAGTATGCTCAGTATTTGTACGGCCCTGATTAAAGTTCCAGTACACAATAAAATGGTTTGAAAAAGAGTTTGGAGGTGATATTTTCAGCCCAAAACCAAAATAGGAAGGTCGTCTAACAACATAACAAACACAATAATCACCAGTAGGCCTACATTTGTGCAAGTTTAGTATTTTTAGAGTAGACTTATAATGATTTTTCAGTAGGCCTACCGGTACGACGTTTACGATTAGAAAGCACAGAGGAGCATCTTTCAAACGCAGTAGGGCCTAAATCCTGAAATGTGCTAGCAACTGGATTGCAGTACCTTGCAACTTGCATTTGCCAGTGTTTTAACAATTATTTAGTTGGTAGACGACCTTCTTTCGTGTATACATAGGCGTCGGCAGCGGGGGGCAAAGGGGTGCACTTGCCCCCCCTCCCCGCCGGGACCAGTCTTATTTGAAAAATTGAAATTGTTTTTTTTTAAACAATGCTTTTCGAAACTTTGTAAGTACCGACTGTACCGGTGACATATTTTAACATGTCTTGTTACGCGGGTGGTCATGAGTCTGATGTGACTGGGGTGGGTATAGGCAAGGCTATGACTTTGCCGACTGACGCATATGATTTATTGGGCTATTCTTATTTCCTGGAAATTTTTATGTTGGGTATCATACAGACCAATCAGATTTTAATTACTCCTTTTGGCTACGGTATTTTGTATGATGAAATATTTAAAAAGATGAATATGATCAACTACTTGCATAGAATTCAACCAATTCAACATTATCGGTCGTCTTTCTCTATAAAAATCAAAAGCTAATTAAATAGTCACAAAACACCCAAAACGATGGAATTTCCAAAAATCCTCTTGAGGAGCCCCTTTCCCCCACTACCATTGGGACTTGTGCATTTTCGAATTTGGGATATTTTGCCCCCCCCCCCCTCCTTAAATTACTTCCTGCCGACGCCCATACGTGTATAGAAGTATCAACCATTATATAAATATTAGGGCCTAGTTATAATAATTATACATGCACGTTAATGTATTATAACTATAGTCAACTACCCGGGTATATCTGTAAATATTTGAATATTCATGGCTATATGGATGTAAATGATAGAATTTGATATTGCAACCAACAATAATCACAGGGTAGGCCTATATGCTAGGCCTATAGTTTACCGCGTCAGTCGGAAGAAGTTCATGTTCAATAATTCCAGAAAAACGGATGTAATTCTGAAGATTATCAATTCAACACAATTCTTCACTATACGAAAAATGCACACGATTGAAATAATATTAGTGACGATGTTACACTCAACTGGGGCATTTCTCACGCATCTAACAATAAATTCTAAGAAAAGAATAGGCTGAAAATAATTCAAGAATCGAATATCCGAATTCAATAAAATCAACGGTCTTTTGCGCCACAGCCACAAAATAAGTTCGTTCGAATTTTCGTTCGCTTCCCACCTGTGCCACAGCCGTCAACTAGAAAATTCAGAACGCGGTATGTCCGCGTCGTCAGTACGGGGACACCACAACTCGACAAACCAATTCGCGCGGCAAAAATGGCGTCTATCATGAATAGGCCTGGGCCCAACCGCCCAACAATTTTTAACCCAAGGCCTTTTGCAAGTCGAATCCCATTACCTATAATATGCACATAACATCACATAATTACAGTTGTATTTAAAAAAACTATTGTATAATTTTAGAACCTGCTAAAGATGATGTAAATGATCGAATTTGGTATCCAAGCCAAACATAAACCAACCAAAGGTATAGCTTACCCGGCCAGTTGGAAGTAGTTTTAGTGCATAACTCAAGAAAAAGTTATGTAATTCCGAAGATTATTAGTTCCAAGCAATTCAGATTCATAAATACACTTAATTCACACGATTAAAATGATACTTTTGGAGATTTCAATATAGAAATGTGCCATTTCCAGCGCTGTCGACCGCAGGTCCTACCCGAAGAAAATCTAAACGAAGACTGATTTGTGATTCGATTCCGATTTCCGCTAATGACTGACGGTTAAGACGACGGCAGCTCTGATTGGCTGGCTATGGTCATTTCCTGTGTCCTTCAATTTCAGAAATAGAGTTCAAAGCGACTATTATTATTATATTACACGTACATTTTTATAGTAATTTCAATATTTCGATGTTAATAGTACTTGAAAAATATATAAATATTAAAATTATTTGAACTCCACCTAATTTGTACATATTGCCAATCGGCATGATAAAAACGGTGGTAGGGGTAGTTTCTAACAATAGTGTTTTCGTTGATTTACGTAGTGTGCTGTTGAAAATGGAATTCGCCGACGCCAATAGATCGTAGAGAGATAAGAGAAAAGAGGATAAGTAGCGGCGGTAGTCATCAGTAGGCCTACAGTGCGTCGTTGAACCCAATATAAATAAAATAAATTACGGATGAAAAAGATCGTTTTAACAAGAAATTCTTATCTATCAATGAACCTTTGTTGTACTGTAATCGCAAATATTTCGCATCATGTGCACAATAAAACGGAGATTTTTTCGCACTCCTACGAAAATAATATGTCCATTGGACTGGAACTAATAATAGCTGGAATAATTGTTTTAATTATAATATATATATATATATATATATATATATATATATATATATATATATATATATATAGGCCTATATAGGCCTACATGACCCGCAAATTATTTAATGCAATGCGCAAAATTATTAACTAGTATGAGCTGCTAGAAAATTAAGTTGGATTCATTGCCATTATTTTTTTAAACACAGCTTACCAGACTCGGACTGGCACAAACGTAGTGGCACAGACAAGGGAAGCTTCCCTTGTGTGTGCTAGTGGCCCACCTGATGTGTATTTGGCTGAGAGCTATTTTTGATTGTTCTACATATTTCTCAAATGAAAAATAATTTTGCAAATTATGTCTGTACCATGACTTGGGCACGTTTGATTTTTTACGGTTTCAAACCCACAAACGCATATTTTACAATACGGTGCTTTCCATCCACTGGGATCATGTATGCTTGGATGTGCATTCTAGTTAGGCCATAGAGAAGTAATCTATGGTTAGGCCTACATTCAATGGAAATGTAGACATAAAATCAAATAAAATAATGAAATAAAATGAATTAAAATAAAATCAAAAGTTAAATTAAAATCAAAATGAAATAAAATCAAAAGTTCCGTTGAATGATGAATGATGGCTATTTTTTTTAGCGATTTTAGTAAAGAAGGTCTATTTTGTGGTTATGAGCGAGACATTTTCAAGCACGTAGGAATATTTTTTCATTCTTTGTTTTCCTTCAACCAAATAACGAACTGGTTTCAGTTCCATGGAAACCTCGATCGTAAAAATAAATCCGCAAAATATATAAAATTATATACGACTTGATATTTAATATGAAATATGTACCTACGACTTATTTGATTCAATAGAACTCATAGAGCGATATTTAATTTACCAATTGATAGAACCGACCAATATTTTTATTCACTTATGAAAACATTAAAAATACGCCTAGGCCCCCACACATAATTATAATATAATTGATCACAATTTTACAAGAAGTCTACAAGAAGTAGACTCGACTCGACCACGAAACCCAAAGATTCAGAATAAATAATAAAAACAAGTGAAGAAACTGAGGCAAGAAATAGACTTTAATAAATCCCGAAACCGTTACATACCAGGAAAATACACGGACGTCGCGCGTTAGAATAAATAATAAATACCAGACAGTGAAGAAATTGTGACAAGAAATTAAATAAAACCCAAAACGGTTACAAGCCAGCAAAATACACGGACGTCGCACGTTACCGAGTACACTGTTATTTATTGGCGGCTCCGTTCGTTGAAGGATCGAATCACCTGCTCGTCAGGTGCCAATTGATGGCGGGGACGGCGAATAATTCGTTCGGTGATTACCAACGCCGTGCACGCACGTGTAAGTCTAGCACTCGCCCCCCACCCTCTCTCTTCAGCAATACGTCGTGCTAGGCAAACGCAGAATATGCGTTGTACGATGAGCGAGATAATTATCTAGAAACTAAAATCTAAAACTCTACATACCTTGATCATATGAAATGAACTTCATTCGATACCAACGAATCCAGAGAGCCTTGAATTAACAATGCAACATTTTTCTGCTATTATTTCTATCTATTCGATGAATAAAAAACCTGTTTACATTATTTTCTTCGAAACGGCTGGTCCAAATTGCATACACATTTTTAATTATGTCTATAATTTCTGTGTTTACATTTGAGGAAAATTTGAATTATATTGGCGAGATTTTATTTTTCAATTTTTTCTACCCGGCATAATCTTATCATAATCTTATCCTTATGGGGTTTTTAGAAACTTCTAGATGATGTTTCTCAAGAATGGTCCAACCGATTTGACCTAAGTATGCGTATATGAAAAAAGTTTCATGTCGATCGGTCAAATCCTGCGACCTGTGCAGTGCCCACAAACAAACTAAAACAATTTTTATATTTTATAATTACATAATTATAATATATAATATAAATAAAGACCTGTCCAGCGTCTAGTGTATAATAGTCTAATAGCATAAGAACGAACCTCATTCAATGGGTGGATTGCAAAGACGTAGTTTAAACCCCATGCAGCCTACCTCCGACGGCGTCTATGTACAAAATTGCGTTGCCTCTGCAATGCCATTTTTTACTTGGACGGCTTACTCCACCCACTCAGTCCTTCAGTCAGGAGACGATAGTTCGCAGTAGCCATGCCAAGGGGGTGGGGGGTCCAGAAGGGGTCCAGCACGTGTCCCCTCATTGTCTATTCGGCGCCTTTTCAGATTAATATTGTCAACACACATTTCACTGGTGAATTGATATATTTTTATATGTGACTAATGATGAAAACCGAGCTGTCATAATTATCACTGTCCGATTCCGATGTAGGCCTATTTATACGCATATCGCGAAAACATTTTCTTAGAGTTCCATATCTAGAGTATAAATAGTAATAATACAGATTTGCAGTCTGGTGTTTGTGTTATTTTGTTGTATTTGCGATTCCCAATCCAATGCGGGGATAGGCCTATGTGACTTTTCTCTGTCTTTCAGTTTCATCACACGGCGCGGTCAGCCGTAATCACAGCGCCCTTAATGAAAGCATTGGATGACTTGCAAATTGATACAAAACTTCTCATCATTTATAGAACAGAACTGTCGTGTAGATCGAATATAAATGGGCGTTATCAAGGGACGTTATCGACGCTCATTTGTGATATACTATTGATAATATTCTATAAATCAAATTCCATTTTATTTAGGCCTACACATTGGATGGAGTAAATGTTGTTATGTATATCGCTGTTATAATGATAGATTAGTTCAGCGTTTTATTGCTTTGAACAGACATTTAGCAAAATTTTAAATTAGCCTCCTTACCATCACTCTTTCCATGTATTCCAGAAATTTCGTCCGGTTCCCAAAACCCGTAGAATCAAATTGACAAAAAAAATCCCTGCGGTGCTTAATTCTCTCCTCGGCAAATATATCAGTTGGCCACTTTTAGTTCTATAAGAAAATAAATTTATCGCATCTAAATCTCATCTGAAACACGTTAAACCATATTAAAAAAGTGTTGAATTTCTTAAAATCACCTGTGGGGTCACTGGGCCAGGAGGGACTTTTCCCCCTTGCTGCCCGCGAGTCAACACTTCGCGGTAGCGGGCCGTTACACTTACACAACTGTTCTTATAAGGCATTTTCTTTCCCAAACTGAAATCGCCTCTCCCCCATGAATATATCTGATCTGGATCCGCCCCCGATTGTGTTGTAGTATTAGGCTTTTACGTAACGTAGGCATAGCTATCAGTGATTGATACTAATTGATCAAACTGTCATATTTCAGACAGTCGAATTAATTAATATAACAGCGATTTATTCCAAACCAATTCCTTCGTCTGAGAGCTGTACAATATAATAAATTTGTAGGTCAGCTCATAAAATTCATGCTGTATGAGTAGGCCTACATTTACAGGACTCGAACCCACAACCTATATGACTCCACTGTCTGAAGCATAGCGTCAACTGAATGTACCACCAGGGATAAGCCTACTCAATTATCAGTTGATGTCAATTAAAACAGTTAATTATTATATTCCAGAACGTACCTAATCCAATGGAAAATGGCAAAATGAAAATCCATGCGGTGCGGTATTGCCTCCCTCCCTTACCTCATTGTATTTTCATGTAAACGCAGGCTTCGCAGTCTATATGAGTTTCTCTAAACTTATGATTCTTATGATTATTTATTACGTACATTTTCATCGCATGGCACCCTTTGAAAATTCTTGCCCCCATGACCTAATATCCCGACTACCGCCACTTAGCGTTTGATTCCCGTCACGAACGATTCTCATAACTAAGGAGTTTATTAGTTTTCCTCAGAGGTTGAAGTACATACTGAGAGAATTTCTTAACAGTGTCACGACGCTCTTCAAATTTTCCTCAAAACAAAAGTAGGTATATATGGGGTCTACAATAGGTCTATATTAACTCAACAGACCCGCCCCACACTAGATACTTGTAAACATTAACTAGCTTTTACTTGCCACTTGTTGAGTTCTGTACGTGTAGTATAAAGGCCTGTATCTTCTTCGACCATTCCATCACTACCGCTCCAATCACCCAATACCGGCCCATCACTTGGGCCGTGGGCAAGATGACAAAGTTTCTGATTGTAAAGTTGGCCGCGAAGTTGAAGCCTATGACCGTATTCCAAATAATATGGCCTACCCTGTTTGGTATTCCGCTATTCTTTAGTCTACGCTGTGACTCTTGCGCTGTCAATTAATTCCAATTTGCTTTCCGCTAGGCCCAAACTTGTTGAGCTATTGAAACTGTATTCCTGCCTATGAGGCTTGTAAAGTGATTTCGGCATAATGAATACACTATTTCAAATTCGCATAGGCCTATTGCAAACATAAATTTAGAGTTGAAAGCTTGATAATACAACAGAAAGTAATAGATGAGTGAAAACACAATTTGTTAAAGATTTCAAAGATGTGGAAAGGAATTATGACTGATAGCCACAAACAGATTAGCACCGCAGTTGCTGCTAGACTACCCGGAGTGACGGTTGAAATTGGTACTTGATTTTTCGAAGCTACGATTTTGACCTACGCCACCGCCAGGGTCATTTGGAAACTGCGCAGATTACCACGTGCGCTCACAAGTGGCCGAAAGAATAGTTCTCCAGATAGTCACTAGCGTTAGAGCGCTAGCAATCATGGATACATTTTGGAATCATTTTCTGTCCTGTCATGAAGACCAAGATGCATTGAGGGTTGCGTTGGTTCGCCGTGTTGAGATATGCATCTCGATGAAGACGTTCACAATTTTCAGCGTATATCAAATCTAATGATATAGTGATAGACTGATAGAAAGCTCAGGATTGTGCCAATGTCGTATCGCTTTTGTGCAGTATCTCTGTTTCGCAATATAATTGATATGATATTCTAGTTTAAAAACGTAAAAGAAAAACTTTATTTATACCAGCGAAGAAAATGATCTGTGAACAAACATAATGGGAATAAAATGATTTAAAAAATCTGGTATTGTACTAGAGTTGGTATAGGCCTATATGAATAATATTTTCGGTACTAATTCTTCAAGGTATTAATTTTTTTACAGTATTGAAGTATTCATCTAGCTGATATGACAGTAGGCCTACCCGGAAAATATAACCAAATTTTTTCTTTTCTTTTTATACCTATATCATACATTATAGACCTTTATATCTATATATTATCTCCTCTTGAATCCAAACAATATAACAATGAGTTAATCAAAACTCCAGCTTTAAATTTAGCTGTGATCTCTTCTTCTTTTTCTGTTTACTGTATCAACCTAATATAATTATTCACCTTCAATTTCAATTCTAGCTTAATTAGCTTCAGACTAGTTCATGACAAATCCTATATTGGAACATTGTATTAATCAAATGGAGCATGAATAAATAAATGAAGGTTCATACTGAGATGGGTGGACTAGTGGTTAGCATGCTGAACCGTCATTCAGGAGACCGGAGTCCGATTTCCACTATCGTCAACCATCCTGACAGAGTTATTTTTCTCTCTTGTTTAGGTTTTCTTACTATAGGGTGGTTCCTTACAACAGTCCACTCCTTCTCACTATTAAAAAACACATAGGCCTAGTAAAATAACTTTTCATTTCATCTTCCTATCTACTCATTCTCATTCACCCACACCAATAGATTCATCCTCAAGTGTCGTTAAATCCCATATATAATAATAAATAAAGATTTCTGCTCGATGTTATGGAAATTGTGAATTCCCATCAACAGAATTAATTCAGGGCCTACTATTGAATTGCAAGATATAATTATCCAGGCGTAGGCTTATCTCGTAACCATTCATTCTAAAATATAACTACTCCAAAAAGAGGTCCAATATAATCAGTAGGCCTAACTATTCAGTAGAGATAACAATGAGATAATTTAAGAGATATGCGAAGAAAAATGAAAGTCTGAAATTGGAATAGAAAATTGGATGAGCGATGCGAAGCATGTACCGGTACGGATATTTAATTTCACCGTCAGGGCCGGCTCGTGGGCGGGGCGACCCGGGCGGGAGCCCGGGGCGCAAAATGTTTGGGGCGCTACATTTTTTTAAAAAAATAAATGAACATGGAATACTTGATACGAAATTATTGTAATTATGCGATTACGAAGTGATAAGGAGGTCCGTTTGAAAGGTGACTAGTCGTCAGTTGAGTTCTTGAATATATTATAGAAATGACTAAAAAACCAAAGTATACGGATTACGGAAGTAACAATGATTCTTCTCTTCCTATTCTACTCTTATTTTCTCCATATAATCTTCATTTATAATGTTATTTGCATTTGCGCTTGCTCATCAAATGATGATAATTGTTTATGAGCGCGTCACGGCCTATTGACGGTTGTAGGGTGAACATGGCATGGAAATTGGATGACCTTGCGCGGTATTCATCAGCCCAATAATTATTTTCCCTGGGTCAACAGAAGGGTAAGAATGTTTTATGTATCCGGAGAGTTTCTATAATATCTTTTAAAATCAGTTTAAAATGTTCAAAAAGCCAAATTTTTCACCTCCGGCGGCTGGGGCTACCCGTCTAGGATCTTTGAAAACATTTCAAGTAGTGTCTTGGGACTCGCCCAGGGCGTCAAAATCCCACGAGCCGGCCCTGTTCACCGTAGGCCTACTTGGAAAAAAGTTTTTTTTCTGTTTGTTTTTTGTTTGCTCTCCACAGGTCAAACGGAAATACAAATTCAGTTCAGGTTAATACTGGGATGGTTCCTTAACAACAGGCCACGACCGAATCCTTCCCACTATCCAAAAACACGTAATAAAATAACCCATCATTCCCTCATCTCATATATCATTCACCGACGCCAATAGATCGTGGTCATCAGTACAGTGCGTTGTTAAACCCAATATGAAAAATAATAAAAAAATACACATTATTCCCGAAGTTTCACATAAAGTGGATCAGTAGTTTTGATGAAATGAATTTTTGATGTAATTTTTAAAAATGTATCAAAACTATCAAGAAACTGGCTATCAAGAAAGCTATTAACAATGTATTCAATTAAATGAATAAAATTAATAATGAATATATTGAATAAACAAAAAACAAGTAGGCAGTGACATGACTTAAGGTGCTTATATGTCACTGCATTACATATTATAATAGTCATGGATATTAATAGTCATATCATAATAGCAAATCATTTTTTTGAGGCTGCTAACTAAACGTTTGAAAGAATTATATTTCATTCTTACTAGCTCATCCACCAAAGTGGAAATATGTAACGCGTTTTCCTAGTTACGTAGCCAACCAAAGAAGAGTCATCGCCTTCTCGATGGTCGATCGCTTCGCTGTCAGCCGTCAGGCTGTCAGTCACAGGCACTGACAGTGACATTGGCATTGCTGAGTGAAGAAACGGCGGGACCGAGTTGGGAGCGACAGTGTAGCAGCCATATCAGCTATTAGCCACGCAAACGAAATCAATTTAGCAATTATTGATAATAATTTAAACGCATTGCCGATTGAACATCAAGCTTTGCCATGGCCAGTACTGCTGAAGGAAAGGGTTTTCTTGGAGAACTCTTAGCAAGTCATGGTATGCCCAGGCTACATTATAGGATAAAATTAGTAGTCTGTTTTAGGGTTATGTTGAGTCATTGAATGTGTAGTTGGTTGAGTGATAGTAGATGATTGGTATGGTTAGAAGGACAGGGCATGGACCCCAAATTACAATCTAGGAATCTAAACTTAACCGTAGCCTAAATAACGTAATCATCACTAAAAAACCTATAAAATATTCACCTAACCTAACCCTAAAATACTCCTAAAACAGACCTGTAGGAAATACGGCAAATTTACCAATTAGTCTGTCGTTCAGCCATATCATCGAGTTTATAGCCTCAATGATCATAGGCCATGGCAATGATCGTATGTCAATGTACTCCCGTAGCTAGGGTCGTAGATACCGTCGTAGATACCGTAGCCACCGTCGTTCAGCCAAGGCTCTGTCTTGGGAACTGAAGTAGAGTAGATCTAGGATCTCCCCTGTATGCCTAAAGCCCCAATTAACCTAGGCCTAGTTAATTGGTGGTGTTGTTGAGCATACAAATGTCATCATCAACCAAACTTATGCCTCGTCCTCACCGGAAAACTTGACACATAGTTACTCGGAAAGCTACCTTCACGGTATTCTATTTATAAAGAGGGATTAGCCCAACCATCTCTCACTCCATCTCGGGCAGTTATCGAGTTGAAACCAGTGAAGTACAGTGGCAAGAAATACAAGTGTCCCCTTACCACGACTCACTTGAAATAACGTCCTGAGCCTAGCTAGCTCCAAGGACCAGCACTTTCATTCGTTATTATTCTCCAGAAAACCTAATACCATGTTGTAGTATTACCAACATACTTCATCATAATATAAAGAAAGTGAACCCACTCCTATGGGCCTACTAATAACATGGCCAGTATTTGTGCATTCTTGTGGACAAATCAGAGCTCCAGGGCCCTACTGCTGATAGCGATTCAGTGGATTCCTTTATGAATTAAATGTGGATAAGAGTGGCTACAGTGTTGGTGGCATTGTTGAACTTACAAAATCTATCATTTTCGTGCAGAGCAAATTTGCCTGTACTATTATCTACTAAGCCATATATAGTTCGATATAAAAGCGTCAGTTGCGCTAGGAGCAAGTGGAACCTGGACAAAGATATGAGCGGCTTCGGTGCTGGTGGCATTATTGAACTTGAAAAATCTATAATTTTTGCGCCAAACAAATGACATTGCAAACAGAATAATCTACTAAGCCGTGTATAGTTCGATATAAAATTAACAGCTGCGCTTCCAGCTATCGGGACCCTGGACGCAGATTCTGACCCCGGAAATACTTCACTCTGAAGAAGCGAGTGGATACACCTTCTTTATATTATGATGAAGTCTGTTGGTATCAGTTACATCGTATTAATACTATGACAATATGAAATAATAAAGTCACGGTCTCTTGGACTGCATGAACTTGGCATATTTCGTAGCCCACCTGATTAGCAGTGCTAGGACTTTGTGTTAACAACGATAGAAATACATATGGACAGGACGTGTCGCCATGGTAGGGCTACTTGAATCTATATTAAACATTGTACAGTCAGTCCTAGTCTCTTGGAGCTAGCGAGGCCTAGGACGTACCGGTATTTCAAGTAGCAGTCGCGGTATGGGTCCAGACCAGTGTTGAAATGTAATAATAGCAGGCCTAACTAGATACTCAATGCTATTATTATTATTATCAACTCTTACAGTTGCGCAAAAATGCACGGTGGCAAGTTCCCTACCCTTGATCACGACGGTTTGCCCGCCTCCCTAACCTTCTGCCGGAATTGTTTTACCCTTATTTCATCCCCCTCAAAAACACTTCTACTAAGTTCATTCCAATCCCTGCATGTCCTATTTACGAAAGAAAATTTACCCACATCTAATCTAGCACCCTTTACAACCACCGCTTTATCATGTCTTCTCCTGCCCCCATACCCTAGCTCATTCCTTTCAATCAACCTATTCAACTCTCCCCAGCCCCCTTCTCCTTCTATCGCTCTGAAAAAATTACACAACTGATCCACTTTTCTCCGTTTTTCCAATTCCTGCCACCCCAATTTGCGCATCGTCTCAGATGGACTCTCTAATATTCTTAACGTTCCTCCCCTTTCATTCACTACTCACCTCCACCTCCTAACCCTACCTGCAACCCTTCTGACTGCTATTCTCTGCACCCTTTCTACACCCCTTATAGATAATGATGAGCTATAATCTAATGTAATCAGTATTGTATGACCTACTAATAGGTCTTATTTTAATGTTCATAGATTGTTGCAAATAACTGGAACTAATATTTTTGATCAATTGAGCTGGTGTGTCAGATGCATTTTTCTGCCTTTTTCAGATGAAGTTGAAATGGATAGTTTGATGCTTACAATAACGCAAGTTGGTGAAAAGATATCAAACCTCAAGTTCCATGTGAAAGAAGTTATTGAAGAGACTTATGTTGATTTCGTTCGGCTGCCAGAAGAGCATAGACAAATGGTGTACGAAGCTCAGTCTCTTGTAGAAGAAATTGACAAGTTGGCAGAAGAAGTTGAAACGAAAACTAAACGAAATTTAAGAAACTCGACAGGAGAATTGAAAAAGTTGTCTGTTTGTCTTCAAGAGATTACCTTGACTGCAACAATTGTAAATCAGTTGGTAGATTTGGATACCACATTACAAGCTACTTCCAAACTACAAGATGAATTGAAATACTGTGATATGGCAAAATCATTACGTAAAGCCCAAGAAATATTAGCAAAGTCAACCGAACATAATAAAGATTTGGAATTATTCAAAGCTCTGGCTAAAGAATGTTCACATACTGGCGCTAACTTCTTAGAGGACATGATGAATGTCTGGGGAGATTGCTTCAAATTCAAAGAAACGGAGGATGAAAGTCCACCCTATTCCAAGCATTTCTCACTGTCGGTGGATACGAATCGTCTGGACGAAATAGAACAAATGCTACAAGCGTTGAACTACTTTGAACATCTTGATTTGTATTTTGAAAAGTTTGCAAGTTGGATTGTGAAGTGTATGTGTCATCCAGTCATATTACAAGGTGCCAAGGTTGAAATTGTTGACGAGGGCAAGTTTGTGACCGCAGACGTCGAGGTTGATCCTTCGATTCAGAAAACCACATACGACGTGGTTTATGAAAATCTACGCCACATATTCAATTTCTTCCATTTGCATTTGAATGTTGAGATTGCAGATAATGTCACCTTACTTAACAGATTGGGAGAAATAATTGCTGGTGACCTCAATGATAGCCTTATTAAAAACTGTCTTGCGGATACAATACCAAGTCATAGTAACTTACTCGATAACTACAGTACTATCATAGAAGCAACTGCAGATCTTCAGTCTTGTCTGACGACCATAGGTATGTTAACTGTTTTGTCTTCGCCTAAGACTGTATTTGATAGCGTGTCTATCCCGGAGGTAATTGTTTCATATTACAGTATTCTGAGGCACTTGATATTGACTCGGAAGTAAAATCAAGCTAGGCTAAAGTTAGTTGCTCTGTTTATTTTTGAAATACACATTCATATGATTCATTCATAGTGTTCGATAATTTCAGGTTTATATTTTCATTGATGTTTTCTAGACCTATCTATTCTAAGATAGTATTATTTTTATTATTTCCTTGTGTATGGTTGCCACTTAATTTATCAATCATATTTACATTTTCTCTAAGACCTTCATTACACAGCTCAATACAAAAATTAAAAATACGTATATATGGAGATAATATTCTTTTTCTATCCCACAGTCAAGTCTTCTTTAAAGACTTTGTGGATTTTTTCACCTAGGTTAATTCTATACTCTATGTACAATAATTAAAATAATGGAAAAAGTTCCTGTTTTGAGATTAGCCGAGTGATAAATTGCAGATCCACTGATTTTTAATTAAAAGATCTTCAAGTAATTACAATAAGATATTTACTAATTTCTGATATTTTTTCATTATATTTTCAGGATTCCTCAGTGAGAACGATACAACACTGCAAGACTATACTCAAAATGTGGAGTATTTGTGTGCCAACAAAACATGTCGGATTATTCTAGAACGAGCGAGGGAGATTATGAAGAAAGACCTTTATGACATGGTAGAAGTTGGGCTGGTGACAGAAACAAAACAGGTCGGTAGAAATATGAAGAGGGAAAGTACCCACGGTGCGCTGCGGGAAGTTTTTGAAATTACCCGCTTTCAAAGTTGTTGAATAATGAGTTGAAAAAGCACGCTAAATATATGTGAGAGCTAATAGGTAGATAATTAGATGTATGTGGATCAGTGTTTCAATTTTAGAAAGCAAATATCTCTCATTATATCCTTATCATTTTTTTGTTCATCATTGGGTCATTATAATAAAATAATCTTTCATCTCATTGTCTCATCATCTCGTTCATCATTCACAGACACCAATAGACCAATATATTGGTCATCACTCATCAGTATAATAGGTCGCTAAGCTCAACATGAAAAAATCATAGATCTCCCTTGTGAAAAGGGTAGCGTTGTATTAATTGGATACAGCTATAAATCACCGCTGTTTATCCACATAGATTCCGTAAATGTATACAAACTCTGACTGTTCTTTTCTAAAGAATTGCTGGTGGAGCAGGCACATCATCATCATCATCATCATCATATAGACCTATATTATTATTTTCAACAACCAGTGTCCATAGCCTTCAAAATATGTGCATCCCTTACTGCCACTACTGTCATAACACTTGATTGACATATTGTTTCCAACAAAGAGAGCAAAATTAGCTGTTCGTTTCACCGCCTTTACGCAGATATATCAAACTATACTATTATATAAAAACTATTCTATGCAGACCGACACAAAACGAGGCCTGCATGACATTTTTGCATTAACTTTAAGCGTGAGATAATTATCCGAAACCATAATTTTTTGTATTATCTTCATGTTTTGTGATGTACAAAACCATTAAGGCCAAGTTGTTCTTCATACATAGGTCATACATAAAATGAGTTTACGTAAGCCTACAATAAAATGAGTGTGTTTACACAGTATACCCCACTTGAACCCCCGAACTACACCATTGATTTCAAACGATTATAAGCGAGTTTCATCCAATATCTGTGAATGTAAGCGGTTATAAATCCAACTCTTCTAGCTAACTACAAGCTCTCGTTTTCCAGGTGACCGAAAAGATCAAAGCAGAAGACACTTCTAGCCTGATACCACAACTCGATCTAAGCCAGTACACGTTTGAATTTCCAAAATGTCAGATTAGTAAATCTACGGAGGAAATACTAAGTCTTATGAATCAAGTTCTGAACGATTGTGCAGCGAGCACGGACACGTGTGCAGTTCGATTGTTCTACACTGCACGGAACATAGTAGAGCTGTACATTGCCGTCGTACCTACTTATCATCAGAAGTTTCTCGAAACCATTCCTCAACAAGTTGGTAAGGATCACATGTGTCTTGATTGCTTTATTTATCATTTTTGTCCAAAACACTTACCAGTAAAATGTAAAATGTACCTCGAAGCCTCACACTTTTGTGACCTGTAATTCCACTTCTATTTGTCATTTGCGAGTCGAGATTAAGGTTCTTCACGATTAAACTCAACCATAAACTTGAAAACTCTTAGTATTGGAAGTTTGCAAACATCAAATTTGGACATAGAATCGACCAATCAGCATCTATTTCAAACACATTAAAATAGAATAGAATAGGTTTATTGCACACTTTGAAAAATATAATAATTATACATGGTATTCTCGGTGGTGTGAAGATTCAAAATGCCGTAAAATATGATGCAAGATATGAGTTGACGTTGACGGAGAAGTGTCAGCCCTAGATACCCGCACAAAACCGCAACCAGCGATCCATGCACGGAACGATCCCCACAAATCCGCATCAAAGTCAAAACACGTACATTACTGTATTCTCAAAACGTAGAAAATTGAATCTTGATTAAATTGCCTCTGTGCAATAAGTAGATAAGTAGGCCCTACAATAGCTTTCAGCGCTGCAGTATATAAAAACAAGCACACAGGTGAGGTATTTCATTACAAACAAATATTGAGTATCATATTTTATTAGGTATTTTTCATTACAGTATTAAAATTTCAAAATAATAAACTGTTGGTCCCTTATTTATAGGCTCAAGTATTTCATCTTTGATCAAGTCATATACATAGTAAATTATGCAAGTCAAGATAGGCTTGCTAAGTCCTACTGATTGGTATCTGAATTCCAGTCCTTGTTTAAACCTCAAAATTATTACTTGATATTGGCCTATATTGATGATCGCTAGTAGTAAATAATAGTTGGTATAATAAGGGGTCACTTTGAAGAATAAAGGAACTCGGACTGAAAAAAGTTCGAACCACAATTAGTTCAAAGAATAGTTCAACAAAACGAACACGTAAATCAATATCAAACAGAAAATAAAGAGAACACATATCACCTACCAAGTTGCCGCCCATTCCTGTACATTCCCTAGGTACAATACTGTGAAAAATGTTGAATGTTATAAAACATTCTCTGCTCGTACCTGTATGTAGAAAATTAATATTCTATGCGTAACTAATGACCCAAACCTACATGTCTACATTCAAAATATTTATATTGTATTTTTTGATATTTTTCAGCCTTATTCCACAACAACTGCATGTATCTGTCACATTGTTTGCTGACGTTGGGAGACGAGCATCAATCCGTCTTCCCACCCGTGTTGCAATGTCACACGAAAACGTTCGTGGACCAAGTCACGGAACTGCGCTCCGTCGGTGCCCGGATCTTTCTCAAGCACATGCAGATGCAACGGAACCAAATACTGGACATCATTAGAAATTGTGGTGAGTTTGAACAATCGCATACAGACAGAACAAAATATAGGTCACATCGGCCGACGACTACTTTCAACCTATCACTCGCAAGAGAAAACGTCGTGGGAGATAACGATTTTTTGATATCTTGTTATCTTCTCTGGATAACTTCAAATTATTGATATCAATTGATGTTATTGACATCAGTGCCAATTATTTAGTCATTGTTTTGATATAACTTTAAACTTGTGTTGAAAGTGGGAACATATTTGTTCTATGGCAGCTCTTTTATCAAGTTCTTCATATACAATAAAAATACCCAATCTGTAACAATTGGAAGTTGTAAAATGTTTTTTCAATGACAACGTGACCTTCCCAAAAAAGTAACATACTGTAACAAAAAACAAAAGAAGTAAAAAGTAAAAAGTAACATACTATCAAAAAGTAACATCGATTAATTGGGTTTTTAATTTTTATATTATGTATGTCATGTGTACGGCGCAAAGTTTTGAACCAAGTTTCGAATCATTGATTATTTATTATAATCGAATAAATATTAATAGTTGTTTGATTCAGCGTACTGGCTAATGCGGATCGATTAGCAGTCATCCAATGTGTGATTGATAATGTAAAATACTAGTAGATTGTAAGAAACATTCAGGGAGAGTTAGAAAGAAGAGTAGAGAGGCCGTCTGAAATGATTATGAAATGCACCACACTTTGTGCAAATTTGAAAAAGAAATGAAAATTAATATAATGAATAATTGATAATCAGGAATTGGATCATTATTCATTGTCATATTGCTGTAATACAGCTCATCAATATACGTACATAATATTACAGCTCATAAATTTTGTTTCTTCTATTCTCAACAGGTTTAGCAACGCTACGCGAAAGTGCCAATTTGACGCCCGAAACTGAAAAAGCAATACGCCAATGTTTACGACAATTGGAACTGTTACAGTCCGTCTGGCAACATGTTTTACCTCACAATGTCTACTGTAAATCTATGGGTAAGTAAAGAAGCGATGAATGAATAAATGAATTTCATCTGGACAAATAGAAATGAGAAGACGAATGGTTAGAATGTTTTGTGTTATGTTCTATCTGAAACTTCAAAAGTCATTGAATGCGGTATTCAATGTGTAATTTCATTAACACTTACCCGGTAATAACTAGGGGTGGGCATCGATTAAAACATCGAAATCGATTATCAATTATTTTTTTCTCAATTTTTTCCTATTTGGAACAAGAAAACTGTTTTTGCTGCCATTTCATAAATTTGAAATTTAATTGTTGCTTCTCATTGGCACTTGCTGTTATTGTCAAGTCATGGTTTTTATACAAGAAACCAAAATTGTGGAAAAAGGAGGTTAAAGTTCTGGTCATGGCTCATGGACTTGCTTTATCACCTCAAACTCAACTTACACCGAGCCAACACCAACTTGTCACACACGCAAGGCAATTTTAAAGGCCATAGGTGCATTTTCAAAGTGTAACGCAATAAAAAAAAAATTCCAAACTGAAATCGATTAATCAGATTTTTGGCGTAATCGATTAAATCGATTTCGTGCCCACCCCTAGTAATAACTAATGAGTAATAACTAATGAGTTACACTCATGGTTTTCAGCTGAACTCAAACAACTATAGTACAGTATCACCAAGACAACTTTGTCTGATTGTTTCAGGCTGCCTGTTAAACTCGTTTGTGGACGAGTTGATCGGTCGCGTTGTGGCCGTAGAGGATATACCAGAAGACACGGCTCGCCAACTCGTGTCGATGTACAACGTCGTCGCAGACCGAGCTCCGCAAATATTCAAAGTAAAACACTAAACTAAGCTTGTATTAAGTAGTTTTGATATGATTAATTAGTTTTTTATTAATTACTATTCTGGTTTTGAATAATAAATAATCATAAGACTTGATAAATCTTGGAAAAATAGAATTTCAAATAATATTGAGCGTATTGAATAATTAATTTACAGTATAACAATTGTTTGGTGTTCATTATTTGTCGTCAGCATCCACATGTATCATAGCATAGTCTTCGTTTTAATGAAGAGTATATTCAATATATGGAATGGTTGGTTATTTAGTGTATTGAGCCTTTAGGACCTTTGAAAATAAGTATTGGGATACTTGAGTTTGTTGATTCTTGTGGAACCTATGGGACTTACCTCCGAGAACTCAGACCCAGTCCATGGTGTGTTTATTTTGTGCTCTATCCATGTATTTCCTCCAACATTTACCCATCTAATTATTTCTCATACCACTTGTTTCTCGCACTGTGTACCATCGCCGATCATTCATCTCTCACAAATTGATATTCTATTTTGTGTTTTGTTTGTTAGGAACCGAAGGAGGTGCATCGCCACGTGAGCAAGTGGCCGAAATTCCTTGAGCTCGTGTTGATTCTCGGTGCCAGTATGAAGCACATCGATGACCGCTGGGCGAACGGCAAAGGACCGATCGCGCTTCTGTTCCCGCCCGATCAAGTGAAACAGCTGATCAGAGCTTTGTTCCAGAGCACTGAACGGCGGTCGGCATTATTAGCACGCATCAAATGATAGTCATTGTTCAGGACACGCATATTATTAAAGCGTGTTTCAAAGCAGTGAAGAGCAGCAGAGTGATACTTGTTTGAACGAGGAGATGAAGGTTCCGTCCAAGAGAGGGTATCAACTACAACTTAGTACAGTTTGTTGATTTTGAGGACGATTGAGCTTCAGTTCAATCCCCGTAGTTGAACATAGTTGAACATCAGTTGATTGTAGTTGAACAATCCCCGATGGAGGTTCCGTTCGACCCTTCACCACTCCCCCCCTCCCGCACCACTAACGCACGTGTGTTTCGTGCCTTCATCTCTCGTGGATACAGACATATTTACATGCATCGAACAATGACATTCTTATTATCATCTTTTTTTAAATTTATAATCGGGTCTTTATTTCGCATCATAAAAAAGTCGTACTGATACTTTGATGAATAATGATACTTTGATGAACTTTGATACTAACTACAAACATTCTAAAATACATGTTGTAATTCAACGTTTCAAGTAGGTACATAGAATTTTCAAAATGTAAAAACTGTTCTGTAATATATGAATTAACTACCGTGATTGATGATTTCATAAAATTTGTACATTTTGTAGTGAATTGCACAATAGTGATATTTTATTGTAATTCTCCATATTCTCATTTCAGTTATTTGTATGTAAACTAATAATTTATTATTATAAGATTAAATAAACTATATAATTATGCTAACTGAAAGATTTTAATTGGTAGTCTAGGTACCCCTAAACTATTTTGATAATATTAATTTCATAATTTGTGATTGATAATATGATAAATGAATGGTAGATGATCGTAGGCTTATAGTATATAGAGTAAGAGAAAGAAGTGGTATAAGAAACGATGACGAAGGTAGGTACACCGACACATGCAGGGCAGTGGTTAACACGCTCGCTTCATGTGATCTGGGAGGCGAGGGCAATTCCGAACCCAGTTCGATCCTCGCCGCCGACCATCTTTACAGAGGTTTTTCATGGTTTCCCTCTGTAGTCTAGACTAATGCCAGGATGGTTCCTACAATAAGTCTGCCATGACCGCTTCCTTCCCACTATCCTTCTCATTACCCAAGAACCTTCATCTCATCATCTCATTAATCATCCATCCAACTCCATTAGATCTCAGTTATCATAACAGTGCGTCGTTAAACCCAATATAAAAAAAGGTTGTACAGGTTGAAGAAAACACAAGGTACTAGATTGATAGGGAACAAAATATAACTAATTGGACTGGATATGAGTGCTGGGAGGTAGGTTTCACAAGAATCAAGAAACCCAAGTTTTCCACGGTCTCGGAAGGAGTAGACCTTGAGTTTGTTGATGCTTGTGGAACCTACCTCCCAGCACTTATGTCCAGTTCATTTTCTGATGTTTTGTGCCCTATCCATCTGTTTACTCGAACCTGTACGTATCTAATATTTCTCATAACACTTGTTTCTCTTAGTCTGTATCATCATCTGTAATTAATTTTTCTTCTTATTTTTTTTTAATATTCTATTTAATCTGCAATTTGTAACTGCATATGGTGGCAAATGATCAAAAAAAAAAGATTGATTATTAAAACTAGGTACTACTCTAAGTAGAAAAACAGAACAAACTTATATAGGCCTATATATTTATATAAAAAAATCATTACCAGTCTTCAATGGTTCTGTTGACGAAAGAATATTTTCCAACGTCGTTCCTTGATTCTCTTGCTCTTATTTTGGACGCATGGTCTCCTATTGCTCGAAACCATCTTATCATCCATCACAAATTGACATACTTTCAAACAAGCCCTATTTTCCAGAAATATTATAAATAATAAATTACCTAGAATAAGCTAGTTTTCTACTTTTTTTGTAGACAGAAGAGTGGTAAATTGAAATAGCAGGCCCCTACATTGAAATTACAATTGAATGTCTGTCGAGTTTACTGGCCCTAGGTTTAGGGCGGACATAAAATTATCAAGAACCTTCACACAATTGCAAGTATTACAACTCAATCACCTTGGTGAGAACTTTTTGCCCTATGGAGACTAGGGGCTCCTCAAAATTCTTCAATGCCTTGCAAAAGTACCTGCGACAGTATTCTGGGTCGCGAGCCAAAGGTTGGGAACAACCGTAACACCTTGTCAACTTGCTGGACCTGACGAGAGTTACTAAAACACAGGAAGAGTTGTTTTTAAAGCATCCTCTAGTATTAACACAATAGAAACAATTTTGACGAACAAATTAAAATTTGTATTTAATTAATTACATAGTCTTTACTTCACGACCCAACCAACAGCTGCCTTGTTTGATGTTACAGATGATTATATACATACCACAGCTGCCTTATTTTTCTCATCCATATTTATATACCTTGGATAATAATTGCGTGGCTATCTTTCTTTACTAAAGCAGTGCCTTGGATCATTTAGCTGTGTGGGAGAATTTTTTCAAAAATATTTAAAATTTAGTGTTGTTAATGTGAAAGGTTTTTAGGATTTCACTGAAATTCTCATGAATTTTGTGATTTTTTCATTTTACATTAGAGTAAATATTTGATATAGTAGAACCTATTAATTAGGAAGTAAGTTTCTATTTCAACATTTTACCAGCCAAAGTTTTATTTTTCGATTCCCTCTATATGCTGACCCGCCGTATTAAATAGTTCCATCAGTGATAGTAGGTTTTTTATCTTGATAAGTTATTTGTTATTATCTTGGGAAGAGTGTTTTTCTTGAAAGACTTACTAAAGAGGTTCCACTGTATACATTTTAAATAGGATTAAGAGTGTGTTAGTGGTACATACCTTTATTTAGCATACGCTACCATTTTTTTCTACAATACAATACATTCATTAGAACATTATAAATAACTATCAGTCACTGTTTAACCATCTTAATTTTGATCCACATCTGAAATATCCCAGTAATTCAATTTTTGTTCTAGTTTTTTGCGTACAAGTTGCTTATTACCGGACTAATTTTCCTACATTGTCTTCTAAATTCTGCAGTCTTCTTTGTGACTTCAAATATTGCGGGAATTATATTGAGAATTCTCATATCCTCAATAGAAATGGAATTTTCCTCTGCATTTGATATACTATTCTTATTTTCTATTATTTTCATTTCTAGTTATCTAGTAGGCCTACTATATTTATGAATGTCACTAATATTTTGCACAGTATTACTAGGTATAAGGTACTTGGGACTCATCCTTTCATTAAAAATCGGAAAATTTGAAATCCTCTTTGAAATCCTCTTAATTCCACTTGGAATTTCCAACTTGGCAATTTTATCCGAATGGAATGAAATTCACACAGAATGTTAAAATTATTTCAATTTTTATTCCAATATTATTTCAAAATTATATGAAGAAATTGGGTTTATGACGTTTTTAAGAAATTAAAAGTGATGTTATTCATTATTTTGTAAAATGTTCGAATATTGAGTTTAAAATTTGTGAATGTAAATCAATAGGGTTCATGAAATAACGAAGATTATATAAGTTATAATAATGAAATGACATGAATGAATGACTAAGGAAGCTTTGTGAATTTCAAAATCAAGGTGTGCATATGCCTATATAACGTTCGATTACAATTTCATACTATAGGGTATAAATGACTAACCGAAACGCATCTGATGCATTTTCATAGTAAATATCAATAACTTTTGTATTAATGACCTCGGAACTTAATACAAAATCATTGTTTCCCAATTAAGGCTAAGGATGTAACATAGGATCGTTCGAATGGGGCACCACAAGGGTGATCTTACCACACCAATGAATAATTAATAATACGATAACTCATTCAACAAACAATACATCTTGAGGTAATAATTTCACTTTCAGGTATGGAAAAAAATTCATAGATCCTACATTCACATTGGGGATAAAAAAATCTTGAATCTTCTCATTATCTATTTTCCCTTCTTATTCTTCAGTTCTTCTCTTTCAATTTTCAGTTTTTGTTTCGATTTTGTTTATATCACAGTATTTTTCAACCTTCTATATTGTGATGGCTATACCACCAACAGCCCTAATATCATTGTGGATCAATTGAATAAGCAAGATGGCGCCTAACCGTCTAAGTACATAAGAGCTATACTATAAAAGACACAAAGCAAATCCAATATGATTGACAGACCCATGTACTTCACACATTGCCTGTCCGTCTTTCAGTCTTCCACCGCAATAATGCCAAGGTAAATATTATCTCGCGCCATTGTGAACAAACCAATAGTATATGGCCATATTAAAGTGGGAAGCTGAACCTGCTGGCCCTTACTACTTTCCCATCCCAGGGGAAGAAGGGGGCGGGAGGGGGGGGGGAGCAATTAAATTGGGCAGCCGCTATTCATTCGTCCATCGGTCTATATCACCACAAGCGGACGTTGTTGTTGTTGTTCTTGCGCGCAGCCTATAGTACGCCTAAATAACCCTAAATGCGTAAAATAAATGACCCTAAATAACCCTAAGCGCCTAACCTAAATAACCCAATCTGAATAATTTAATGGACCCAACCTATCCGTACTAACCTGAACTAACTAACCTAACCAAACAAACAGCTCCAACTAATTTAATCCAGACTATAAACTAATCTAAAATCTACTGCATATTAGAGGACTGTGTTTTTTATTCAATTTCAATCAATCTTTCTTTGAATTCTTTGAATTCTTTGAACTATTATATATATTAACATGATGATTGTCTAGAATGTCTTTCAAATTATAGTCAATAATGTGATTTAAATGTACTGACAGTGACTTATCTTGATCAAGTTTCATCTTACTATCTATTGTAGTAAATTTCTCACGATAAACATAGATTCTAAATTGTTTCATGTAGGCCTAGTTATTGTACGTGGATTTTATGGAGACAATAAACACTATTATTACAACACATTAAACTTTATATTGTGTGCTTACACACCGTTCTTACAAAAGTGTTATGCACGCCGAAGTTACTATAAGTTGTATGGGCAAATACAGTGCTGTGTAGTAATGACTATTTTTAATACGTTATTAGTGTTTTGACAGATTAGTACTACATGGGTAGGCGATGTTTTCCGCACGAGCTATCTAAAAACATTGACACACTCCAAAATCAACACTGAACAAATTATGAGTGTGTTAATTTGCCGACATTAAGGGTCACCGCTCAGGTTCTTTAGATTTTTCAACAGTTTTTACATACCCTCCTATTCAACATTTTAAAATGTGATATTTGTAGTTTAACGATCCTGCCATGCTAAACTATAATTTTTAGTTATAAATAAATATAGGGCCTATAACGTTTTCATGGTGGCATACAGGAACCTCCCACAGCTATCGCAGTGAATGCCGGATGAACATATTGTAGTTCAAACCATTCACAGAAGTATCCTATAAAATATTGTCGATCCATGATGAACATTCCCAAAATGATACGAGTCATTTGTATTTATAACGTTACTCGATAAGGTAGAAATCGACGGCCAAAATATCGAGTGTTACTGTACATACAATTGGTCTTTCCGCCTTTGTTATTATGAAGTTTGATTCATTATAGCAAGTTATAAAAATATTGTCTGCATCTGATGATGTAGTTGTTAATTTTGTATGTTAATTGCACCCTTGAATTTTATGATCATTTATAAATATGAAATCCCACTGGCGAGAGAAATTTTGCCCTTGGAGACTGGGGAAGCCTTAATTATATACATAAACATTAATTATAATCAACCATGTAGAACTATACGGCCCAGTGAAAATCAAATCAAATAATCCCGTCTGGAAACAGAAGTCAAGACGTATACGAGTTCGAGTCCCGCTTCGGCATAGGGCATGGGGTTTTGTAAGCTTCATTCATCTATCTGCTTTCATTCGTGTTTCCAAATAACATTTTAGTATTGTAGATATATTCGACCAATGATCATTGCCAACAAAAGCCTGTCTAGGCCGTTAGTAGCTCAGTCAGATAAGGCACCGCTGTGTGTCCCATCTAAGTTTCGTTTTTTGTAAACTTCCATTCGCTTTTTTGGAAACTCGCCTTCAGTTATCATCACTTCATAGTACTATAATCACCTGACTGCTGGTGGGGGGCGTTGAGCAAACAATAATAATCATCATCATCGTCATAAGGCACGGGTTTTTGTAAACGTCCCTTCACTTATCAGTTCATAGTACCGTAATCACCTACTCATCACCTACAACCCCCAAATAATCTAACTGCTGGTGGGGGGCGTTGAACAAACAATAATAATAATCATCATCATCGTCATAAGGCACGGGTTTTTGTAAATTTCCCTTCACTTACATAGTACCAATTTTCGTTCATACCGTAATCACCTACTCATTCGTACCCTCAAATAATCTAACTGCTGGTGGGGGGCGTTGAACCAACAATAATCATCATCTTCATCGTCTGTTTAGTCATTGTATTCTAATAATTAGCTGTAATGGGTCTCACCCCCCACACATCACTGGCATATCACCACGCCACATGCACTGCGGCATTGTGCAAAGAAGACCGACATAGGGGTGCTGAAGCGCATGGAATGCGGAATGGCATTCACAGTTTCACACATGGAAATCTATCTTCAATGGAATGACAAATATAATTCTCTAGGATTAAGCTTTGGTTGGTGTTGATCCGCCATGATATGTTAGTCAGCATATGAAATAACATTCATTTCAAACTCTACAGGCTCACGGAATTGACAAGAATAGATATTATGATGTAATTATTGAGTGTGTACACGGATAGTGTATATTATCAAATATTTACGTTCATTATTTGATAAGCGGGAACAGAATATAAATATATATACATTTTTGTTGCACTGTATATAGGCCTACGGTGTACAGTACATAGTTGTATTCACTTGATATAGCCCACAGTGTACTGTTTTTATGTTGAAATGCTATAGGGTTTAATGTAAATTGAAAGATTTTTTTTATATATAAATGTTATAACTGATGTTATAACTAAGTGATCACAAAACTTGGGTCGTGCAAGACACAAAATTACAACAAATAGGCAGACCAGATTTTTGTCGAAAATGCTAATGAGTCAAATTTTATAACAAAGGTGGAGAGATCAATAATGTAGGCCTACGTAACAGTAACATTCGATATTTTCGCCATTTATTTTTACCTCACCGCATACCGTTACATAGGCCCTACAAATAACACGTGATCTTTTGCGAATGTTTATTTTAATTCGACATTTTTTTACAAGATAATTCTCTGAATGGTGTGAAGCAGTTTCACTAGAATACGTTGATCCGGAAAGTCGTTGCGATTGTTTACATTTCAAGTTGACACTGAAAATGTTAAGCTGTGGTAGGTCTCCCTAAAAACAAATTTCTCGTTGTATATTCGTAAGAATAGAGATGGAAAATATTCTTTCTTCTAAAATAAAATAGAAATTTAGAAAATGTATTAATCTATGCATGTAGTAGAATATAATTGTAGTAGAAATTATATAGTTGAATCATAGTAGCATCATGGACTTGTAATATTGTGTTATACTGCGTATAGTGCGTATAACACAACCGCTTCCATCACACTGAAACTCTTAAACACTGGAACTTTAAAACACTGGAACTTCCCAAACTCTTGATTACGTTATCTTCATCTTTCACCTCATCTTCCCATAATCTCATTCATCTCTCACCGACGTCAATATATCTTGACAGACATTTTATTACGCCGGTCAATCTAATATAAATAATCCAATAATCCCTTTCCCTAATCTCATTCATTATTCACCGACGCCAATATATCTTGACAAACATTTAAGTGCGCCGTTTTTTTTTAAATATAAATAATACCACAATCTCATTTATCAATAAACGACGCCAATATATCTAACTAATCATTATAGTACATCGTTTAATCTAATATAAATAAAATCAATCAATCACAACCAAGTCAAAACATGACACAACGGTGCATGGTTACAAAGTCAAAGAACAAAGTCCATGGTGGAATAGTCCTATATGAATAGATTCAAGAACACATTTAATTGTTTTTTAGTTTTTAGCCTTAAAAGGATCCATTTCAATTTTTAGAAACCATTTATATAATTTGAATTAATTCAGTGTGTAGCCATTTTTTTTTCTCATATTATGTGCTTTTTCTTATTTTTTACTATTCTTTTTCTAAATAATCAATTAATCAACTACAAAACATCTCTTTTTTCTAGAATTTAGCTCAATATTATTATTATTTTTCTGTACCATTCACTAATTTGTTATATTCGTTGTTATTATTTTTTATTCTGTGTCTGTAGGCAACCTTCATTACAAGGCAGAGTCTTTACTTTACATAAATAAAGAATTTATATATACTGCACTGATAAACAATCATTCAATTCATGCCACTTTCATATAACAGTTTATTAATTCAGTATTGGATTAATAAAACTCAGAAATGTGAATATAAAATATACCACTGATGCTAAATATTTTAATCCGTGCACCCATTAAATAGCACGGGATGACATGTAAGTTAAAAGTGTTGTTATTTCTGGCAGCAATATACGGTCACATATATTGAGTTGTTAATTTCCGTCATATTATGATGTTTTCATTACATCCCACCACATTATACAGATAAGTCAGTTTGTACTCGAAAATAGAACAATTTCACCTCCAAAGTAAACATACGAACATTTAACGTTATAATATATCGACTGCGAGTTTATATGCTTTAAATTTTAGTTCACTTTTTCATATAAAACTGTGTAGTGTATAAATTAGTTCATTGGAGAGGTGGAGATAAATTCTTTTTGGTTTCGGTTGTATATGCACTACGTACGAGTTTTTCTCTTTTTTCAGTCATCACTCATCAGTTAAAGGTCTCTCTTGTGAGTTACTTGAAAAAAGTTATGTATATAAATTCTTTATTCATTTAAAATAAAGACTCTGCCTTTTGAAGAAGGTTGCCTATGGACACAGAATAGAAAAAAATAACGAATATAACAAATTAGTGAATGGTACAGAAAAATAATGATAATATTGAGCTAAATTCTAGAAAAAAAAAGTTTTGTAGTTGATTAATCAATTATTTAGAAAAAGAATAGTAAAAAATAAGAAAATGCACATGATATGAGAAAAAAAATGGCTACACACTGAATTAATTCAAATTATATAAATGGTTTCTAAAAATTGAAATGGATCCTTTTAAGGCTAAAAGAGTTAATGAATAAATAAAACTATTACTAATATTGAATCTTTTACAAAATTCAACGAAGAAGTGAGGAATTGTGCCTCTGGCACCAATCAGGAGTCCAATCACTTCCACGTCCAGCAGTATTGGTCCAAAAATCTTGAGACGCAATTACTAACTCGCGGTTTTCAATATATTTTTTATGGGCTTGAATGATTATGTATCTATTTATAATGTTCAAAATATAAATATTTGTGATTTGACAAATACTTTCAGTATTATATTGATTAATGAATCGCATCTACAAAGAAATGTTGAATGAATATAATATGTAGACTATATCTTTTGCCTTTTGAAACTATCGTAATTATAATAGAATAACTTATTGTTCGTTAACATCTGTTTGCTAAATATGTAATTAACCCCCATATATTTTATTTTGGTTTTCATTTTCTAAATAGTCTACTTGAATAGTACCACTGTCAATTATGGTAATAAGAAGATGAGAAAGATTTTTTCTTTTCTCATATGTAAATGTTTGAAATGGTAACTATCTCAGAAATTATATGATTTATTGTTTGTTAAATGAGTTATAATAATTATTCTATGGGATATAAGGATTTCCCTTGTGGTCCATCGTCCAACGCTTCAACCTTTCAGCCTTAGCTGTAATGGGGGAACAATGATATTCTATCAAGTTTCGATGTTGAAGAGAGAAAAAAAATCCTCTTTCATGCCAAAAACGTGTTCATCCAATTTATTCCATTCCCTCCCTATCCTGTTCCCCGGTATTTTCATGTTTTTTTTCTGTATAATTGTAGTGTTGTTATATATCAGGGCTAATTTTACATTTAGTATTTTCTTTCATCGTTCTTTTCATTTTATCTGTGTTGGTGGAGGTGCCGGGTTTGTGTTAGAAACGTTGCTGTAATTTAAAAAATTACTCTGCCGGACCTTCAAGAGGAACAATTTCAGTGTCAACGTGACATATAAACAATTGCAGTGACTTTCTGCATGAAAATATTGTAGTGAAACTGCGTCACATCATGCAGAGAAGTATCTTATGAAACCTATTCTTTTAGTATAATATAAGTAACTTATACTAGGTTTCACTACTGCATCTCATCCTTCACAATCTCATATCACCTCGTAAACCCAGATGCAATGTCTAATAAGTGTGTCGTCGTTAACGGCGTCGGATTTAGGCGTCGGTTTTAGGCGTCGCGTTTGACGAGTACCGAGCCAGTGACAGACAAAAAGCTCGACGGTTCTAAATCTGTTGGTGAGTTCGTCGCAGCTTCGGGAAGTGAGCAAGAAAAGTTGACAGTTTAGTGATGGATTGCGTTATTACTTGTGCTGCACGACAAACCACGTGATCATTCATTTATTTTATTTTATTTTATTTTCGATTACTATGTTGTTAATGCATGTATTGGTGGCAAAATCCTGAAACTAGATTACATTATACTAAATTAATACGTAGTAATTATTTTTTCCGGTCTCAATTATTCTCCAGGCATATACCTATAATCTCAAGTATATGCCTACATATATATATATATATTTATATGTATATATATAGGACTATGTATATAATGATGGAACATTTATTTCTTATCTTCAGGTCTTCAGAGTTTCAGTATGAACTATATCAATACAAATTCTCAAAGAATCAATCATTTACAAAGCGAAGGACTAACTTTAAAAGCTAATTTTCACTCAGATTCAATTTGACTTCGATACTGAACTAATACATTTTCATTTCCTATACATGTTGTAGACCTGACATGAGATGTATCAATCCTGATAATGATAAGGGCAGCTGTTATTAATCGGACCATCGGCTTATGTCACCACTTGCGGGCGTTATTGTTGTTGTTGTTGTTGTTGTTGTTGTTGTTGTTGCGCGCAGCCTAAACCAACCTAAATATCCCAATCCAACTAACTTAATCAAGCTAATTCCTATCCAAACTAAACTAATCTAACTAATCTAACCAAAAAATCTAAACTAATTTAATCTAAACTAAAACCAATCTGAAACCTACTTCCGGTCCGACGAATAGCCACTTCGAATGATAATACGTTTTGTTCAACTTTTTTCACCCTTGATTCAAGAAAGGTAAAATATTCTATTTTGTATAGTCTTCAACGCACCTGTGTATGTGTGTGTGTGTGTGGTTTTGAATATTGAAATCGGCTTTAAATATGTGCCTTAATGGAGACTTAACATTGTCTAAATATTATTATATGCTGGATGGGAAAATGTTATCTTACGTTTCGTTAGTGGGTCTGTCATGGTCCAATGTGTGGTAGGAACGCCAACGGAGTATAATACGCTGACAAGAGATGTTGACCCAACAAAAACGGTAGCGTTTTCTTTTTTTAATGTGGCTCGCCATGGAACGAGATTTTTTTAGTAACAATGATTTGTGAATAAAAACATTCGACGAACTCCTATACGTATTCTTCTACGAAAAACGAAAAAAACCCTGAAGCTTCGAACCCAATATCGATAGAGTTTCAATTTTTTAAATGGATGTGGATACAATAATATTTTTTTCTGAGATTTTTTCTGATGAACCTTGTACATAAAATAATAAAATAATACGAGTGTATTTGTAGGTTGTATCGTGGCATGCAGTATCTTTTTACAAATGGTATATTTTAAGGTTATGATACGTACCGTTGGTCTCTATCTTTGCCAGTAAAAATTGAAAAAGTTCTCCTAGTGGTAAATATGACTGTTATGTGAAGTTTAATGGAGAAAAGTGTGCGAACATTTCAACAACGATTTCATTGAACATTTCCCATTGTAGGCAGTTACCTCTTTTCATTGGTCATTATTGCATATTCCAAGAGCGCATTCTGAAACCTTATTTCGAAATTCGTGAATTCGGAGGACCTATCTCCAGCATCACATTTGCAGTATCAATGAAACATATAAACGATCGCAGTGACTTACCGTCTGAACGTATATTGTAATGAAACTGCTTCACATCATTCTGAACAGTATCAACTATAACTTATAATACTGTCGATTGATAATAAATATTCACAATGTATGGGTTGTTATTTTGTATGCACGAGGTGTATGTTTGTATGTAATGGTGCGAGGTGAGATAGAATCGATGGCAAAAATATTTAGTGTTCATATTACATGCACGTCATTCTAAAAACTTTGCCATTATGCAATCTGACTCATTACAATTTTTTACAAACATTGTTTGCATCTTATGTGACGTACTTTCTAATTTTGTATCTTGCACTGTTCAAGTTTTATAATAGTTGATATTTGTAAAATCACCCTGGCGGGAAATTTCTGCCCCATGGTGACTGGGGACGCCTTATGTGGAATGATAAAAAATTGATTCAGTAATACCTATCACTGTCAGCCATTTTGAGTGATCGCATATTATTCCACTGCATTTCACATTTCATAAATTTAGAGAATCTCTGCGATAGTTATAAAGCTGGCGAATAGCGCAATTATTCGTCTACGTATATAACTTTGTATCTCATAAACTATAGAAAAGACTAGCGGCAGAACCTGAGGTCAGGTCGAGCGTGGGTTCGAGTCCCGCATAACGCATGGGTTTTTGCAAACGTTTCATTAGTTTCATTAGTTTCTTTATAGTTTCATTATCACCCTCTCATTCGTACCCCCGTATAACCTAGCTGTTGGTGGGGTCGTTAAGCAGCATTAGTATTATTATTACCATCTTCTCATTAATAGTAAAATAATTATGAATGACGTGAACGTGAAAGGTGTGAAATCTATTACCTAAACCATATAATTCATCCCGCAAAGTTAAATCAAGCCTGTCTTGTTCCTGTCGTATTCACAACGCATTAGTCTCACCATTCTTTCAGTTGTCGATCTCGATTTGTTTGAGTTTAAAATTAGCGGCGACAGGTCTGAGCCACTGTCGTCTCGACTCCGTGTAGTAGCCGAGTGGGGGTTCGCGATGTGGTGTTTAATTTTAGCATCCACCGAAGGTTGTGCTCGTAGATTTGTAGGTGATGGCTCACATCTGCTTTGATGGATGTGTGTCTGTATTTGCTTGGAAACTAGGAGAAAATATTGCCGTGCACCCTTGTAGCCCATATAGATACGTTGAACTTCCTCCCCGGGTCTCCGTAGTGTAACGTATAGATGGAAATATTAAATATGTTACAAATTCGTTACTGTATGTTCATTTCATATTTCCGTTCTGCATTTTGGAATTTCCGTTATATCATCATTTTTACTGATAAAAAAGCTTTGTGTTTTCGCGATGATAGACGAACTATAGAAAGAATAAAAGTAAAGTCTTCTATTCGTTTCATCAGCAGTAAAATATAATTTCTAAAATTATTCTAAAAAAGATTTAAAAAAAAATTGCATCATAAATATAATTTAATATAGATAGAAATATTAATTATTTTTTTCTAGCCATACCTATATAGTTACGTATAGCAGTTCAAAGGAATATTAAGTTGATATTTTGACTCCATTGAGGTGAAAAATCATCTATATATTTTTCCACTTGAAATTTGTTGTTATATTTATTGTATTCCTAGACGATTCTAACATGTGATGAAAGTTTTGAATGCACCTTGAGTTCTAATCAAGATGCATTGAGGGTTGTGTTGGTTCGCTGGCCTCAACATTATTGAGATTATTTGTTCAATTGAGCTTCCTTAATTATAATTATCTCTGAACAGCTTTTTCACTTTCCTGTAAATGTGGAAATTATACAAATTATCTCACGAAATTGCAGGAAACATTATTTCATTTCACCATGCACAGTGTTCTTGTACAGCAATTCGCAATTTCTTCTAAAAACAAAAAGTTCATCAAATGATATTTCATTAAAAAGTTACGTAATCCAATCCTAATATTATACAATTACATACAGGAATAATTGTTCACGTAGATTAGTTGGCCCATTTGAAACATCTGTAGACCCAATGTGAAGATCTAAAAACAACAAAAACAGGATGCCATACCGTATTTGAAATTGAAATTCAACAATTGCTTTTTACCTAACGAATTACTCATTCAAACTAATTCATTTATGGCATAAGCTTCCTTTATATAGCTAGTATTCATGTTTAACCTCCTACTACCGTATTACTGACGGTTCAGAAGATGATGGTGATTATATAGTATACTTAATTATTATGCAATGTACTCTACGCTATTGCAGTCACTTTAGATAAGCTTGATGGAAAACCTACCAATAGAATCCACTCAAGCGACAACATTACAATTAACTAAACAAAGGCCGTTTGATTCCTTCATACTTTTTCACTGTGTAAATACACGAATCGACTTCCACGACCCTATAATGAGATTTGTGTTATTCGGTTTTTTGATCCTCTCTACATATCAGCGTCGTTTCCCCTTTGGCCGATCTGCCTACCATTTCGCCTTCAACTCGCTCGTTTATTCTATGGTCGTGGATCGATCAGCATAATAATATAGTGTTATGTCTTACGAATATTTGTTTTATAATGATAATAATATTGATAGTAATAATACTTATAATTGTCAATTTGTTGATTTTACAATCCACATATTTGACGTGTAATTCATGTATATTAAAAGATAAATTGAATCAATTTTTACCACATTGTTGGAAATATTGAAATTTGGAAAATTATCATACTTGAATACAGTTATTGATTAAACAATGAACTTATGATAATTTTGGTCATTATTATTTCAAGGAAGGATACAATGTACATATTTTTAATTTAGTGTTTCCGATAAATGAGAGTTTATAGAGTATAAAATGCATATATTAAAAATTCCTTCAAATTTACTCTTAGAAGTGAAAGTTCAAGAAACATATAGAATATTATACTTATATTATTGAGTACCGTAACTTAGTTCATTACTGGCGGTACATCATTATATATAAAGTCATCATGAATTTTTGGATCAGTTTGGATATTTTCTCATAATAAAATACAAGGAGCAAGTATGTTTTACTTCAAGGTTGGTTTTACTTGCATCATAAAAGTGTATTAAAAAGTTCATCGCCGTACAATGATGTATAGACATAAATCATCTAAAATACACCAGAAACATATTGATTGAAATAAGCAGCTCAATAAAACGACTGAAAAATCTTGAACGTAAGAGCACTCTATGGTGCTCTATAGTGGAGCTTTCGTTTTATTGTGATTAGGTTAATACCTCAGCTGTTGATTTCTGAGGATTGCAATTGAAGCTCTCAAGCCTATTTCACTTCCATGCCAACTTGACCTACCTCTGCTAACTGAGACCACACAGAAAATCATATCGCACAAACTGAAACCTTCGCACCTTGGTCGATCATCTGCTTATATTTATAACAATTGCTAAACTCAAGTGGCTTTGAAACGAGTCCCTCTTCAAATTTGCAGGAAAAGAGCAACTTCAATCATACATTGGCTTCAAGTAGCGAAGGGTCCACTACTTGAACCAATTCGAAATTCTTCCTTTTGTGTGACTATTAGCAAACGTATCAAAAGGTACATTCCTCTTATTGAGTGCCTGGGTTGATAAATACAAGTATATATATATATATATATATATATATATATATATATATATATATATATATATATATATAGGCCTATATATATATATATATATATATATATATATAAAATATATATATATATATATATGGATATATGGCCTATATTGACACGACCAAGGTAATTTAAAGCCATCTTATAAACGACAATGTTTGCAAAAACATTCCAAACCGTCACAAGATAGCCTATATAAAAATGAATTTAAGTAGTAAGAAAAAAAGATTTTGAAATGCAGCGTGTCACGTTTTGACGTATTGTCAGTAGAACAACATATCGAGTGTCGCTCGCTAATGCAGACCATGTGTTGGTCTGTGGACAGTTTAAAATGACGAGAACGAACTTATGACATGTGTGGGTGAGTGAGAGATCGGGTAACAACTAACAAGGAAGACCTCCTGCTTATTTCAAGATGCGATGCGATTTTCTGCGAGGTCAACTTTCAGACCTTTTGGAAGACACATCGGTATCGTATTTAACACTGAGGATAACCAGTGTTTGAATCTAATTTACTTCCCTATTGGCTAGTTCTTTTTGTTATTAACAGGGAAATTTATACAAAGTCATTGTTAGTTAATTGAGGCTATGGATGGAAGGTAGGATCGTTTGGACGTGACACCACAAGGGCGATCTTACTACATGAAAAAAAAATCATTCAAAAAACAATAAATCCTAAGGTAGGTAATAGTTTCAGGTATTTCTTAAATATTTTTGTAATTGATTTGTGTTTGTTCTACAATTTGTATACGGTATAGTACATATTTTAGGTGGCAGTTTTCTTTCATTACTCTATTACAAATTTGAGGATTGATGAACTAATCGAAAAATTGACTGTACGAAAAACGAAGTGTCCGAAGAGTTCCGAAAAAAACTCTTCGAAAAACAAACTCGCCGAACAATAGGTAGGCCTAGTCCCCGAAAAAGTACACTTTCAGAAATTTATTCATTCATTATTTATTTATTCACGACTTATTTAATTACTAGGAAAATGCAGAATGTGCGTTGTGAGATGAGCGTAGAAGTATGAAAATCTGAAATTGAAAAATACTCTTTCAGCTCAATCTACATCTACAAACCTTGGACGACTTCAAACGCTGAAAAACCTTACCTGCAACTTGTTGTTATTCATAGAGCAACCTGTCGCATATATATAAAAATCTTTATTCGGATCTCTGCCCATGTACATTGGGTTGCCTTGTTAGACACAGAATACCAATTAAATTACTTTGCATTACATGTTTTGATCCTGATATTTGATGGAATGTATACTTTTATTGCATTTTCTTTGTTATGTCCCATCCGATTTTTGCACAACTTATTGAAAATGTGTATGATGGTTGTTTTCATATTCTGTGTGAATTTGAAAGCTTCAAAAAAAAAATCGTTTTGAAGTATTTTCCCCCTTGGTTATTCTTATAGAGATTTTCCGAAATTTCCAAATTTTTTCTGGAAAAATTGTTTAATCGATTTTTCTGAAAAACAATCCCAACCTATTCTGGTGTGACACCAATATGTAAAAAAAGTTTCGAGTCGATTGATTATTTTTCCTAACCTGTATGCCGCTAACAAAATTACACAAAAAAAAACAAAAAAAAAACATGAAAACCAAGTCCAAATTTTTTCGGTATATGGAATGGAAATCTATAACAAACATAATATACACAATAATACACATTCATGTTATTTGTATGTACACAGAGGTAGAAATCGATGGCAAAAATATCGAGTGTTATACTGTTAAATACCAGTGATCTTTCCACCTGTCATTAGCAATTTCGACAAATATAGTTTGCATCTTGCACTGTTGAATTTGTATGATCCTTCATACCTATAAAATTATCCTGGCGGCAACTTTTTGCCCTATGGAGACTGGGGACGTCTTGAAATGAGTATTTTACAATATCTTAAATTTACACCTGTCACAAAATGAACCATTAAGCTCTTTGCAACTTCGGTCGATCGCGGTTTGTCTCTCGCGAGAGAACCTGACATTAGATCTGGATCATATCTCATTATCCCTAATATCATCCATAAAATGAATGAATGGAACGAAAAATGGACTGATAACGGTGCCTCAACAACGTGGTCATTACGTGTTACGTCATTCAGTTTTCAGATTCTACGAGTTTAAAAGTACAAATTGTGCATGCCGCTAGAGGTGTTTGAATGTCAAAACATCAAAATGCACTTACAGTACATAGAGCATATATTCATGTGGGAATATATCGGATAAACTTGTAGCCCATACGCAGTCAAATAACAATTTATTTTCATATCGCGTAAAATCTATGAGTGAACATATTATGCTTCGTTCATTCTGTTAATTTTAATTAATATAATTCGCTTTGCAAATGCAAATTTATTATCTAAAAAAATGTTATATTGGAAAAGCAACAAACAAATGGAACAGCGTATAAGCGATGCTAAGAGAAATAAATTTAAAAAATAAATCCGCTTGTTATAGCGTTAATTCGTATGATATCATGCATAAAATATGCCCATCGTCCGTTCATCTCAGCAGTGCTCACAAAGATTCAAATTTATAATACACTATGCAAAAGCAGCATGCGTTTTGAGATGAGCGAGAATACTGAAAAAAGATGTAAAAAAAAAACGTAAAAATCTTCAAAACGACTGCTCTGATTTATGTAAAAATATGTACACATGTCAAATTTTTCCATACCTCTAATGTTCAAACAAGCAAATTATCAATTTCCAAGATTTTCGTCGGATTTTTTCCTATTTAAATATTCGAATTGTTAACTATCCCTAAAAATGACCATAATTAAGATTTATTGTTTGCTAAAGGAGTTTTCTTTCTCCAAAAAGATCGCCTTTGTGATGCCCCGTCCGTGCAATCGTACCTTTCATTCTCATCAACCTCATTTGGGGAACAATAATTTTGTATCGAGTTTCGATATCAATACATTTTTTTTAAATCCCAGCTCTAGGTTATTTTCTTGATAATTTTTTTCAATATATCGAACTAATTTGTCTCAAAAATGATTCAATGGATTAGCCCCTAAAAATATATAAGGTTTCAACTCAGATAAGTACTAAATCAAATCGTCCAACTGGAGCAGTAATACCCAAAAAAGATAAAGTGCCACACAAGAGTCCCATGGAGATATTCGCTAAAGCTCATCTAGTAGCTCATAGTAATCTAGTTATACAAGATTTCCCCTGATATTAATGCAAGTGTCGACTATTTTGACAAGTCATTGAAAGGTTGACAAAGCCCTCGATGAGGCATTGGGAAGCCCTCACTCCGCCCGCACTCCGCCCGCATTTTCACGCTGATCCCAGTTGATCCTCTACTGATTCAAATCGAGTGCATGGTTTCGGTGGTATATAGTGGTGTTGGGTGGTTGTGGTGGTGAGCCACGGAAATAGAGTGGAAAGCATGAGGGGGAGGAAGGGGGGATGCAATCATAACAAGCCAGAAAGTCACCCTTCCAACTGTATGATTATTTCCAAAAATATATAGAAGTATACATTTTGAGTCTCAAAATGGATTCAAAAGTGAAGATATTTGATTAAAAAAGAAAATACATGAATGTGATGATCAGAAATTAATACACATTTTTGAAGTTGCGTGAACTTTGTTTTTATAGATTGTATTATTAATCATTTTGTTTTATTTAAGGTTGTCATGAAAACCACAATTAATAAAGGCTATAGGCCTACTAGCCGATTCTAACGTGAAATGTGGAAGAATAGTAGTGAGTAGTGAAGTTAACATTCTGAATAATCTAATAGCAAGCTGATATAGAGCACTGAGCTTTGTTCACACAATGAATCTTGATAGCAATTTTGAATTGTGATGAATCTACCCGTTGTTGCTCCGTACCGTTTGATGTCCTGCGCACGCGCATATGATCCTACAACTCCTACGTGAATTTCCAGGAATGTATCTGAAGTTGACTGCTTCGTTACTCGATGTGTAATAATATTGTTGAAACTATAGAAACTAGAAGATGCTTCTAATTTGCATGCCGGTAGTTGCTACGTCTTACGATGGAAGTTGAAAGTTTAAGATAGCAAGTTAACAGGGCAATCACGTAGAAGCTTATCTGTAGGGCTAGAGTTTAGTTGGGAAACAAGTTAGGGAGATGCGACATGCATTTTGAGGACAACATTCATATTTTTGGTGTGCCTATATTATCATTATAATAATTTTTTCATCATTATTATTATTGTTAATAATGCGAATTAATAAATAATTGAATGAATGTAATATTAAAATAAAAAAACTTCTATTTCGTATATTATCTTGGATGGTTGTGAAAGAGTTGATGCATTTTCTGAGAAATTAATAATAATCACTATAATATGGATAAAGATTCGTAATCAAAAGTGACAAATGACAAATCTTCTTCTACATAGCAGAGAGGTATAATTTCAAAATACAATACGTTCTTAAATTTGATTTTGTGTACAAATACACAGATGATTGCAATGAATTTAGATACAAATAATTTTCTCAGATTTTACAGTAAAACAGTATAGCAACATTCGAACATTTGTCGTGTTAAAAATGTAAAAAGGAGTCATATGAAAAATATATCATGTCGGGCATACAGGATGTGATTCAGCGTATACAGCTCAAAACTCGGAAAATTACTTGTTAGTTTTTGGACATATGGATTACGTTCTACTACATAATAACTGTACAAGAATGTAGATTTCTTTTCCCGCTAATTTTATTTGTAGTGGTTATATTCGTAGGACGGGGAGTAGGTTTAAGATTGGATTTTGGTGACATATGATGACTGGTCCGATCAATACCGACGTCTCACAGGCTTGCCGTCGAAGGTGAGATCCTAAACTTTTCCAAACATTTTCTTGAAACTGTCGAGCTGAAACAGATCAATTGTCAGATGACCACCTGTGTTGATTAAAGGTGTAAGGGGTTGCCAAGTCACACCCTTTGGCAAGGACACAGCGTGCTTGCTCAATAGATAGATTGTTTTCCCAGGAGCCGCCGTGGACGGTCAATGCTCAGGCTTATAATAATATTGAATGAAATTCTTTGAGGCGTTTACGAAAGCAATTCGATGCAATGGTTTTTCATAAACAGGTGGGCATTTTTCAGGGTGGTTTGGATCATTGGAATGTTGAGCGGCACTTCGAATATTTGAACAAGTAACAGATACGTTTACTTATAGATATATATACCAATATTATTAATACACCCGGTAATGTTACACGGGAAAGGCTATAAAGTGCATTGAAAATAACTCTTGTAAATCAAAAATGTTCGTTTCGGTTTGATTATTGTTTGCTTATCGACCCCACCAACTGCTAGGTTATACGGGATTAGGAAGAATAGTTAGGTAACAATGAAACCATGAAGTGATAAGTGAGAAAAGTTTACAAAAATCCATGCATTATGCGTATTAACTCGAAACCTTGCCAATTGGTTGGTTCAGTTTTCAAAGCGGTGTCTTAGCTGACTGAACCACGGAAGTAGGAAATTTTTTTATCTTGAAGTAAATAGTTGGTGGCGATTTTCTGAGTGTGATGGCTATATTAACGAGAGAAAATCACTATCCTTGTCATTACCCAAAAATCCTTCATCTCACTATCCCATCATCTCATTAATCATCCATCCGACGCCAATAGGTCTGAGTTATCATCATGGTGGGTCGTTAAATCCAATACGTATATATATATATATATTTATTTATATATATATATATATATATATATATATATATATATATATATATATATATATATATATATATATATATATAGGCTATATATATTTCATAAAGATGGGTTCGATTTTCATCATGACATTTTTTATAGCCCAGGAAGACTGAAGATCTTTTCAATTCAATGAATTATTACAGAAATATAAATTCATGCAATAATCTTATCAAGTTGTATATATTATAACTGTGATATATAATTCATAAATTCATACATTTATATTTATAATAATAATTTATCACACTTTTCAAATACTATAACCAAATGATTGCTTTTAGGTTCTTACTAGAAACATGTATTAAAAATTAAAATATACGCCAATCATGTTAATTTATATCTGTTTACCTTACATGTTCCATGGGTAAATTGATAGTTACCACAGCATGTGTCAGCTAGGCTTTGATAAATCATTCGAAACGTGGCGAACATGTCTGAATTGTCTATGGCAGCCATCTTGTCACTTCCTATAGGCCTACATACCTCGGTGTTTCTTGTCTCATATATTCGTAATAATCTCCGAACGTCGTCTTGATGTTAGCACGCACTAAACGGCTGTATAAACAAGCAGAGGCGTGCGCAGGACATTTCAATAGGTATACAATGTATAGGTAGGCCTACTGAAAACACATTTCCTAGCCGAGCTATATACACGTGATCAAGTGTTATCCGATTGTTATGCCAATGATCTCTTGATTAGTAGAAACATGAACAGAATTCAATCATATATGTTCAGTTATTCACATTAATTAATTTCATCGTTCATTCATTTCATCATTCATTCATTTTATCATTCATTCATTACTTTCATTTCTCATTTTTTTGTCGATCTTTTTATGTATTTGTCCATTTATTCATTTATTCATATTTTATCCATGATTTTATTCATCTATTCATTTTTTTTATTGCAATATAAACACAGATAGCACATTTACAGAAGTACAAATAAAATAAGGCAATATCAGTCGGAATTCCCACAAAAATGCCAAATGGACAGTTCATTCATTCATTCATTCATTTATTTATCTATAAATTGATATATTCAGTCATGTTTCATTTTTATTCATTCATAAACTTCTGTACAGAAGTACAATTATGAATGGAGTAAATATTCATGAATAATAATGATCATAAGTACTTCATATAGGCCTACAAAAAAACGAGAATCAAAAAACGGAAAAGCACGCGTATAATTTATAAAAAGTTTCAGCCGTGATAACTGTATTTGAAAAAGCGAACACATATTCTAATAAAAGAATAGTCTTCGCTCTGACGAGTAACTGCATAATTCTTTCAATAATAATTGCTACTGATTGCTTTTTGGTTTCGACATTTCACAACAAATATCGTGAAGAGCCATCCGACGAGAAAATCAAATATACATTCATGACCCAGAGCAATAAACAAAAGAAAACCAAGATAATATACATACATATATATGTATATCTCATTTACTCTGTTTATATAAACTTAAATATATCTATAACACATAACTAGTGTCTTGAGCGAACACACCATATCTTTTCAAACAAGCACAATAATATTCCAACTGGCTTACAGTGGTTGAGATGTGTGCCATATGCGAAGTAACGCATGCTTATATCATAGGCCTAAAAAAAGCTCCAAAATGAAAATGTCTTTTGGACAAAACAACCCTGGAGTTAGATTAGATTGAAGTTGATAATGACGCAATTTTTTATTTAATTTAAGATAAAATCAGAAATAATCATCACAATTTAAGAGGTTACGAATAATTTATCTGTCGAGTCATGACGTAAAGGCATTTCCTGGTTCTGTATCGGAACAAAATCAGGCAATCGATAAAACAAGACAGAATCGGGTTGGTTTTCTTTTATTATTGAGTTTTTTGAGAAATACGCCACGATTTACAAAAGGAAGAATGGGTCCTAAAAGAAAATAAATGAAGTTTGATTTCTAAATTTGAGATAATGATATCTGGTCGGGGAAAATTATGGGAAAATGTAGTGTCAATATTCTTTAAAAATTAGACCCAGGTTTGTGATGTCCTTTGATAATTTATGCGTTCAATTTCTATTCGATATCACGACATATAGCAATTGTAATTATTATGAATGTGAACAAATATCTTGAAGATTTGACCCATAGTGATGTGAACTGGTGTCTGGTGAACTGGTGGAGGTGCCGTGCCAAGATAAATACAATTAGTTCGATTTGAAAAGCTTGGTTCAATCGTGAGTGTAGAGAGCCATTTATGTAATTATCTCGATAATGATTTTATCTGGAATCTTATAATAATGAATTGCCTTAAAAATATCAATGCATATTGTACTTAATTGATAATAATTAATCATATTTTAAAATAACTCATTCAATTTGCGGTGGTAAGATCGTAAGGTGCCCGTCAGAACAATCCTACCTTCCATTTAATTGGGAAACAATGATTTTGTATCAAATTTCGATGTTGATAAAAAAATCAAAAATCAAAACATATATTTAATTATTCTTACCAACTTCCGTTTCATCTGTTGATATTTGGATAACCATTCAGGCCTATAATATTCAATATGGTTCAATAACGTATTTCGAACACTGGTGTATGGGCCCAGCGGAACGTTGTAGGCAAGTTTAGTTGATATGTTCATGACGTAGAAAATACAATTCTATAACGTAACATTTTCCATTAGTATAATATATTAAGCCTATATAAATTATAGCTAATGTGAATTACAAAATTTTCATACAAAATATTTTATTTCAAGTGTTTTATATAACATTAAGTATTTACGCATTTCCAACTTCATTTCATGTCCCATGCATTCAGCTTATATCTTTGATTGATTCTTCAAATAACTGGCACATATTTTGTATTTAAAATCGTATATTATTTCACATAAATTATCTGCATCTTCGTGGATGGAAGGCTGTTTAAAACGTGCCTGCATTTAGACCTAGACCTTACATTTATATTTAAAATGACGCAAAATAAGTAATCTGATTATACCTTAAGTAATAAAATATGTTATAAGAGTGATATCCATAAAATACTAGAAGTTTAAATTGCACTCATATGGTAAAAATAAAAGTAGCACACATAAGTCAATCTTTTACAGTGGATTTAGACTATATTTCATGAATTGGACCTAAAAGAATAAGAAGACTTACAAATTTGAGTGCATTTAAAAAAGGAAGCACACAATGAGTCAAAATAGAATTTTCATTATGATATTTCATGTTGACTCAACTTTATAGGAGTGCGTGTATATTATATTTTTATGAAACTTTAATTATCATTATGTTCTGTTCATTATATATCATTATGTTCATTATGTTATCGTTATATGTTCTATGTAGGCCTAATTGTATAGTTATTGAATGGCTGAGTATGATAAAAAAAAAACTATATCTATCTAAAAAATATTTTTTGAATAAACTCACAAATAAGAAATCGAGAGATAACATCTGTATTCGACCATCACAAGTCAGATATATTTACATATTTCAATCAGTTTCTCGGAAACTGTTATACGGTGATGTATAACTTATAGTAACATATCAGACGTTTCAATCAACGCGGACGATACTCGCGCGAGGTATAAATAAATCTTCAAATCTGCTCCTGATAGCTCTTTGATGTGTTCTTGTCTCCGTTCAGTCTCAGTCGTCACGGTATAGCCTTTGATTTGTTTTCTGCGCACCACAAATTGTGACTTTGCAACGCTCATGTTTATGCTTATGCCTGTTTTCATCATATTTCACATTTCAATAATCTGCTACATACAGTCCATATACTTATATATATATATATATATATATATATATATATATATATATATATATATATATATATATATATATATATATATATATATATATATATATATATATATATATTTTCTTCAACATCTAAATCTTGATATTAATCATTGTTCCTTATCAAAGTTATAAATATGAGTTATTATAGGGCCGTTTCGAAGCGGTACCCCAATTGGTTGGATGTTCTAAGACTTCGAGACGATCTGGCCTCTAAATGAAACTTAGGATATCTCTGGACTATTTTGAATTAAAAACATTGAACATGTACACCAGGACTGCGCTGTCTGTGATCAAGATGTAAATGCTGCAAGTAGAAGTCTTTCAGTTTCCATACGTCCGGAATACATTATAATTACGTATTCAAACCGTGTTTGTGATATATACGGACATTACCAGTGTTGGTTATGAGGAAACCAATCAAGATTTATGATTTTGATATATCATTATCGTTTCAGATCACTTCAGCTTTACGTCGTATATAAGTTAGCTAATTGAAAAGCTTATAGTTGTTCCTGAAAATAGATCGACGATAGGTTGCTTTCTGATGATACCAATAACCAAGTATACTGTTAACTGAACTTCATGATTGTCATAGATAGTCTAAGCCTATATGAATAAAGCAAGAATAATGAGTCTTTATGTTTATGACAACTTTCACCACCGCTACAATTACGAAGGAGTGCAGCTGGCATTGCCCACGAGTTCTGCAGACTGGAGCTAACTGCTAACGGTGTCTTGCACACTCTGTACCCATTTTGTCTGAGGCTTAACTGCACTCTTATAGGGCTTATTTAGCTGCAGAAGACTATTTAACCATCTACCAGCAGAGATAAAAACCCTCGATTCATACCAATTTAAAATTGATATCAAGCTTAATTTACTGAGCAGCTCACTGTAGTGCAGTTATAGATTATGTAAACTGTTGACTTCAACTTTAATACATTTCCACATTATAAATTATAATCGGTTTAAACACGTTTACCATGTTTCCCATGAAAACCTGAAATAAAATGAATGAGCATTTGTCACCCGTCCCAAAAGCTTGATTATCAGTGACACAAACAATATTTGTATAAAAATGATGGGAATCCATATCGTCACTTTATACGCTTATATTGTCATTTTTTGTGTTGTTTTATACGACTTTGCCATTAGATAGATTTTTTGAGGATTGATATGGAGATCAAATTAATACCACAAACAATATTCACATGCAGCGTATATTTGTAGCGTTACGCATTTCTTTTCAAACTAGGATGAGCCTGAAGGATAGTCCTACATGTACAAAATATTGACGATAGAAGTATATAAGAAGTTATAGAATCTACATTGTATAATTTATATCAGAAATTTCATCAAATCTCGCTGTATTCAAACAACCCTATGTATAGACATTCCGGTTCAAAATTAATAATTAAATTTACCTGCTTATCTATAATAGCACCCGGATCATATGGATCAATCTTTCGAAATAGTGAAATACTTGTTGGCGTCCCCAATCTCCATTTGGCAGAAAGTTCCCACCAGTGTGCTTTCACAGAATCAAAATACTTGAACCGTGCAATATACAAAATCAACAAATACATCATTAGATTCAGACAATATTTGTCGAATACGCTAACGATTCAAATTTCATAACGACAAAGGTTGATAGATATCAGTTGTAGATATCGAGTCGATATTTTTGCCATTGATTTGTACCACACTACGTACCATTAGGAAATATAGAGACCATGTAAGTTATAGAGAATTACGTATAACCTATTGTGAATGTTTATTATAGTTGGACAATTTTAGAAGATACAATTCTCTGAACGGTGTGTGGAGCGGGAATATGTTCATCCGAAAAATGATGTGATCATTTATATGTTAAGTTTCAACTGAAAATGTGACGCTGTGGGTGGGTTTTGCCCCTAAATATTTCTTCATATAGAAATTGGCTTCTATTACTCTCTTAATGATAAAATGCTGGAACAATTTACTAACTACCACTTTCTTCTTATATACTTCATAAATTTGTATTTTTTTCGTGTATGCCGATCATATCTCCATCTAGCAACATCTACAATAATTGTGATTGCTGTATACTGGAATTTTTTAATTTGTGCATTTTCATATTTAATTATATATATTGACATGTTGAACATTTCACAATATGAAATCGAATCATCCTATGAATTATCAATACGTTACCTATATAATTATAGTATTATTATACATAGGTCAAACTGTGATCCATTACAAAGTTTATTTAAACCGATATGAAATGTTGCGTGGGAAATTGCACATTATGTTTAGAATTATAATATGTTATTATTACATATATATAATCTCGTCACATCATATAAACGTATTTCACTCATCACTCGATGTTTGAATTAAATACCACAGTCACTACTTCAAGTCAACTCCGATAGAAGCACACCAGACCGGATAGACATGTATACATAAATTGTATTAAAAAATGTATAGTTCGTCACACATTATGCACGTCATGTAGGCCTATAAGATGGTGAGATGCGTTTTGCTGAAGGGAACTACGAATGAAAAATGTACGTTATTACCGGAGACGAATAATTGTTGTAAATATGACTTATATAGTTATGTGGAATCGTGAGAAAATTTGATCAAGGCAACGTGAAAAAATATTAGAAGTTATAACTTGAAGATGATGAAGAATCAATATTTCAAAAATAAATTATATACACACGTACACGTCTCTGCGTATAATTACACTTCCTCCTAATAATACGACACTTATAATTTAATATAATATGTTATATTATTGTTATGCCAACTTTTGTATTGATTGGATTTAACTGCCCCGCAGATTCTCAGAATATGTTCGTATAACACATTGATTCGATACGTATATTATGTCCAATGTGCTCGAAATTTTCTAAAATCAGTTTTCAATGTGGGACATAATTAATAATAGTTATTATTTCTATGTAATCACTTGATACAATTTTGGGAGAAAGAGCGATATCTTGTAAATGCTCTATTCATTATCGAAAGCAGACACTATTTTTCACATTCTCTTCACATTTTGAAACATTTCTTTTTTCACTCTTTCTTGTCACTAATAAATTTTAATAATAACAGTTCATGATATCAATCACTAACGATATTATTATCAATCACGTTTTGATTAATTGATAAAATAACTTTTTTCATCGAGAAGGTTTTCTCTTAAAACTGAGAAATATTTGTGTGTCATCTCGAGCCTAATCCTACACGACATGTCACTATCTTGAATGCAGACTGACTAATACTTCGCTCGCACGACTTGATGGCAAAGGTTTGTATGTGTGAAAGCTACATTGTTTTCTCTGGCATAGGAAACGAGGAAAGACCCCTTGGCCCCCTCAACATAATATTAGATAGATGAGGAAAGGTGTAGTAGATATAGAAACACAGAGAGTAGAAGATATCATCACAGAGAGTTTCAGATGATATATTCTTTGCCACAATGTTGGTTTAATTCTATACGGGAGCCTATAAGCTAAGCTGTTTTTATATGAGGCGATGATAATCTGTTATTTTAGAGATAGCTGCGGGCAAAATTCAATTTACATTTTCAACACTTAGAGAGAGAATGAATTCTCCCTTCTTGGTCGATCTTTTTTTTCTTCTTTTGGCCCCCATTCTCTATTATTGAATTCGTCGTGGTAGGACGGAGATGGATTCGATTATGCTTCACAGTTGAAGTAGGCGTGTGTTGGTTTATAGGGTGAAAATGGTTTAATTTGAATGAACGCCTCTGTGTACTGAAATCGATCAAGGGAGTTTTCACGACAATGGGGCGTGGATTTGAGTGTCGGATGTGTTAAGGATAGGTTGTTTTGCGACGACAAGGCGGGGTTTGTGAGAACGAGGATGGCTTGCTGCCCAATGCGCGAGACGACGTGATTGCCGGCAAACACTGCGCTCGCTCGAACCCACACAGTTCCATCTGCCTTGCCTTCACAGTTCGGCTTGTTGATCTTGCGTTAGCCCGCTAATTCAAGTCGGTGTTTTCTCGGGGACCAGCCACTGTTTTCTCTACATTGTGAACCTTGTGGTGAAAGGAAACAACCAGACTGTTTTCACTTAATCTCTGTGTAAACCTGACTGTGTTGTGTGTCATAATAAGAAGTTGCAAAGCAACCCTATAATATTATAACAGCAAGTTTGATCGGTTTTTGCCCTGTGTGCGTGCGTATATGTGTGTATGTGTGTGCGAGTGTGCGTGGAGGCAAATCGGAATGTTTACGTTGAAGAACGGAGGGAGTTAAAGACTAAAGATCACACGTCTCTCCTGTCGCCCCCCACATCTGTAATCACCAGGTTATCCGCTAATAGTGTTTGTGTTTTTACAACTGGTTGTCGATCTTGATTAGGCGAGCGTGGAACGTTTCCGACAATTTATCCACGTCATGTTGTCGTAAGTAACACTGGATCGTACGACACACAGCTTTACGATGCACACTTTGTTCGGCGATCAGAATGCGTATTATCGTCACCCGTCGGCCACCTCCGCTGGGGGTTATCCGGGGGCGATGTCGGGGGCGGCTCACCACATGACTGCCGGATCTGTCACCTATCCCTACGAACAATATTCCCGTTACGGTTATCCCGGCTCTGCTTACCCTCTCAACCATCACCAACAACAACTACATCATGGTCCTGCTAAGGACATGGTAAAACCTCCTTATTCCTACATCGCCCTCATCGCCATGGCCATCCAGAATGCTCCTGACAAACGTATCACCCTGAACGGCATCTATCAGTTCATTATGGAGAGGTTCCCGTATTACCGTGAAAATAAACAAGGATGGCAAAACTCAATACGTCATAATTTGAGTCTGAACGAGTGTTTTGTTAAGGTACCTCGGGACGATAAGAAACCTGGTAAAGGCAGCTATTGGACTCTGGATCCAGATTCGTATAACATGTTTGACAACGGCTCGTATTTGCGAAGGAGGAGGAGGTTCAAAAAGAAAGACGCGATGAAAGAGAAAGAAGACGCCGTTAAAAGACAGCAAAGCGATATTCATAAACGAGAGGAGAAATTAAGTGATAAGATAGCAAAGAATGGTGAATGTAAACCTAAACGTGAACCGACTGCCGAGTTAAGTAGACCCACGTGTATGAACGGTAAATACCTCCACCAAGATGTGAAGCCGGGAGTGATTGTGGACCATCACATGAGTGACGTGAATGCGATGGACACTTCGGTAGGTACGGGAACGTTCAGTGTGGACAGTCTGATGACAGCTGGGAGCCGCGAGAGCAGTCCTCACAATCACTACCCTCCGCCGCGTGTGCAAGGTAGTGCGTACACCTATCACCAATACACTCACCAAGCGATGACCACCTTGCATCACGACGATCTCCTACCGACGACGAGCGCCGCGACGTCGAGCCACCATCAACATCAACAGTTGAGGCCGACGACGGCGTGGTACAGTTCGGTGGTTGGTGCCGGTGATATCGAGGTCGGTACGACGGCGTCCGGTTTCCGAGATCTGTTCGATGCCGTACCCAATCCGAGTTGTCAGCTGGGATTTCGAACGGTAGCGTCGGTGTCGCCGCCAGCGACGTCGATTACCGGCGTCGCTGCGTACCGGTCGGCAGCACATTCCTATTACCAACAAGACTGCGGACCGCCGAAGTATTGATGCGTTGACAAAATTATTATAAGTGAGTTGAATTTATACTTTGAGAAAATGAACTGAAATATATTCCTCATTTTCACGATTATTCCAATTGGATGCGGAATCGGTAGGGCAACGACAACAATAGGCATGCATATACTCTTCTACTCTTCCTTAGAAACAACAATTTAGAAGTAAATCCAGAACTACGTTCATCCATCAACCTCGTTATAATAACTAAGTGCATTTAAATCACACCTGTTCTGATACAGTTGTATAGGTATATGCATATTTTATTTATTTATATATATATATATATATATATATATATATATATATATATATATATATATATATATATATATATATCCGGGATATCATCGATTAATTGAAAATAGCGATTGAAAATAGATTAACCTCTGAATCAATACTGAAATTCATCTCCTGAACTCCGATATTAGAATATTACTGAATACATCCATATTAGAGAAATGTATTCATAATACTTTTTTGACAGTGAAATATTATCTTCAAGTGTGGTTGCCTTGCAATCGCATGGATATCATGAAGAAGTTGTACTGCTATATGTTGTCTATTCAAGGCTGTTTTTTCTTTGTTAATATCCGAAAATATTGATTTCTACTGCCACAGACAATAACTTGGGCCTTCTTTCCTTTGGTTGATCTCACCAAAATATATACATTATTTAAACTAAAAATTCTCAATCAGATTAGTTCAACATAATTTTTGTGTCACTGTCATTTGTTGATCACTAAAACACACATAGATCTACAGAGGAAGTGATTGTGTTTACACTCATGATCGAGTTTATTGTTTTCGAAACTTGACAAAATTATGAAAAGATCAATTCTAAATCGATCATATAAGGCCTAATCAATTTTCCTATCTTGATTTTATCCCTAATATATATAGGCTATATAGGCATATGTGTATGACTGAATGTATGGATTAATCTCATTGAAATATGCATGTCTCATTAACTCAGATGGTGAGATCATTTTCTTGCTGAGCAAAGGAACTGGGATTCGATTCCTTCATGACGAGAAAGTATTTTCCGTGATATTAATGTATGTATACATACTTTATAATATATAACTTATATATATTCTTTTTATAATTAAATTTCTTGAATATACGATCCAATATCGAGATATTATGGATGTAATAGTCATGTCATAAAAGATACGCCTCGACCGGGACACCTTTAATGTATCTTTTACGACATGACTATTACATCCTGAATATATATATAGGGGCCTAGGCCCATATAGGGTGTATAACAAACTCAGAAATCTCCAAATAGAACAAAACAATTGAGAAATGGAAATTGTTCTTATTCAAAAAAGGAAAAATAGAAGAAATTATGCAGTTGGTCAAAAGCGTGATAATAAAATGTGAGTGAGCACATAAACCGTGTATATAGACTTATTACTATAGGTATTTCATATATTGAGTTATTATATTAATGAACATTCAATTCACAATCGAGACTGTTCCACTAATTGGTGGAGGTGCCGTGTTCATGATTGTGGATGGTTCGAATACAAACAACAATCACGAGAATGGATTACGCAATCCCATTCAACACTAGGCATTGCATAATGATCAATATAAACAATTGATTCAGTGTTGTGGTCATTCCTGTAGCTAGTAACAATTAATTGTCTGAATAAGTTCCCAGTGAGTTTAACGATGTATATAATAATTGTGAGTTATTCCTTTGTAATAGTGTATACAAAATCACAAATCAGTCTGCATAAAGTAACATATTGATTAGGCCTATATATTCACGAGTGAAATACCTATAAGAGGACCCATTACCGCGACTGCCACTTAAAATAACGTTTTAGGCCTAGATATAGCTCCAGGATACTAGAAATTTGATTGGTTAATATTTAATGGTTTATTCTAGAGAAGAGACGTACCATAAAAAATCATTTTTTTTTTTATATTTCCGTTGTTGATTGCAGAAAATCCAAGCCATGCTCATGAGGTAGGCTAAAAAATATGTCAAGTTTTTGCAATGTATAAGAAACCGTGACTTTGTTATCGTCTTTTATTGTCATGGTATTTAGCTCTCCTTCAGTGAAGATTATCCAATCAAAGTTCTAGTGTCTAGTCTCGTGAAGCTATAACTAGGCCTAGGACGGTATTTTGAGTGGCCGTCACGGTAAGGGCCCTGGGTTCGGTGTAACGGTAACTGATAAGGCAGAGTAATGATTTGTAAAATCCAAAGCCGTGTACAAAGTTAATGTATCCACAGTGAAGATATGCCTATTTTGTGTTAGTATTGAATTACTCTATTTCTGTTATACTTTACGTTTCATCCATGAAATATTAAAATGCATGTGTCAGCGGTATCGTGCCGATTCAATTCTTAGGAAAATCAATTTATGAAGTTCAAAATTTTGATATGTGTTTTTGTTTAAAAAATATTTATACATATATTAAACGTTCGATTTATACTTTAATTATCTCTTCAAACTTTTCCAAACTCAAAACCCCAATAATAAGTAGATATATCTCACTCGTATAATAATAGTTTACCAAAATTTGTAAGCTGTTCATGTTTATAAATGTAATTTGTATAATCTTGAATCTATCTGTCTATTTATATAAATCACATGCTTAACCTACACCTTGTACTAGGCCTAATAATTATGATGTATATATATATTTCTTGTGTTATTTGTATATTATATACATTACTGTGATGTTTATATGTGTATATCCCCAAATAAACTGTAAGAAAAAAACTATTAGACAATTGTTATATGTGAATAATAGTCATACACTGCTGTATATCAAAATGTAAACGATGTGTTTGATATTATCATAAAAAGATTTCGATCTACAACACTTATAAAGTCAAACATAATTACCATTTAGTTGATTTTACATTGATTTTTCACGACCAATTTCATAATTCCTCTCTCTCAATTTGATCATAGCTTGAGCAAGAATTTAAGCATTTTAAAGTATATATGTTTATAATTTATACAATCAGGTGAAAATATTAGATTTGTGAAATCTTTTCGGTAGCTGCTAAGCTTATCTACAATTGAAGTACACATATTTTTTATCAACATCGAAACTTGATACGAAATCAATTGATCTTATACACACCATTTTGATTATTTTAAATTATAAGAATAATTAAATTTGACACCAGGACTGACTGCGTTGTCAGTGACCATACTTTTCCTCCGCATATAGATATATTTCAGTTATCAGAAGTCCAAAACACAGTAAAAGTTCAAGCCGTTTTTGTGATATATTCTAACAAACTGACATCATTGGTATTAGGAATAATCCAACCACACGAATGTTGAAATCTTTCACTTTGAACTAAGTCTCTTAGACAATGTTCCCCTCTTTTTTTTTAATTATAAACTTTTACCGATTAGCTGAAGGTAAAAAGTTCTAATTTTATAGATATTCAAAGCAACTTTATACATTCAATGCTTTTGAAGTGTTCATGTAGGCCCTATAAATGTGTTACTATTTGTACATTTCTCCTCAGGAAGCATAGTTCCCTAAAATATATATAGGGCCTAGATGCCTATAAATATAACGATGGTGTTTGGGTTTATTGTGTTGGTATAGCGTAAAATTGTCATATGCATCGCGACCAATTTTTATTTTTTTATGATATTCTAGTATCTTGATTAGATCAGATCGAATGAAGCCACCACACTTTTGTTATTGATTTTTCATTAATAGTTATCAATAGTTCGAAACTCTGTTTAAGATGATGAATTATAGATAAATGTACCCATAAAGATCTGTTATTTTTTGTTAAAGTACATCAAAACACTTTCAATGGATCACTGAAAAAAAATCATCCATAACCCTTGGCAAAAAAATAGTTTTAAAGTTTGTATATATAATTTTAAAAAGATGAAAAAAAAAGAAACGAATGAAAATGATCTTGATGCACTATGACAATATTAGTGTCAGTACAATGGCTGTCTACGATATCGCAGATGGTTCCTGATTAGTATTAGTAGATGTCAGACGCTTTGTCTTCGTGGATACTATAGCTGTTTAGATGATTGGCTATTTGATTAATCGACACCGATACGTCAAACACCTCCTGGCGCTGATTGTCAACTGGCACGGTGAGAAACTAATCAAGAGCAATTAAGATTTTACCGTTATCTTGATTAAATGGTAAACTATTCCGTTAAGCTTCTCATGAAGGTGGGGATACAAGAAATTAGAATTTGAAAAATCTTGACACAGACTTGGGCATGGCTAAGTCAAGTCGTCATGTTTATGCCCTAGTTATTATTGACTTACCTAACTTTGTTAGTAAAAGTTTTTTTAAAATGACACAGTAAACGCTATATATACATATATTTTATATTATCAATATAAATCAATTCAATTAATTATTTAAGTATATATAGGCCTAATTTATTGATATTATCCGTGATATATCCAGTCTCAGTTTTATGAAATTATCATGAACCAAACAATCATTAAAATATCGATTAACTATTCATTTTGTTTCATTAAAAATGTGTAGGCCTAATCTTTATCGAATGTCTGCTCTCACAAATAAGTTACCCGATCACAGAAAAACATAGACAATATTTTCAATCCAATAAAATTACAAATTTATTCGAATTGTTTTTTATGAATGATTGATTTATTTTAGTGTGAAAAAGAAAGGAATGTTTCAATATAGTGAAATAAGAATGAATTGAGAGGTATGGATACATAAATGTGAAGATGAATATAGTCATAGTGTTAATGGAATAGAAAAAGTGAGACTTCATAAATTATATGATGTGATTCTAATTTCAGTTATATTGACATGTAGCCTCTAGGACCGCACATTTTTTAATGTGTTTAGTCCTAACTAATTTACAACTTTCTATTCATTTTCCTATATTATAAAAGAGTTTGATGAAACTCAAACGATGTCGATGGGT
>OU015468.1:15239057-15514057 GCA_907164805.1 Brachyptera putata | reverse complement strand
AAATAAGCGAGCGAAATTTAATCTAGAACACCAAGAGTCTCCACATCACCATCTGAATTCCAGGAATCGTATATTCGTGTTTAATTCGTTTCCATACTGCTCAGAATGGTTTTGATCGAATAAAATATATCTTTCTCTTTCTCTTTCTCTCTCTCTCTCTCTCTCTCTCTTCATATGTAAATAGGCCCATATATAACGGCAAAATAAACTGATTTGGTCGATTTTACCACAATTTTCAAAATTTAGGAATAAGTTATTATTCGTCTATATGAATTGTATGTAATTATACCCTCTAAAGAAGTCAAACTTCATTTCACACCTGAACTGAGCAATAATTGTCAGGCGTATTATAGTTATTCATTGATTCGATTCTTGGACAATAAGTTGTACTGTTGTAGCCTTTCCTACATGTCATTACAATTAGGCCCTACGTATTCACACGTATGCAGCTAGTTCATTGTTTTCAATTCAAAATAGTTCGGAGATAATAACTTATTTAGTGATTTCGCCTAGAAGTCTTAAAACAATCAAGAGCTGCCGCTTTGAAACAGTCTTACGAACTCATCCTCAGTTTTAATTGTAAACAGTAATTGTTTATCGAGATTTCGATGTCATTTAAAAAAAAATGCCTAATTGATTTGATTTATAAAGAAACAAAATATGCGCACATACCATTCTAATATACTCTCTTGTTGACAGATTAAAATGGCGCTATATAAATTATATCCACCCCATAACAGTTGAACCTCCCTTCAGATTTACATTAGTTCACCGCATTACAAAGCCTTATTCATACAGAATACCTCCCCTATACACATTTAAATAGCCGTAACCAACTCGTCTTTTCACGGGCAATCGCTAGCCAATTTGTTCGTTGATCTAAGCTAACATCTGCTCGAGTTCAGTTGGATGGGTTTGCAAAGAAGGAGGGATTACAAACTGGATGACCTTTTTAAGCAGAACACCCTGAGGGAAGAAGTACAGCATTATTACTATATAGATAGTTTTACTCGGTTGTTTTTTTAATGTATTATAGTATGATTTAGAGAATGAGTATCGGGTGTATCAGATGAAAATATGTTTTATTTCGTGTTGTGATTCGTTTTTTTGTCAACTTTGTATTATTATTATTTTTATAACATCATTATTTTCAAATAATTTTCAGTTAGTACATGTTTTGGATCCTGATACTGGAGAACATCACAAAATATTGTTACTAAAATATATATAAAACAGAAATAAATTCAGCTTGAAAATAATTTCACTGAAAGGATTCTGACGTCATTAATACTTGGGCCTACTGAACTGATGATTGGGTTATATTTTTTACAAATTGATTGTCCTCTTTCTTACTGTATTGAAGTTTTACATAATTTCAAATCCATTTTTTCAATTTCTATATTCAATTTTATATTTTAATTTTACACAAATTTGAATTTTATTTACATTTAAATTCAAAATACTTATAAATTTCGAACTCTTGAAAATGATCACGCTTACGAATTTCTCCAGATAAAACTCACGTTCAATAGAAACTCGAATAAGAAATCCGCAAGAGATGTTATAGAGATGTATGCCTACAGCAAACCACAATCTTCTCAATATTTAAGAAATTTCAACACTAAATTATGTGTATTTCGTAGAAATAAAAGTACATTATCATATTTCAATCTCGTACAATTAAAGTTACATTTTAGACGATCGAAAGCTAAATTTAAAAAAAAATCTTTCTCCTACACCGAACCCTAGAGCGGTCCATACATTTTCATCCCGACGGTTTTCACATAGTATATAGCATCCTTCGTTGTGACGAAGGATTCGTCCAACAGAGATGAGATAACCCCCTCCCTCCCCCTTTCCCCCAACCCACACCCCCTTATTGAACAACCCCAAGCACAGTTATCAGCCAGTTGTTACTCTTCCCATGACATCTCTCGTCTCTCTTCACATTATAGACTTGTTTGGCGCTCTTCTCGCTCGCTTTGAAACGTCTTGAGAATTCAGCTCCTCGGCAGGACGACGTACGTATTCTGGATGAGCGCACGTTTGGAAAACCTCGGGAATCTGTGGTGAAGAGAAATGCGCGAGAAAATACAGATTGTGATCGTTTTGTGGGAAAACAGTTGAATTATGCCGAGCCAAGAAGCTATAACAATAGTTTTGTGTGTTGTTATTATTGATTTAATCAACGAGCTCTGCTTTCAAGTTGTTCATATATTCATATAATATATATATATATATATATATATATATATATATATATATATATATATATATATATATATATATATATATATATATATATATATATATATATATATATATATATGGGCCGATATCGTTATGAGAAATTTTAAGCTTTCACGAAGAATTGTTATTAATTATTCTTATATTTTCTACATTTTAAGAAGTTTGATTCCCCTCCACTCTCACTGCTCCTCTCTCCCCCTCTCTCTCGATCTCTCTCTCCCCCCTCCTTTCTCTCTCTCTCTCTGCCTCTCTCTCTTTCTCTCTCCCCTCTCTCTCTCCCTCGATCTCTCTCGGCAATGAGTACTGTATACCGTATATTCGATCACTAATTGGGCGTTAAAATAAACAGAGTTTATAATAACAATCGACCTAACCATTAACACATTTGATGTTTTGTATAGATATATTGTGCAGATATAGACAGAGCTGCACTAACTATATTAATTAACGGGAATTACCCGGAGGTGATTTTAGAGTGACACAAATTGTATGGCAAAGTTTGTAATTAAATGAATTACTTCTCAATTACAATAATACACTAACTATATTTATTCACGTAAACCAATGGCCTTAGGTATCTGCTCCACTGCATTTATACATGCCTAACGGCTGAATCGCCTAATGTCTTAATTATTTTACCTGTGAGAGGATAATATAGCATTTTAAATCTAAACTACATTGTTGTTTTTATATGCTAAACTGTTTGCTTTGGATCGAATTCGAGATAAATTTTAAAATAAATACAGATTATTAATTACCTAAGCATTTAATTTAGGGAATATAGTTTTTGGAAGATAATATGTACGGTAAATTATAGGATGTGGAAGTTGTAGAGCTATATAGATAGCGGTAGATTAATTTTTGTTGAATTCGATTTTGTTATATTTAATACTATATTGAAGGAAGAAATAAATATGGATTGGATTCATTGCCGTTAGGGGTATGGGAACAATTATGGGTATAGCATATTTGAAGATAAATGTATTATATCTATATATTTACAATTTGGTTTTCAACTCACATTTCTATGTTTTTTAAACCAATATATTGCGTACAGTGGGATAACAATGCATAAAATGAAATAACTAGGATATGGTTATAAACCAAACTTCCATGGTATAACCATGTATGTATAACATATTATGAAGAAATAGCCTACCTTTTCTTATATGGCAGTTTTCTGTATATTTTCTATATTACCTTATACAATACATTTTGTTATTATTATTACATTTTGTTATTATTATTGTTAACATGATATTTGTATTGTCAAATCGAATCCAATAAGAATATAAAAACAATTTTGAATTGAAATGAAAAATGAACAGTATATTTTCATTTTTTCGCAATGCAGTATATACCTATAGGCCTATAGTGAAAAGTCCTGAGCACAACTACATGAAAACCACCATTCACAATTCAACGTTTAATACTTTGATCTCTGTCTTTTTTATTTCATTTATTTAAAGAATCAAATATTGCGTTTCAAATTACACGATTTTCTCGAAGCCATTTTCATCTACTTCTGATAATATATACCGGCGTCGGAACGAACCGTGCATCGCGACGCTGAGCGGGCGTCGGTTTTGTAGAATGGCAATCTAACTGAAGTGAATAAGCTGGAGGGTGTTTTGATAGCCAGCAAAGCCCGAGATGGGACCTCTTAATTAATGATATTCTTTGTTTGCTTTGAAAATAGCCAGCGTATCGAGAGCCCTCGGGGAAGGCGTCAATGCGTGTACACTACACCACACACAAGTGTGTTGCTATCATTCGAGTGATGGTGGAAGTCAGAAGTATTGGAAATAAGATCGATGAATCATGAATAATAATTATATTGACATAGAATATATAGTTCATAGATTATGAAAACGTTATATAGGAAGATAGGCGTGCGCAGAGGGTATACGAATACCTTAATGCATCACGAAGAAGAACAATGAATATTTTATCCTTATTTATTTCCAACGATTAAAACAGAATAATATTTATTGAATCTACGGAATACTTAAAAACCTGTGTAATCACTCTTGATTTGGTTTCCTTTGAAAAACGCCCTTCGGGAATAATGAGAGTCTTCCCCGTTATCATGATTGTGTATTTCCATTATTGGTTTTCTTTCCGTTAGGGGTGTATAGTGTTAACGGCCGCTTTACGCAGCCATTTTTTTCCTAATCAGCTCTGTTAGTATTTTAGTATTTGAACGTGAATGTATATATAATTATGTTTTCAGCTCAAATTATATTTCCACTAATAAAGTGATCATATTGGAATACCAATGGAATAACACCTGACCATGTATGTTATGCATAGGCCTAAATATATATTTTTGCTATAGGATATAAAATGTATTTTCAATTTTTCGCAATGGGCCTATATGTCCTGCGCACGCCTGTATAGGCATACATTCCTTATAGTGAACGTTTGACATATAATTTTATTTATTTCACTTATTTAAGATTAAAATCTTTGTATCGAAAACTTGACAGAAAGGGGTATTGTTCCTTGTTCGGAAGGGGCTCCACAACGGCGATCTTCTCAACACCCAGAACGAAATATTCAATTCCATATTTTAAATCGTTAAGCAAACTGTTGCTAATAAACTATTGAAGTTCGTGAATAATGACAATTGATATTGATTCAATCTCTTAAGCTTGGGAAAAGGAATATTTGATATTATTATTGACTTTTGTCTCTTTCTTCATCTATAAATCAACACATGAAGCTCAGTTGTTATAACGCGCTCGTTTTGAGTTATCCGGGAAATAAGGGACATATTGGGCCTGGGTTCGATCCCAACCACCGCCCATCTTTACATGGGGTTTACTTGGCTAGGTTCTAGTATAGTTAATTACTCTATGGCTCTAGGTCTAGGCTCTAGTGCTGGGCTAATGCCGAGTTGGTTCCTACAATACAGACCACGACAGTTTCCTTCCCACTATCCTTCCCATCACCTAAGAAACCTTCATCTAATCATCCCATCATCTTATTAATGATTCATTCGACGCCAGTAAATCCTTGTTATCATTATAGTGACCCGATATAAATCGGGTTGAACCCGATATAAATAAAACAAAACAAAACGCAAATACCGTTCTATACATGGAAAATGCATCTTCAAGAAAGTATTATAATTTACAATCAAATCTTTCAAATCCACAATAAACCAATCAGTCATGCAGGCTGTTGGACGGAACCATCAAGGGGAAACATGAGAAACAGTTTACTATAATGTTCCCCAATGGACCAATAAAGCCTTGCACACGTAACTATGGGAACCACAGATCACTCTGCAGGTTGTTAGCTGATCAAATCTAATTCCAACATCTTTTAGAAGAAACAGTTTTATCCAAAAATACTCTTTAAAAATAGTTCGGGTTTTGTGATGGAGCTCTTATGGTGCCCAATAACCGTAAGATTTTTGGGATACGAATGAGTGGTTGGTATGCTCAATTGGCAGTTGTTTCCCAGTCGCGTAGGAAAGAAGGGGATGAAAGAAAATTACTCCCTCCTCATTAATGTACCTGACTTCCTTCCCCTTTTCCCCCCTTCCAAACTAAATATGCCATAACACATCAAAATTCACATATACTGTCTTCGTGCTATGTTAAAAGATGGTCAAAGGACCATTAAATGACTTGAAATTTTATGCCCCCAACGGCTGGGTCTCTATCCCAGACTCTGTAAGTACTAGAAACCATATAGGCAAATATAATATTTTTATTAATAATAATGCGCCCGCCCCCCCCCCCCCCCACACTTACTCAAATCAAAGTTCGTATACCCGTTTGTAATGTTATTCACCAACACTTTCGACGGAATGACTATGTACCGTATAAGAATCAACTTGCTATATTTTGCATTTCCTGTAACTGACCACAACTATTTTATATAAGTTATATGTTAGTGCTGAACTCATCTTGATATTTTTATTCTTGTATATTAAAGCTTGATTGTAATATTGCTTGAGTATAAAATTTAATTTATTTTCAGTCTTTGTAATTGATTATTTGTATAATTTTCTGTATTTTTGGCAACCCCATTATTCGTTAAAGAATCTGGATGCAGAATTATAGAATACATAGAATTCATTTATGAGAAATTAGTCAAGATCTTTTCCAAAATGAGATAAAACCAATACCGTAGGCCTATGATATTTTTTTTATTATTTTACAAATATTCACGCTTCGCAGGTCTATAGGCCTATATGCAAGCATTAATTACACACCAAATGTAAACACCAAATAGTTCACTTATTATCAGCGACTGTAGCGGAAATCAATTATATTAACGTTTTTTTTCATGTACAGAATCAATGACAAATTTAATACTCATAGATTCAGTATTAACTATTATTCATCATTCATTTTGTATGTAAATATATATATATATATATATATATATATATATATATATATATATATATATATATATATATATATATATGTACGGTATATAATATACAAACTGTAAATAATTTAGGCCGCGTTGTATAAATGATCGTAGATGTCTCATGGTCGATTAGAGAAGGGAGCAAGTCGTAAACTGTGAGTTGAGAAATGAGTCAACAACCGAAAGACCAGATGGAACTTATTTCTTCTTGAAAGGCGGGAAAATGTACATCCGCATCCTCTTCGAACTCTATGCCTGCGTGAGGTCTGCGAAACGCTTTGACATCGTAAAGACAATACGATCGTAAACTATAAAAGATACAAAAGGTTCACAAATCTTGACGTTTCGGTAGGTTTTTGTATAAAAACTATCAAAGTTTGCCGTATACGATGAGTCAATGAACCAGTGTCATAATTTTTTCCTATATTCATAAGCGAGAGCACAGGGTACGCAGAGACGACCCAGGCTGTACCTTATGAATCTCAAGGAAGGGTGTACTGAATATTCTATCCTGTATTATCTCTAACAAATTATAGCAGATTAACATTTCTTGCACTGAGCGTAATTCTTACAAACTTATAAGATCATTTTTTTTTAAAATTTCCAAAAATTTCCTACGGGGCAAAATGAAAGATTTCTCATCATCGGCTCGTGATTCTGTATGCTATTGACTTTATTTCCGTTGAGGGTGTAGCCAATTATATTATACTGAGAAAAGATTTTCTTCACATTTTAGTATTTGATCGTAAATGTACATATCAATCGGTTTACAGTTCACATGTTTGTTTATGTTTCCACTAATGTGATAACAATGGGATACCACCTAACCATTTATATTTATTTATAGCTTTGCTGAAAATGTATTTTCAATTTTTCGTAATGGGCCGTCAATTGAAAGGTCCTTCGCAATACCGTCCGCACGTCTATGATTATATTACGTAGATGTATACGTGCCACTGAGTTTAGAAAATGCCATCAGAAACAGTGAGTAATACGGGAGACCACAGTTACCAGGAGCAATGAGATGGGTTCCAGATTTGTTTAGATTTGAATTGCGGGCGGGCATGATGTGTTGCCAAGTTTAGAACACGCATCCGTATAGCAGCAACCCTTGATGCCATTAGTGGAGGTAAAAGGCTTCAGAGGGTGAGATATGTGATGAAATGAGGCAAAAACCAGTAGATGACCGTATCATCTACAAACACAATAATCACACTATATATATATATATATATATATATATATATATATATATATATATATATATATATATATATATATATATATAAATATATATAAATATAAATTCAAACTTGATTCAAAATCATAGTTTCCCAATTGAGGCTATGGAGGTGGTTTTGGATACTTCAGACGGGGCACTTCAAGAGCGATCCTATACCACCCCAAATCATGGTTAAAATAAGATAAGTAGGCCTATATATATAAGATTGAAAATTAGATAACATTTCACGTAACGTTATCCGTATTGAATAAATATTATTAGAATAAATGAAATATTGATGAAAACAGAAATTAAGGTAAATATTATATAAATATGATTATATTATAAATATGATTAGCCTATTAATAATTAACCTAATCGATGAATATTAGTTTTGTATCAAGTTTCAGTGTTGATGGAGAAAATGTGTATATGGTCTATATACTATAAAGTCAAGCACAATTATTTCCATATAGGCTAAATAATTTCATTTCTTTTGTTACGTGAATTATTGTAATTGTACGTACACTGATTTTTTTCACTTTATAAATTACTCATTTACATTTATTGTTTCATCATTCAATTATTTGATCTCGACTGTTGACAATGCCAACATCTGCGTGTCAAATAAGAAATAATGTAATACTTTTTTCCATGTCTATTAAGCTTATAATATAGAAGGTTCTAATGTAGGACAAATAAATCTCCCCTCGCACTACAAACATTCTCGGTTAGTTTTAATAGCTTATTGAACTACACATAGAAAGTGCATTAAGCGTGCTACTGTATAAAGTTTCTTTAGGTATTTTGAATGCGTGAAAAGAGAGCAAACCTTATTTGTAATACATGTTTTGTGTTCGTTTCAAGGCAAATTACAGGGTTGAATGGCGCGCGTGATCCGCATCGGTTGCCATGGAGACATCTGATTTCTGTGGCAGACTTTTCGTTCCTTCGTTACCGGTTACACTTGACACATTTCTTCACTTGGATATACTTTTTGTTGGTAATAATAATTATTAGGACTCATTTTTTCCCGGTATACAATCATTGTTTCCCAATTAAGACAAAGGATGAATTAGTAATAACGTTTTAAAACGACATCTCTTATGATGCATCAAGATGATTTGCTTTCAATATTCACTTTCAATCTTTAACAGCAGATGTAATTGTAAAGATACATATATAGAGAGCAATATATTTTTCGCAATAAGTTGTATCAATTCTCTGACAAATAGTTCATTTCAAAGAAGGTTTGGGAAATTAATATGACGAGTAAAATGTTTGACAAAGATATATAAGTCACTCATCGGTATAACAAAAAAATCTGTATCATTATTATAATTCATGGCTTCATCGCTTTATACTCGAAAGTATATACAATATATATTTCATGTAACTATATATCCGCATGTATAAAAAGTCTGTTTTAATATAATCTAAACAGTATAAACACTGAATGTAGAGGGCTGTGAGCCGACGTGGAAGGGTAGCGTGGAATATCTCTCGAGGTCGGTAACGAGTCCTTTGGTAATCCCCATCCATTTGAAGATTTCACAAAAGTGTATAAACCTACTTACAGGCTGGGTGGTCTCACAAAATACTCCCAAAACGTTCACAAATAATCGCATTCTTCAACAGATTTCAGAAAAACGTAATTCGCTTGGACAATTCAAAGTTCGTTCCGCACAATCATTACATAACAGAACTGTTCCATCTTTATTCCTGTAAATAGAGGAGTTATTCCCGTGAATAGAGGAGTTTTTTTCCGTGAATGGATGTGTTTTTCATGGGAGAATTCACCACAAATACCACAAATATTTCATATAGTTTGTTGTGATTTTTTTACAAACTAGCTATTATACGCCATTGAATTCCTGTGTTCAAATGTATATAAATACGGTTCATAAAATGAATGAAACAAAGTAATTTACGATGCAAATAGATTTGAAAAACATTTCAGACACGTGGATATAATGAGCATAGTGATTTCCGGAAGCGTAGGTATAAATTGGTTTTTATTTGACACAATTAAATTAATTGAAATATAAGTTTTATTACCCATTCCAGCTAGAAAAAAGTTCCAACTCGTAATTGAAACATAAAAAGAAGACATAAATACAATAATAAAATGAATATAATTTGATATGATGTGATGCTGAAATAAATTATGATATAATGTATAGAAATTTAATATACTTTATTATACATTGAAAAATATAATATGCAATTTTTTTATTACATTTATAAGTTTTCAAAAATAGGTCGGGTTTTGGCATTGACTGAAGATGTACGTTATACACTTTATTAATCTATTCTTTTGGTTTGGTATCCTATGAAATTTTTGGATCATTTATTCTACTACAATGCTTAGGCCTATATATACTTCTTTTAGAGGAATGCATATATAGTATTGTGAGTTATCAGTGCTGCAATGTACCAGTACGTTTAGTTTTTTGAACTGAGATTTTTTCTCATTCATAACATCGAAACTTGATAATTTTTTAAAATTATTTTGAATGAAAAACAATGAACTTTGACGCACATTTTCATCATGAGCTATGCATCATCACTAACAACATCAACATCACACTTTCTTATTCTGTCTTTCAGTCTGGTTCATCCAATATATTTTTTTCAATTTTGCAATTCATATTTTTAATTATTGTAAGTAAAATGTATAGTATTATAATTCTTGGAATATCTCGACGTCTAACTAGTAACTACCCATTAGCTTATTCTTCTTTACGATCCACAACATTATTTCCTCTCTCTCTCTCTCTCTCTCTCTCTCTCTCTCTCTCTCTCTCTATATATATATATCTCTCTCTCTCTCTCTCTCTCTCTCTCTCTCGCTGAAGTTCAGTCGGTGTAAAAAGTTATTCCAGGTCCGGCTCGGCGCCAAGGTACACAAAGTTCCGTCAACCGCACGCCGTACAGTATATTTCCCATCAAACCGTTCCACTCACTTTCAAACTAAACCCACAACTAAGGTTTTTTATGGTAAAAACCATCTTGTGGTATGTTCAAATGTATTATGGAAAGTGTCCATACTCTCTTCAAGTGAGACGTTTCCCACATCTAAAGAAATACAAGATTAACAGGTATTACGACCTGTTAGAAAATAGATTTGAAAAGAACATTTTTGTACTCGAAAACGAAGTTTGGTTCTTTTTTCGTCGATTGAGGGTGAAAATGTCAGTTTGAATAGTTCAACATACCATATTGTCCCTTTCAAACGTAAAAACAAATCTATAAATATATTATTCGCTAATGTTCTTGTCTCTTGGACAGTATTTTACGAAAGTGTTTTATTCGTTTTTACTTGTTTGTATTAAAATAGTTTGAAAAAATAAATTGTATTTTTATTTCGTTTGTTTTAGAACATGTATGTTGAATAATGAAGCTTTACGATGAAGTTATCACTCTGACGTTGTCGTCAGAAAAGCTACGGTACACAAATTCACGGAAAATATTTTAGAAAAGAATTCGAGATTTTGTATGGAATCTCACGAAGCTATGTCAAAACAAAGTATGACAAATATAATTTGGCAAATGAAAGAAATATTCTACTGTTTTGAACAACTTTTTGATACACATTTTGAAAAATCATTAATATTCAAATAATCAATTCTCGTTTCCCCCAATTTTTTATTTTCTCGTTATATTATTAGATGAGCGTAGCGAAGATTTTCATTCCATATACCAAAAAATTTTGGGCTTGGTTTTCATGTTTTTTTTTTTTTGTTGTTGTTGTTGACAGCGATTGTCTTTAGATAGCAGAGTCTTGATTAACTTATATTTTGTTGATTTGTTTCTGATGGAAGAATCAAAATAAAATTTCAGAAAAACTGTATATTTGATTCACACTACGTTATTTATTTTCTGTACAATTCATTATCGTACCTCAAAAAACAAACGCTTTATACTTAATACTATTCTAATTATTGCATAAGCATTGTAAATTTTAATGAACACATAGATTAATCTATTCACTTCACACTCATAGCTTTGAGGTTTACGTTCAACATTCCCCCTCTACCCCCGTCCACCCCTTACTTGATCGTAGATGCCAAGGGAGTCTCTGACGCTCGTCCGACGGGTCTTACAAATGACTACTCGCGACCAAACGCTTTCACTCAACGAGGACTGTTGCACATGCACATGCACATGCACCCTGCTGGCTGCTGCGACGCTGAATGATTGGTGTGTGAGGATGAGTTAGATCAGGGTATACTATATTCTTTCTTTTGGTAAGTAGCATGTTAGTCAAATTACCCTCGCAACTAGAAAAGTGAGGGCCAAATAAATATATGTATATTCACTTAAGACTGCCATCCATAAGCAATGCCTGCCGTGAGCGATCGACGCAGAATTATTGATCAATAGATATAATAATTGAAAGAATATATTAGGAAAATATAATTAATTGTCAAATAACCAACAAAATCTGAAGGCTGAAGCTATAAGGAAGTCGAATGAGAAATTTGTTATGAACTATAATAAGCCACGTAGAGATGCAAATAGAAATATATATAGCCTATACAAAAGAAATAAGGGGAGAAAATGGAAATGAATGATCAGAATGTAAATGATTTTCAAAATGTGTACAACAATAGAATGTAATGATTTAATGGGAAAATTAGTTTCTTGAAAATCTTCTTGTAAAGCTTCTCAACATTAGACCAACTATTTCAATAATAGAGTGTAGCCCTATAGGTCATAAAGTCTTTTATATTCTAAAATAGTTATTGAAACAAACTCCTGTAAAATAACACCAAAAAAATGACTGATTAACCAACTAAGCACCACAATGTGTGCGAGAAAAGTCTGTTGGTATAGGATTGTATTATATTTTGTAAAAAAAAAAAAAAAATCAACAGATGTAGCCTACATTTTAAGGGGCATTGTTGAAATTGGACAAAACGTTCGAAGTGGTTATTCGTCTGATTCACTGGAAGTAGGTCTTAGATGGACTTCAACTTTTAGTTTATATGGAATCAGTTCAGGATGTTTGTTTGTTTATAGTTTAGTTTAAATAGGTTGAGTTCATTAAATTAGTTAGTTTGGGTTATTTATATTAGTTTAGTCTGCGAGCTTCAACAAATAGTCCGCATGTGGTGCCATATACATCGATAGTCCGATGAAAAGCTGCTTCCCAAAACATTGATTGGAAATGGATGGAATTCACAACAGTGGAAAATGTATGGAAAATGAACCCTCGAACACGTTATGTAAATGCATTCTATGAATGTTAGTATCAATATTCTATATAGCGGTACTTAAGTTTTCTGTGTAGGCTCATAAGTTCATGAAATGAAAAATACCAAAATGATGACTAAGGTTCATATATAAACTGAAGTGTTTTGAATAGGATAATTTAATTTAATAATTTCCATTTGTAGGGTGTTGGGCAATCGTTATGTGAAACGTACACAGTTCATTGCTTTGTTTGAGATTATTGCATTGCTGGCATTATTAATTCAAAGACGTGGATTGTAGGTATATAAATGAATACTATATAATTATTTAGTTTTCTTATTAAATTTGAAGATTTTTTTTTTTGAAATTATAGTTTTGTGTTCAATGTATTTATTGTGTCTCTCAATGGAACGAGTCAATATAGCTTTCAATATTTCATATATTAATTGAAAAATCCCTTGCAGAAGAGCTGTAGGCCTATATACAATTGAGTCACAACTTACAACATACGAAAAAACTTTGTATCAAGTTAAAAACATGAAATTTTGTAATATATTCTAAATATTATTCAGTAACTCAGCATGTGTATTATACAGGGAAATCTAGCCCGATGCTCGTTCTCTTGCATCACAGCACACATCTAGCGTCGTTATAAGAAGCTTTACATGGTGTAATTTACAGCTTCCTCGGTGTAAACAATGCCACCGTTTCCTTCGTCTCCACTCTTTAATATATAGGGTGACACTGGCCAGATTCCTGGAACCGAACCGCAGATTGGTCCCGTCACGACTGTGCATGCTGCTTCAAAGACAGCTTCCATCGTGTGGCTATTTTTATCTCAACTTGCCATCAAGATCTAGAAGAAAATCTGTGGTGTACGATTATGAACCGATTGATTAAAGCATTCGGAATTGAGAAATATATAGGTCTAATAAATTTAGAATATATATATATATATATATATATATATATATATATATATATATATATATATATATATATATATTTTTTTTTACCCCTGCGTTTCAGCATGTGTGAGCATGACATTCTCAAGGGATTATTAATCGAATTGAAACTAGAATGTATAAAAGAAAATTGTTATAAGAAGAAACAAAAAAGTAATTGATAAAAAAAGAAAACAATGGAAACATTGTCTCTTATTATACATAGTCATATTCCCGAAAATATATAAAAACAACAACATAATAATCACAATGAAAGTTTAAAATATTAATGAAAAGGCAAATATGCTTTGGTGTATCAACACAATACTTATTTCAAGTAATCAATGAAAATCTTCATATATGAAATATCGATATAATACATATCCCATAACAGAATTTAAACAAGGTCTCATCAAAACATAGTTTTGTTACGATTTCAACTAAACTGATTGATGATACCGCATAACAATATACGCAAAATCTTCTCCAGCTTCACACACAAGGCTTTATAGTCACTACGCATGACTCACAATTGAACATTCTTTCAGATATCAATTAATTTCATGCAAATTCTGCATTACCACTAATGCCAATTGTATTCAATGACAATTGTATCAGAATTTGTCACAGTATTTTCGCCCGACGAATCGCAACAATAATACGCCTGTGTCTGGTGTACAGAGATAACATATTACGCGCCTAGACACCTAGAGCATGGCTTGTGTGTACGTTCACAAACCTCATCTCTTAGTTGTTTGATATGCAAATTAGGCTTGCGGCGCTTTAAAAAAAACTACGCTACCCCTCGCTGAACCCCTCCCCAAACCCCTTCTCGTTGCCTCCCTCCTCCCCCCTCCCTGCCTCTCGCATGCAACGCCAGATCCCATCTGTATTTCGATGTCTATTCTCACAGTGCTGAATCGTGCCATGACTGGCATGGGATACGCAGTTTATATGCTTGAATATACTGTTTCTTCTATTTCTGAAATACCATTTCTCAATTTGTTTATATCGTTGATTACTACCAGATCGTATATTTACCTGTGAAAAGGAGTGTAGATAGATTGATTAATACTTTAAATTAATTTCTGTTGATCGTTAAATACAATTCTAATTCACAATATATTGCCATCAACATACAAGTCATTGATCGTTCTTTGATTTACATTGTATTAATCACTGCTTCACTATATATATATTAAAGGCGCGAAACAATTTTTCACTGCTCCAATTTAAATATTATTTATCCATAGACCTACATTGAACGTTTTCATGTGATTTTCATTCATAACTGTTCATTGTCGAATATGATATATTCATTCACAACGGTAAAATGTTCACATATTTGCGACTGTAGATAACAGTTATCACATCAGGTATTTTTGGTGGAGGAGCCAGGTTTACACGCAGGTTCAAAAAACTAGGTACATTTCTTAGAAATAGAATAGATATAGAACGAAATATCGAATGAAATTGGCAATTAAAATAATAGTACACTCTAATGTTTATTATCAACATCGAAATCTTGAAATAGGCATATAGCCTACATTACTTATTTCCCAATTAAGGCCAAGAATTTAAGAGTTTGGAAGCGGGTCTTTTTGGTTGTTTTAAGACTTCGAGGCGGCAATGTTCACTCAATACAAATAATTATCTGTAGAATATTAGACCATACTTTTCGTACATGATTTTCAAAAAGTCCGGAATACATTATGAGTACAAACCGTTTTTGTGATCCGGACAGAACCATAGCATTCAAGAGTAAACCAAACACACGAATGTTGATATCTCTCACCATGCTTTCACTTCGAAATGAATCTTGGGTAATGTTCACTTTTCCCATTAACAGCAAATTACTTTGCAAATTGGCATCATACTTTGATGAGAAAAAAATGGGTGATAGGCCTAAATTAGTATACTTACTTAGGCTATCACTTTACTAATTAAAGATCATGGCCAATTAGTAGCGCATACTTCATCCAAGCATTCGATTTGAGAACTGTGATAAACCGCGAAAAACCACATCACGATGAGACATTCAATATCAGGATATTTATCATTATATAATTGTTGTTAGCCGCCCCCGTGGCTCAGTCAAACTGAAATCAGCTCGGGCGTGGATTCGAGTCCCTCATAGGACAGAGGCTTTTGTAAGCGTCCTTTCACCTAACATCACTTCATCGTTTCATATCACCTTTTCTTACTCCGTATAATCCAACTGTTGGTGAGGTCGTTAAGCAGCATTGAAAAAAAAATTCTCAATAATTTTCAAAAAATGTCAGCAGTACATTAATTAGTTTCCTCCATGTGGGTTCACCCAACAGATAATAATATTATTTCACCCATTCATTGCAGGTTTTGGCGCACACACCGAGACGCCCGAGATGTTTGGTATCTAAACAAAGAGCAACCTTCTTCTTCAAACAAACTAATTGCAACTCAAACAACACAAGCTCTGATCTTAAATAATATTATCGTATTATGTCATGGACCGTTTAGTGATTCATAACGAGGAACAGGAATTCTGTTGGGGCAGGTCAATATGGGGTACCCCCAATGAAAGAAGTCGTCATATTGGTACAAGTGCATTGGTGAGGAATAATATTCATTTTGTGATGATTTGGACATTAAAAATTATCGCTGACTTGGCTTCTTTAAGTGAGGATGATTATATATATATATATATATATATATATATATATATATATATATATATATATATATATATATATATATATATATATATAACTATTATATGAAAGTACGTATCTTTCTGAAAAAGCACTCACAATTTGATTGAATTGTGTTTTCAACTTCTTCTGTAACACCGCGTTCACCTGAGGCAGTGGACATGTTTATTGTCATTCAATCACTTGTTATTCTATCTTTTCCATAGACGTCTGCGGTACGACGTATACAATAACAGTAACAGAGGATACGAACACTAATGGACTCTGTACATGAATAATGGAAACATATGTATATATATATATATATATATATATATATATATATATATATAGGCCTATATATAATATGTTTGAAGTTGTTTTCTTGATCAAGAAAGCAATCCATATTCATGTATAGAAAGAACATTCTGGTATATCCAGTAAATATCAAAATTGAATAATAATAATAATAGATGGAAATATATATATATATATATATATATATATATATATATATATAGGATACATATATATATATATATATATATATATATATATATTATGCCCTACATCTTTGTCAGTTCATATTGAGGAACAACAATTTAAAAAAATTGATTGCATGGTATTCATTTAGAAAATATATATTTCATATTCTTCCACTATATTGAAAACCAGTTTGACCATTTACTTAATATAACAATTAATTTTAATTCTATCTTTCTTTACATTATCTTCTATAACATTATATGTGGCCTATTGCATATTTTATCTTTCTAGAACACACATTTCAAGCTATAAAACCAAATTACAAATTACGTTTTGGTATACATTCAAATTGCTGAGTGTGCTACTAAATCTTGTTAATCTCCTACATGTTGGCATCAAATTCTAGACCTCCTTAATGTCAAGCATAATTAAAAAACTTGTCACATCGCATAAAAGATGAATTGAAGACTAAATGTATGTTAGAAAAAAGCGTGATAATGTAGTCACACTCAGATCATCAATCTGCGTCCCAGCATCCATCCTCCTTTTAGTTCACCTGTCTCGTAGTCTGTACAGATGATATATTTAGCCATAGCGTGCGGCTAAAGAGGAAAGAGCACAACAAGTTCGTTTGGCGAGTAGCAGTGCGTTTGTTCAAGGGAACGAGTGGAGCGTGAGCCGACGACTGCAACGTTCCGCGTCGGTGACGCGTCGATTCAACGACGTCGTCTCAACACGTCGTCAAGTCGGTAGCTCACAGACCATTGCCTTGGATTGTTTGATAGACGAGGCGTTAAAAAAGGGATTATGTTGTTTGCACTTTTGATACAGCAACTGTGTTCAAGAACTGGCATGCACAATTACCAGAATACGGTTATACAAAAATAATATTTGTTCATATTGGGTTGAACGACGCAATGTAATGATAACTAAGATCTATGGGCGTCGGATGAATGATGGATGAGAAGATGGAATAATTGTATGAATGTTTCTTAGATAATGTGAAAGATGGCGAGATGGAAGTGGTCGTGTGACCTACATTGTAGGAAACATAATAAAATAACATTTCCTCCCATCACCTCATATATATCATTCACCGACGTCAATAGATCTCAGTGATTAGTACTGTGCGTCGTTAAACCTAATATATATATATACAAAAATAATCATCAAGATACCAAGTAGATGTAAATAGAGGTATCTTACCAGTTACCAGAGTCGACGTGTGGTGAGAGAGAGGTTATTACTTGGATACCAGCCTGTGTTCTTTAATGTTTCATTCTTGATTCTCTTGTCGGCTAATGAGCTTCGCCTTGTTCTGGCGTGGCGACAAATCCGTGACAAAACATCTCTCCCAGCTCCTGTCTTAATGGGAACCGACGTTCATCACTACAACCAGTTACATTTCACACAAATTAATCATCCACGGCATTCTGGATGGAAGCAGAAAGCAGCGTATCTATAGTCTGTCAAAGTCGGAAATGATGAGAACAGAAGACCGAATTAAGGTGAATATATATATATATATATATATATATATATATATATATATATATATATATATATATATATATATATATATATATATATATATATATATATATATATTTGTAAAGGACTATACATCGAAATCTTGATACACAATCATTGCTTCTCAATCAAGGCTATAAGGATAAGTTATAGTGAGACCGTTTATAAGCGGTGCCTCTTGATTGTTTCAAGAATTCGAGGCGATCTTCTCTCCAACATAAATAAGTATCTCAAGATTTTTTTAAATTAAAAACGACGCGATTGTGGATTGTTCATTTCACATTTTTGATATAATCTGTGTAATTGTTACTATAACTTATACCATTATTGATAGAGAGCTGTGCAAATGAGATGAACTGAATTGATACAATTTGACATATTATTTGCAATAGCATTGAAAAATTATTATTCAATCAAATCCGTTCTATACATGCATTATCGTCGTTTGTTTATCAAAATCGAAACTTGATACAAAACGTTCCACAGATGAGGATATGGATGAAATGTAGGATCGTTCGGACGGGACACCACAAGGACCATCTCGAAGAATAACTAAAATAGGATAACTCATTTAACAAACAGTACATCTCGAGGTAATGATTTCAGAGATAGTTATAAAACAGTTCAAAGATTCACATTGGGGAGAAAAAAAGATACAATCTTTTTATTATATCTTCTGATTATCTTGATCTTCTTCATTCTTTTCTTCAGTTTCTCTATTCTCTCTCAGTCTTCAGTATTCTTCATTCATTTCACTATTAGTTAGTAAAATAAGATTGAGTTTCCATAAAACCAGGCAAAGATCATCAACTAACAAATCGCCTGAAAATGACCTGGAAATAACCTTTCGGAATGTGTATGAGACCTGAAAAGTCAATCATCATCTAGATTCCAAGAGGCAGCTTCTTGCTTTCAATTGCAGTGACTATTTCTGCTTCTAGCTGAGACTTGGTAGTTTTCAATCTTAGGTATCTCATTAAGAACATCCATCATTTAAAAAGAACCCCCTCCCCCACCTCTCTCTTCCCCCTCCACCCCTGCATATACCGTCATAGTCAGCCAAGACAAGGTAAAAATACTATACAGCTGCCTGACACTGTGAACTCTGCTCACAGATTACACACATCACTCATGCAATCGCAAATAACCCATAGTCACAAGAATATCTACTATAAAAGTTCAGAAATGAACTGTTTAAGGCGGCTCCAGTCTTTATGGACAAAAAGTTCCCGTTAGGGTCATTTCACAGATAGAAATGGTCAAACAAATTGAACAGTGCAAGAAATAAAAATTACTGATACATCTTAAGAGGCAGACAATATTTGTCTAAAATACCAATGACCCAAATTTTATAATACAAAAGTGGAGAGATCAGTTTTATGTAACAGTAACACTCGATATTTATTCCATCGATTTTTACCTCACCGCTTATACCTTTACATACAAATAACATGTAACCTATTGTGAATGTTTGTTTTGCATAGTGTATTTTATAAGACATTTCTCTTAATTGTGGCCGTTTCAATACAATATGTTCATAGGGAAAGTCACTACGATCGTGGATATGTTACATTGAGCTGAAGATTTCACCTTGTGAGTATTTGTGCCCCTTAAACGTTTCAATCTAAATATTCAAATATGTTCAATTAAACGATTCCATTAATTTCAAATCATGCATCGATGTATCACCGAACTCTCGTGTTGAGACGACTCATACTGTATCCAAAATGAAGTAATTATTCGAAATTTGTTTCAAGGAATGTATTCTTTCAGCGCGATGTCTGATTTTGTGTATAACATTCTAGAGGTGTTCTACTTTAATCTATGGTTTATCAATTAAGCCCGATTATATTTTTTCATAATATTTATTCAGCTGTAGCAGTTCACGTAGAGTTTACGAAGTTTGAACAAGACCAAATAATAATTTTTTGAAAAATATATACAAAAAATCATATGTAATTTTGTTGGTAGTTGAAATAATTTTCAGAATTCAACTGTTTTTTAACAGATTCAACTAATTGAAACTATATTCATATTCAGGGACATGCCTATCATGTAGGGGAAATGGTATTATATCTATCTGATTTCCACACGCAATAAATCCTGGAGATTTAAACTTCGAGTGAAAGTAAAACTACCTTATTATATGTTTCATTTGACGCGAAGCTCATAACAAACCATAAAATGCTAGACGAAAAGTCAAAACATGCCACGCTTGGGCTGTAATAAACAAGATTAACTTATGTAAGACTCTGAGACATTTGGTAAAATTAAAAATCAAATCTCAGGATTATTATGTTACTAATAGTAGGCCTATTATTATAATCATCAATTGTAAGTATTATCATACGCTGATCTTCATATTTTGTACTAATATTTTCATGCTATTAAAATAGCCCTATACAGTCAAACCACATTGTGGCTTAGTGAGGCTTTATATATTTGAATGAATAAAAAAAAAATCTTCCAAAAAAATATACATAGGCCTATATTTTTTTTCACGTTCGACAGGTCGAAGAAAATATTGCAATAATAGAATATTGGAAGATGAATATTGGAAGAAAATATTTTGATGATCAATGGCATGCTCTTACAACGCATATGCTGCGTTTTCCTAGTAATATTAAAATGATACTTGCCATAACATGGATCCTCACACACTAAAGACAGCCAGACACAAGCTGCACTTGAACATATAAGGTTTCTGATCTTCATTTAGATTTGTAAATGGCATATATATATATATAGTTTTACACTCTATTCAAATGTTTCCTATCAAGGAAAATATGTATTAATTTACAGAGCAGAAAAAGCGATATGATGAGATTGTCTAAAAGTGAACGTTCTCAATTTGCGGAGTGGCTATTCGTCGGATCGGACGTAGGTTTTAGTTCAGAATAAATAAGTTCAGGATGTTTGTTTGGTAAGGTTACTCTGGACAGGTTGGGTTTAATAAATTAGTAGGATTGTCTTATTTAAGTTTCTTTGGCTGTGGCCCACAACAACAACAACAACAACAACAAGAAAGTGCGCCTGTAATAATCAAAAACAATATTTTGCGAGGTTCTCCACATTAGTTATAGTTGTTTACTTGTTTCTATTCATCTTTTATTCACCAACATTAGTAAGTTATTATGTTTCTAGACAACCGTTTATTATAGGTTAGAAGCTAAAAATGATATTTCAGATTCTTGACTTGATTTCTGATTCTTGACTTGTTATCCAATTGTATGAAATGTACCACCACAACGGAACACCATGAGACGATCTTACCACCCCCAAAGAATACTAGCTTCCAGGGGCATTGAGCGATGGCCCGATGAATAGCGGCTACCTCAATTTTGTGTAGAAAGGGTGGTGAGTAGGCCTACGTTAAAATATAGATATTAATAAAGAGACCAGAAAACACTTCAATGTGACTTTACACATACAAATATATAAAATCATTTATTACTTCCTAAAGTATGCTATTTAAAAAATATGATGTGCATTTAAAAGATTGTCAAAATAATTGGGCAAGGACCACCATCCATCTTCATATGGGTTTTTCGTGGTTCCCCTCTCTAGCCTAGGTTAATGCAAAAATGATCCGTACACAGTATAGGTCACGACCGCTTCCTTCATTTCATAATCTCACCATCTCAATCATTCATCCGACATTAATGAGATTATAATTATCATCACTGTGCCTCAATAAAGCCAATATAAATTTTAAATTGATGGAAGTGCAATCACTAAACCATTGTCTATAAATGTAAGTACATGATATGTGAATAGAATTAAACAAAATAGAAAGAAAAATTGGACTGAATATCAGGTTCCCATTACGTTCCCAATTCCCATTACGTTCCCATAACCCACGTTTACTCGAAATTATACATTTCATCTTCTTATACCTTCTCGTAGAGTTTTGTGTGGTATTGGTAATTTGTCGTCATAAAAGCGTGCACACTCAATCATTCAACGAAGAATGCAACACATGTTTCAAATTGTCACCTTTTCAAGTCATTAGTCAAAGCAGAAATGTGCAGATTACTGTCTGCAGATCGGTTCAAGTAGTAACTGTCGTCACAAGAAAATAGTCATCAATTCTACTCAATTTATTTGAATAATAACTTGAAGAAAATAAAATGGAAGACAGTTAATGTTTTGGTTATGAATTGACTTAGAGATAATGATTTCATTTATATTTTGTGTATACATTTTAGAAGATATTAAACGATATATTTTTTCCTTCAAGAATATTGAAACCTGATACAAAATAATTGTTATCCAATTTTAAGGCCATGTATGAATTGTAGGATCGTTCGGACGGCACACCACAAGGGCGATCTTACCACCCCTAAAGATAAGATTACTCATTTAACAAACAATAAATCTTGAGGTAGTAAATAAGTTTTATAGTTAACAATTCAAACATCTAGATCAGGAAGAAAGAAGGTTAAATCGTATCTTCTCATTCTTGAATCTTTTGTCTTCTTACTTCTTCTTTGTTCTTGTATATATTTCAATATTTTTGGTTCTGTTTCATATTGATTAAGTATGTAAATGTTATAGACATACAATAAATATTTTATATATGCGATAAATATAAAATATAAGAATATGTCATTGCAGTAGTTATGGATATAAAAATTATAAATTACTTGGATGTTTCTTTCACACTTTTATTTCACGGTTCTCTCTTTCACATACAAATAACTATACCTCTGGACTATTTTGAATTAAAAACAATGAACTTTAACACCAGGACAGCGCTGTCTGTGATCATACTTCTTCGACGATTTCTAAAACTGTTTCCGAAGTTTACATTCTAAAGACGTTTAAGAGGTGTTACAACAGAAATACCAGAATCACAGAAGGTTTTGTATACTGTTTAGTCATACACTATATTCAGTCGTATTTGTACATAAATCCATGTACACAAGTTGAATTTATCACTCTTAGGACTTCGGAATTATTTTTTTGTTATTTTATTAACATCGAAACTTGATACAAAATCATTGCTTCTCAAATGAGTATATGAATAGGAAGTATGATCACTCGGACGGGGCACCACAAGAGCAATCTTACCACCCCGCCCAAAGAATAATTCATAACTCATTTAACAAACAAAAAATCTTGAAAAAGAAATCATTTCAGGGATAGATAACAATTCAATCATTTATAATGGGGAGAAAAAGTCTTAATATCACATTGATTTTTTTTTCTTATATTTGAATCCTCTTTTTTTCTCCTTTCTTCTTTGTTATAAATACACCATCACATTGAACATTTCTGCTTCGATTAGGAGAAAAGATATTGAGTAATTTTTCATTTCTCATTATTCAATAATTGATTATTTATTTATCATTAATGATAATTAATTCTGTATTTATTATATATGATTATAAATATAAACGTATAGGTGTGAAGTACAACCTCATACTTTTACATTCAATCTAAATTCAATTTATTCACGAATACGTTCACCTCGTTTATTCCGTTCAACGCCTGTGTATCTTTCTTCAAACTCTCCACGTTTTCTTTCTCACTTTGGCAACCACACGATCAACCACGAAAGTGAAACATCAAAGGCAAACGTACAGCACTATAAATATAATTTCACTCTCAAATACAGATTTTTTGAAAAAGATCTGCTTGTGACTCTTTGTGATTATCTCTTTGAATTCCAAACATATTCTAAACTATATTGTGGTAAGGACATTTCTAATGTACACAATACAAATTTGTTTGCTCGAAACCGACTTATTGTGCTATTAAATTGTACTGGTGATTAAGTAAATTCAGATATAGATTTTTTTATTTATTTGACTGTTTGTAAGTCATGACACAAAAGAGTGGGTTATTTTATTATAGTTTTCAGAGAATACTAAAATAGTTTTCTATGTACTTCTACCAATTCTATTTTGACTGACATTAATGAGATTCTTAATTCTATATTAGAGACGACCAATGCTTTGAATATATGAAATTTTAAACTTATACCTACAAACAAGTATATATATATATATATATATATATATATATATATATATATATATATATATATATATATTATATATATATTATATATAAATTGTTCGTCGAATGCTCTTACAAAAGATTTGCCGAAGACACAGAATAACACGAATTTTTTTAAAAATCTAATGCAATTACATATATATTCGAATGATGTGTTTATGAGTGATTGATTCGTAGTGTGGATAAAAAAGGAGAGAAGTGGGGGTATGGTTAATTATATGGCGAACTGCATGATGTTTCGAAGAGTGAATGAATTATTGGGCTTTAACGGCGCGTCAACGACGTGCTTATATTGCGCCGACTGATATTTCGACATTTTATATCATTTGAGTAATTAGCTTTTTCTGCAAAATTGTCTACAACTTATAGTGTATATTTTGTTAATAGTGTATTTTGCACTTTTCATACAGTCTCTTGATCATTTATATAAATGAAATCACCTTGTCGGGAACGTTTTGCTTATAGACTGGGAACGCCCCAAAATCTAGATTTGAACAACATAAAATTATGATTATTGGAATTCTAAACTCAAGAAATACAAAGTACACAAATATTGATATCTAGTTACGAAATAATACTTGCTATTTGTTAGTATACGATCATAATTTGAATACCAACTTTTCAACAGTGTTGATGTTCCAAAATACTCTTATTAAGATGGTTCTTGGGTTGGTAAACTTGCGAGGCGAAGTGGTGGATAAACTAATAATGTATGAGTTTGTGGTTCCGTCGAAGCGTGATGCAAAGTTTACCCAAGTTGAACTAAGCGAATCCCAACCGTCTTCGGTAGAAACTTGAAGATGCGAAGGAGAAAACATGAAAACTTTGTTCATGAAAGATCAGCAACGTATAGAACAACATGAACGTCCACAAGAATTTCTTCAATACTATACCTTGATATTTCAAATTTAAATAATTTTGTTCATAATTAATTCATATTATTACAGAGTTCACCTAATATCCCAAAATTAGAATTAACATATTCTTAGGTATATTAATCAGAATGATAATAAGGTATAAGTTGATTGGAGATTTTTCTTTCCCAATTGTTAAGTATTCCTGAAAATATCAACATAAGATACATTGTTTGTTGAATGAGTCATCTTATTTTATTGAACTATTGACTTGGTAAGATCGCCCTTGTGGTGCCCCGTCCGAACGATCCTATATATCATCCATAGCCTTATTGGGGAACAATGATTTTGTATCAACATTGCATTCTCGATTGTTATGCATGCAGAAAGATATACTCGCCCATTGCATTGCCCACGTAATTCATTACCACATTTCCATTAAGACACTGCCTCCTTTCTTCCATCACAGCCAGAGTGTGCGGTAGATATTTCACTACGTCACTTCCTGTATGTGTGTAGTCAGTCAGGGTGGTGCCACGCTGTCTACCGCAGTCTCCCCCCCCCCCACCCCTCTTCCTCGGGGAATACGATCTGTGGTGCTACCCGGGTGGCCGGGGTGGGTAAAGAGGGAGTGCCGTCGAACAAGACAAGGACTGACATCAAGTGTCTTCGTGCGCCCATATCGTTGTCCTCAGAGGATTAACAGATGCCTCTCGTTGCATTTCGACCAAATTCTGTTTTTTCACCTCTCGTCGAATCGCACGCCCTCTATTCATTCAGTGTGTAGCTTCTTGTAGAGATTGTGACGGGCACAAATCAGCGTGGTGTGTATATATATATATATATATTATATTACATATTATATTATATTATATGGGCTCCACAAGAACCATACCTAACAGCCCAAAGAATATAATAAGATTTCGATCCCCGCCGCCGACCATCTTTACATGGGTTCATGGGTTCAATGGTTTGGGACATGTTGTCAATTAGGCTTCTATACTGTAAATATTACCCACCCAAATCCCTGCCAGATAAAAACTTAAAGCCAAGGCCTGAAATATTTTAGTAACTACAAAAACTTCTTCATATAAAAGGTGTGAAATCAAAACTATATGCCAAGTGAAACTTATAAATTATTCATCAATACACCCTGGATCCTGGAAAAGTCTTTAACAGTTCAAGTTTTATGATCATTTATGTCCATGAAATCACCCTGGCGGGAATTTTTGCCCTATGAAGACTACTTGGGAAGGAATCATTACGAAAAGAATTCAACGCGATGACCGAAAAGTTCGAACAAAGATTTGGTGTCTGTAATTATATAATACGACATACATATTTCTATAGACTTATCTGGGAGTAGGACATGACATCACTATAGTGTATGCGACGTACTGCATAATGCTTCTTGATTATCAGATTCAGTGAATCATTCGTTTTTCAGGTATCAATTGAGAATGAAAATAAGATAATAACTTATTTATAAAATTTCCATCTCTATAACCCAACTGTCTCTAGTTAACAATAGTGTTTAATCGCACCTTTCTGACAGATCATTCTATAATACAATCACATTCCACACGTCTCAAACATTGCTTGACGAATAAGAGAAACGGTTAACTAGTGAACAGAGTGAAAAGGGGAACTCATTCAACTCGAATACTCGACTATAATGAACCATTCACTAATTTTCAGCTTGGTTAGAGGCTACTGATGTAGTGGCACGTTCCCACTTGACGTCTCCACGAGACGGGTGGATCTTCGTGCAACAGAAAGACATTCAGAAGCTATTCTTTGGATTCATCGTAGAGAGCTCGCATGTCTTTATATGCGCAAATTAAGAGTCCATGAGAGTCGATTTAGCAGAGTATTAGTATTGTGGTGATAACTTGTGAACGGTACGAGATATTAAAATTACAATAAAGAGGATATACAGATATTTTCAATACCTTCAAGATGGTCTGAGTAATAACTAATTATTCTCAGATCGCCTAATTGTCAGGCGTATACGCTTAAAAATAGAGACTATTTTCTTCTTGTTTTTTAATTCTTCTACTTTTTTTGCTTTTCTCTGTTCCAGCTTTCATTATAATAATGGTAATTTTTTATTCAATAATTTTTTTCAAATTGATTTGATCATTTTTTATTCATTCATTTATTCATTCATCCATCATTCTATACACTTAGATTTGATATAGTCTCATTACATATTTTCATTTTTCTTTAATTTTCACTGTACATTTATTATTTCATTCAATTTACTCATGTATTATTATTTTCCACTTGTTTTCAAATATTATTCAGTCGTTGCCGATTACATGTAGTAATCAGAACAGATATTCCGTTTTGTGTTCATTAAATTAAAACCTTTGCATTTTGACCACACGACCATGTCACTGAAAGAAAAGAAAAGAACTTCAAGAACGTCAAAGTCACAAACCCATACAATTCAAAATTATTTGTTAACATTCTCAAGCGAAAGATCATCCATTCTTTTGTCATCAAAGTCATTGTGAACATCAACACATGACCTATTGCTGAAAGGGGACGTCATTTCCGCTGGCCGGGGAGTGTGAACTCGTACTCATAGGCACGGCACGGCTGTGCTTCCCATCTGCGTCGTGCCGATGACTGCGTTGAAGACACTTGCCGTGGCCTGATGAATGGTGTTAATGGTACGAGACCGATCAGTCAGGATGTGAGAGAGGAAATCCTTGACAGAGAGACTGGATGTCTGTGTGGACCGTCTTCTCGTCGTTAGACTTGAAGGCGCCGACAAAATACTTTTAGTTTTAGGATTTAGAACAAACGTCGGAAAGATTTTTCAAGTATGTGGTCGGGGAGAGGAAAGGGGAGAAGATGGATGAGGGTAGGGAAGGGGAGGGCTGAGCTATGACATGAAACCTGATAAATCTAAGGTATGGTGTAGCTACTGAGACGTGTGGTCGAGTGGTTAGCACACTGGACAGTCTTTCAGGAGACCGGGGTTCGATAATCATCATGATCGACCATTCTGACAGAGGTTTTCCGTGATTTCCCTCTGTCTTTTAGATACTGGACTCCTCACTATCTAAAATCACATATTAAAATTACCTCTCATCTCAACATCCCATCGTTAACCGACGTCAATAGATCTGATAGTATTCAGTACAGCACGTTGGTAAACCACAATATGAATACATACACAAATGAAGACTCTGCTTTGAAATCTGGAATCAGCTGGACGTAGGTTCGAGTCCAGCATAAGGCATGGGTTTTGGTCTCATTCATATCCGCTCGATCGTACTCCAAATAAACCTGGCTGTTAGTGGATCGTTAATTAAGAGTGCATGGGAGTCGATTTAGCGAAATATCAGTATTTTGATGATAACTTCCGAACGGTATGGGATATAAAAATAATAATTGTTCCTCAATTGAAGCTATGGATGGAAGGTAGGATCGTTCGGGTGGAGTCGTACCACCCCAAAGCATAATTAGAATAGGATAACTCATTCAACAAAGAATAAATCATGAGGTAATAATAATTTCAGCCATAAGTAACAATTCAAACATTTATATTAGGGATACAAAATTTCAATCTTCTTATTTTATCCTGTTATTATCCTGATCTTCTATTCCTTGCATTCTTCTGTTTTCATATCTACAACATAATTATTTATATACATTCCCAAGCCATATCCCTACTAATTGTGTTCATGGACAATCATTTATTTCTGCTAATATTTCGTGAAAAGGCATTATATACAAATGCTTTGAAAAATAGCCGCCCCCGTTGCTCAATCAGCTGTCGCTTACTGAAACTGAAGTTAGGTTGGGCGTGGGTTCGCGTCTCGTATAATGCATGGGTATCTGTAAACGTCCCATCACCTATAACCACTTCACCGTTTCATTATAAACCGCTTATTCGTACCCCCATATAACCTAGCTGTTGGTGGGGTCGTTAAGCAGCATAAAAAATATAGAAGAATCGGTAAAAACAGTACTCAATTATGCCGACTGAACCAGACAGTTGACCTGTTTCAGTGATTCTCCTGTTCGCGTCGCTCCTGAACAGTGTTCCACATCTCGAATAGTCTCTCCAGACTCCCGCTTGGCATCGCTCTTGTACGGGAAGATGGAAAATGTTGTTTCGAAATAATTCTTAAATACTCCACTGGGGCGTGTAAGCTTGTTCAGCGTGCGAACCTAGCGGGAGTTTCTTTCGATAGCGCATCATTCGAATAATTTGCATTGTTGAATGTAGAACCGTAGACCGGCGTATAACTTGAAACAATTGTCTACTATTGTAGTTAAAAATGAACTGAATAAGAGTAACATTTGAAAAATTACCTGAACTACTAACCGTTGAACAACAACCTGAAACAAGATAGGTCATATAGCGCATCATGATTAATTTTTATTTTGTATCCTGAAATCAGTGTTTTCTAGTCAAGATCTTGATTAGATCCATTGAATGAAGCCACCCCACGCTGAGAATTGGAATTATCTTACGTTTTGAAACTCCCTTGAAGATGATGAATTATGCATAAATATAGGCCTATCTATATACAAATCTGCCATTTTTGGTAAAAGTACATCAAAACACTTTTAATGGGCTGCTAAAAAAAACTACTCATAATCTTTGATCAGAAACCTTCATATATAACATATTTTTGGAAAAAATGAGGAAACACAACAATGCAATGGGTCGCGATGTCCTATATGAGAATATGCCACAAAATTAAATGTTTCGACTCCAATGAATTTATGTAAATAAATACAGCAGAACACTCAGACTCAAACTGGTCTCCAACCAAGTAAAATCCAAGTTGAAACATTCACATTCGAAAGAACACATCATCAAACAGAGTCATGAATCTAGATCTTAATTCAAGTTCACCGATGAACGATTAAAGAGAATAACAGATTTCTATTATGACATCTTCAGCTGAACATTTAGAATCTATACAAGCCTTTAATATACATAGTTAAAGAAAGGTTAAAGGTTAAACCAACAAACACTCAATTCCAATTTCCATCACGTGAAAACTGAACATGAAAATCAACTTTTGTAAATGGATATGAAAGGACTTGTAATGTTTTCGGCACAACTCCGACGGCAAGCGCCAGGCCTAACTGTACATTGGTGGAAGTGCCGGGTTTATTGTTGTCGCTTCTCAGCACGCCAAATGCGGCGATTGGTCTTTTATCTGGACACAATATTTGTTTATTGGTTCACAAAATCTTTACAAATCAAATAGTTTACAAGAAAACAAATAAACAAGAAAACTCTTCGACGCATTATCCTTCAACTTTGGTAAAATAGGGTAGAACATCGAGTGGTGCCGAATAATGTCTGATCCATACTGGTCCAATCATATTCACCAACGTGTTTGCGTCTAACCACACTCCTCGGGGCAGATAAATGTCCCGTTCCACGGCACCCTCTTCCAGGACAGGAGCAACTAATACACTGTCACCCAGAAGAAACTCTGAAACCAAATATCAAATTTGAAAGTGCCTACACATTTTATTTATTCATTTGTATATGGATTTTTTCATTTTTATTATACCCTAACAGTTGCACAAAAGTGTGATGCAAGGCCTCAAACTACTTAAAATACAACTTGAAATAAAAATAATAATGAAAATGAAAATAAATACCAATTAACAGAGACCAAAGAAAAAAAATCTCGAATAGCCTTTTTCATTTTTATTATACACTAACAGTTGCACAAAAGTGTGATGCAAGGCCTCAAACTGATTGTTACAACTTGAAATAAAAACAATAACAATGAAAATAAATACCAATTAACAGAAACCAACAAAAAAATCTCGAATAGCCTTTCTCAACATTTCCCTCTGCACTACCATTGGTGCAAGATTTGTTCCCTAAGATAATTGTTAGAGATGATTCAGTATAATAGCGTATCCTTCCTGTGATTCATTAAGCACGCCTGGGCCGTCTCTGCGTAACCTGTGCGCACGCCATCATGATCACATCCAACTTACCGTCATCAATTGCTTGTGCAATTATATCTTCTGGATCTGACCACCAGATAGGAGCGTTGATCGGTGTCCCATCTTCGACAGCCCTCGCCGCCAATGCCATGATAAGGTCTGCGTACTGCTCGTGCAAGGCTGTGAACTTGAGGGAGATCTCGACGGTCTCGGCGTCGAAGTCCCACGGCACGTAAGAGAATTGAAGTGCTGGCATGAACGTGTTTGCTTGCAGCCAGCGAATATACAATTCCTTTGTGGGAGGTTCTTGATAACCATTACCACCTATCATATCTGGGAGCACGTAAGGATAACCAACCATGTTCATCTGAAATCAGATTATTGCGTGTACACTTTGTTCAACTGACTAGAAAAGAGAAGGATTTTTTTCCGTTAGGCCAGCAGATTCCCAAGACACACATTCTCACAGACACCCGCAATTGGGGACTCACAGAAAAAATTAAATTAAGAGTTCATGGGAGTCAAATTAGCGGAATATCAGGAATTATGGTAAAAACTTTTGAACGGTTATGAAATATCAAAATAAATTCTCATACGGAGGAAAGGCAGATATTTGTAATACCTTCATGATGGGTAAAGTTATAACTATTTAACACTTATCACATAATAATTTTCAAACTTATACAGCTAAATTATCACACGTTTTAGCTGTATACTTTTGACAATTGCCCCCCCCCCCTTCCCTCCCACCCCCAGCTGCTTACCTGTAAAAGTGCGGTAACAAGAGATTTCAACCCATTGTTGTACCCCCATCTCGAGTCCTTGTCCAGCATCCTGACGAAGATGGGCAAGTCCTGCGTGGCGTGGCCAACTCGCACTTCTATGAAACTACCAAACTGTGCACACGTTTCCGCATATCGCACGGTCAAAATTTCTGGTTGACTCTCTAGTGACTCGTTCACGCTAGGTATTTGCGGCGCCCAAGTCGATTCCCCAGCGTCAAATTTGAATGAATCGATCAATTCGTTTTCGACTAATCGATTTAAATTACCAACCCACCAATCAGCTGCCTCTGGATTCGTAAAATCAACCAATCCACCATTTCCATTCCACCAACCTGTTTCCACATTCCCATCAAGGTTCTTGACTAAATAGTTATTACTCACAGCGAATGAATGGAAGGGTTCACAATCAGTATTGATAAATGGATGAATCCAAAGTGTTACTCTGAACCCCATGCTCTTTAAAGTAAGGCTGAGTTCCCTCATGTCGGGAAACTTCGATGCTCCCTTATCAACCGTTAAAGAACCATAGCAAGTTTCCCAATTATCGTCAATTTCCAGTTGGCTGTTGTTGAATCCGTTGTCTACTATTTCATTTGCAAACTCGAGGACCTTTTGTTCTGAAATGTCTGCTTTGTATCGGGCCCAGGTTGACCAAATAGGATATCGAATCATTCGTTCGTCAGGAACGGCCGTTGGTTTCTTTAAAAACCGTTCAATAGCATCGTAATGAGCCTCTTTTGAATTTCCTTGTGTTAATCCACATACTGCGTATTTCAATATTAAACTTTGTCGACTTTCCAGATAAGGATTTTTATTCCTTACAATAAAACATAATGAATTGTTTCGATAATTGTTTTGGTCGATGAAGAGTGGTACTTCATTATCAACGTAGATATATATTCCATTTGAATTGAGCCAATATCTTTCAACAACTGCCATGTAACCGTCGGTTTTTGTGATGTAAGAATAATCATTGAACGTGAGTTTTTCGATTGGCCATAATTGGTTGTATTGTTCAGGACCTCCGAACCAATGGGCATCCTCTAAATCGATACAATCTCGTAATTCACCGGTTGTGTCTTGAGTCTCTGTAGAAATATGAACACACGTATCTACAATTTTCATTTCTACTTTTTTCATCGAGTCTTGACGGCAAAATGATCCTTCTGATGAATTACAATCATTGTCAGGAATTGTTTCGCCAGGAGACAAAAGACCCCTCATGCCGATTTTACCATCTAAATTTGGAGAAAAACAAGATATTAGACTCAAGCAGTACAATAATTCCGCAGCAAAGTGAAACATTGAGGCATGGATTACACCCAGGCCTACATTTAATTAAAACATGATCTAAATCATTCTTCCTGGGAATATACATAGTTTTTAAGGCGTTCCCAATCTCCAATCAGGCAATCACCGAGGGTGATTTTACAGATATCATAAAATTCAACAGTGCAAGATACAAAATTAACGAATTGATCACAAGATGTAGACAATATTTGTTGAAAATGCTGATGACTCAAATTTTGCTGACTCAAATAACAAAGTTGGAAAGATCATTTGTATATTGTAACAGTGAACTCGATAATTTTACTATCACTTTTGAATTAACAGCGCACCGTTCAATACAAATAACACGTTAGATTTTATGAGAGTTTTTATGACTGGACAGTTTTCAGAAGAAACTTGTCTGAATGGTGTGAAGCAGTTTTCACTTACAATATGTTCAGACGGAAGGTCAGTGCGATTGTTCATATATGTTAACTCTATTCTTAAACTCACAAATGTATAGAACCTATTTGGTTGAGCGCCCCCATCCTCCACTTTTTTTTTTTGTTTAGGATCATATGATTTGAAGATATTTATATCAGTATATAAACTTACATTTGTTTGATACAGTCCAACCAGCTGTCTCTCCACTTTTGAATACATTAAAATTTTCATTTTTAAATATACCGATCTCACCATTTGCAATTGTTGCAATTGCAAACAGAACTATGATGTTTCTCATTGTAAGATCCTTCAATTGTTTCTACTCTTGACACTCACGTTGTTTACACTATATGTAACCCTTGTATTATCGTTATTCTAGTCACGTGACCGCTTAGATATCGATAAGTGTTGAGCATAGATTAATTTTATCTTGTTATTCTATTTTTAATGACTGAATATATTTATTCTAAATAATCTTATTATTTGATTGTTGATAAAGGAACTAGAAAAAACAGCGTAAACATTGTGTTATTAGCGAGATTTTATATGAAATGTACCGGTAATGGAAAAATTGGTAAATAAGTACAAAAAAACTTGATTTTGGATCTATTCATGCACTGCCTATACCTAGCTGATTCATTTCTAGATATAATTTCAATATTTCACGAACTGATTGGTTCAACTTATTGTTCATCTTTTAATAGTTTTCTTAATATCTCTTTATTTGATGTAAACAAACGGTACATATTGTTGAACTTCAAAACGGATCATCCGATTCATTGAAAACTGAAATAATATGTATCATTATTGTGTTCAAATTCCGTGGACATTAGAATCTGGAGGATTCGCCGTAAATATGTTTACCTTATGGTCTCCTTTTAGTTATTCTTATGGGGGTTTTCAAAATTTCGATTTCATTTATCTCTAGAGTGCTGCAGGCGATTGCGCCTCAAAACTACACAGTATCGAATAGGATCATATAATGCATGTTTATGCCCAGATTTCCCCAGAATATTTTCTTCCGTTTGACCTGTATAGAGCGCAAATGAAAGAATGTGAAAATTTTTCGTTTTTCTCGAGTATGGTAAAATTGAGTATTTGCTTCGCTCATCCAATAATTGCATTTGATTATTGATTAAGAGGCAATGTTATTTATTGATTCTTCATCAATACATGAAGCAAATATAATGTATTTCTCGCATATGAATAAATACAAAATGGAACACAAATGTAAAAATAAATTGTATCATTTATGGCAGGTCAGGATAACTTTAGGGTCTATAAAGAAATTCTGAGAATATTTTGTGGCGAAAAAGTATGGTCACAGACAGTGCAGTCCTGGTGTCAAAGTACATTGTTTGTTATTGAAAATAATTAAAATGGGCTGGTAAGATCGCCCTTGTGATGCCCCGTCTAAACGACCCTCTTTTCATCCTTAGCCTTGATTGGGAACAATGATTGTGTAACAAGTTTCGATGATAGTAAACAATATATGTATAAGGAAGTAAAAAAACAATTTCTTTATCTACAATGAACATACATGAAAAGTATATGAAGTACATTCAACTGTATCGCATCATTAGAATATGCACAATGAATCTGCATAAGATTAGATACCATTGTATTTCAATCTTACTTCACATTTATATATAAATGAGATAATCAATTGAAGAGATAATCAAAAAGATTGTAAGTAGATGTGATCATTTTACATATATTTTAGGTATACGGTTCAATTAAAGGACATCACAACCCTGAAACTAGATTTTAATGAATGATGGCGATATTCATTTATCTAATTTTGGAGAAAACTAGAAATCATCATCTCAATTTTAGAAATTATTATTAATTTATTAATTTTGTCCTCCACGACCCGGCCCTTTTCTGTGTCGTAACGTAAACATTACTCGATTATCTGTATCTCTTTCTACACATAATCGATAATGCCTACGTCATGACTCATGGTCTCCGGAGGCCAAAGAAATTAATTATAATTTCTGAAATTGAGATGGTGATTCCTAGTTTTCTCTAAAATTACGGAAATAAATAGGCATATCGTCATTATTCATAAGAATCTAGTTTCAGGGTTGTGATGCCCTTTAATAATCTTTTAGGTATCACACTACGCAAGATGTATGCCAACTATACCTTATTTATAGACCTACAACTTCATAATTGGGTGAGCGATAGCGAAGACTTCCATCCTACTCCTATGGAGATTTTTATGTGCGTGTGTTTACTTTTTGTCTGTTTCTGTGCTTGTATAAGCACTGCACAGGTCGCGCGATTTGACTTATCAACATAAAACTTTTTCTGGACACGCGCACTTATTCAACTGTGAACTATACAGTGTTTGGTCTAAATCGGATTGTCCATTTTTGGGAAACATCATCACAAAGTTTCTAAACACCCCATGAGATTATAGGCTGGGTGGAAAATTTGGAAAAACCAAATCTCTCCAAAACATTTGAAATTTCACAGATTTTCATTCAAATCGGATATTTTTGCCATCGATTTCTATCTCAACGCATACCTCAAAATACAAATAACATGTAAACTGTTGTGTGAATATACAGTATGGATGAGCAGTACTTTATAAGACTCTTCTCTAAATGGATGTGAAACAGTTTCACTACAATATGTTCAGACGGAAATTCACTGCGATCGTTTATATGTTGTCTTGACTCTTCAAATGCTACGCGGTGGGTGGGTACCTCTTACGGCTCACCTACATCCAATTATGTGGTCGTTTCTATTTGGTTCTGATACAGCGACCACTGTGAAAGTGAACTTCCTAAACACAATATATGAATCATTAATTAAATTCAGGTTTCCGCGCAAGTATTTATTTGTCTTTGAGTGTAACAAAGTGCGTGTCTGACGATTTAAGACAACACTGCTGCCGCATGTGTAAACTCACCAAGAAGCGAACCGACGAGACACATCACAGCTGGAGCAGAATGTAGGAACGATTTACGAAACTTGACATCAATTATTCTTTCAATTAATGTACATTAAACATTATGAATAAGAGTATTTATGAATTTAGTTCTTATTCTCACGGATTGTTTTCTCTAAAAACCGATATTACAAAAAACCAACAACCATAAATCATAATTGTATTCAAATATTACGAATTTTATTTCTCATAATAAGATTGATTCATATACATAATCGTTTTATGTGTCTAATGTCGGGGTTTGAACTGTATGATCGATTTTTATTTTCCAGTACAAGATAAGATTGGTCAAATCGTATTTTTGTACAGTTTTAAATCATACCATCATAATAACCTACTGGTGGTTATAATCAGAAAGTTGTTAAAATCACACATATATATATATATATATATATATATATACCGTATATATATATATATATATATATAAATGTCTGTGTATGTGAGCTTATAACATAGCTTTTTTGAGTAACGTTTTTATAAGATTACATTGATAAGATTAGGTACAGCCCGGTCTGCCTGGAATATAATTATTATATTCAGGCTCACTTCTAAAAGATAATATATCCCTATGCACAAATTGGATCAGATAATTCAATATACCAGAATAACCCAACGTGAAAGAATAGACATCACAAAACTAAATGAACACATAAAATATTCAGAATGCGTTTCATCTAACAATTCTCAGACGTACCCATTGTTTATAATTTGGATTTAAATTTAACCGCACACAAAATTTAACAACCCCTTTAATTCCCCAGTTATATCTGCTGTTACAGGCTAATTCATGTATTTTAAAAGGTCCTAAATCTCTTTTCACGTCTAGGAACAGATGTTGGCAGATTGTTTCCCGGGAAACAAGGAATAGAACCAGATCAGCCAGATAATCTAAACATCCAGTTCATCTTGATGCGAGTTTGAGCAGCATGTGCGGAACACAGCATCTCTTCGTGGCGGATAGGCTACGACCCCTGGGCACGATCAGATCGAGGGCAGAGAACTGTACCAAATCTTGCTTGAAGAATACTTTGGAGATTTTTAGTATTGAATATTGAATTATATTTTTATATGTTTGTATAATATAACTTGGAAAACGCAGAATGTGCGTTGTGAGATGAGCGTAGATAAATGGAAATCTAGGATTGAAAAATGAGAGTGAACGATGTACCAATGAATCAAAAAATCAAAAAATCAACTTTGATACCAGGACTGCGCGGTGTCCATCACCATAACTTTTGGCATCACTAAAATCTGTAAATTTCCCAAAGTCCGGAACACATTATAGACATAATTTCATAATTTCATATACATTTTTGTAGGCCTATATAGAGATTAAGGTCTATAGTGATAGAATATACACAATTCTCGAACCAATTTGATGAAATTCGACAAGGAAAGCATGAGGGTGGGCCATATCAGAATATATTCTTTCAAATGTTGACCGTATTTTTCGAAAGTTTGTCAAACCAAATTGTGAGTTATTTTCAGCACCACGATCACTGACGAACGCGTAAACATGCACATAATTGTCCTAGTTGTCATGAAGGCGTCCCCAGTCAATACAGGGCAAAAATTTCCCGTCAGGGTGAGTTCACAGATATAAGTGATCATACAACAAAATTGCAAGACAAAAAATCAACAAATACATCATACGAAGCAGACGATATTTGACGAAATACTAGCAAGTCAAATTTTAAAATATTTTAAGTGGAAAGAAAAATTGTATGTAGTAGTAACACCCGATTTTTTACAATGTAATTTTACCTCTCATCGTACCGTTACAGACAAAAACAAATCGTACCGTTACATACAAAAACAAATCGTACCGTTACATACAAATAACGCACAGCGTATTGTGAAGGTTCATTATGGATCGACAGTATTTTAGACGATCCTTCTCAGCTCATCCGGAAAGCCAAGCTGCGACCGCTATGTTACGTTGACACTACAAAGTTCACGCAGAGAGTGGGTCCCCCTTAAAACCGGATATTGAATTGTTGTACTTTATAGTAACTATCATATTAACCACGATTGATTGTTGCGTCTATTTAGTGAACGTCATGCTGAACAACCTATGTGTGGGGTAGATTCCAGTAGAACAGTCAAACTACACGATCTTACGGTTAGTGTTACTTGCCAACGATTCTGGTAGGCTATTTCAACCACAAGAATCAATATACATCCTACGTTCTACCGGCACGATGACTTGAAACGATATTTTTTATTTTCCCCCACAGTCTGTTCACAGCCTTCTCTCTTCTTTATATCTTACTGGTTGTATCATTACGGTAGACCAACTGTCAAGAGAATGTACTGAGAAAACGCAGATTGAGACTAGTTGTTAGGGGAGTTAAATATTCATAAGCGTGCGCCCAGGATATGCAGAGACGGCCCAGGTCATACCTAATGCATCATGAGGAAGCGTATACTGGATACTTTATCCTTAAGGAACATCACAATCACAACCCTGAGATTAGATTCTATAACGAATTATAACGGTATTTATTTCATTTATTTTGGAGAAAACTAGAAATCATCTTCTCAATTTGAGAAATTACAATGAATTAATTTGTCCTCCAGGACCCGATACTTCTCATAGTCGTGACGTAGACATAACTCGATTCTGCTTATGTTTCTTTACAGAATCGGTATAATGTCTACGTCAAGATCAAGATTACATCTCGATAAATCGACTTCCATTTATTCATAATTAATTTACATTCTGTGATTTTCTTCACAAATAATTGCCTTCCTCTATAGGTGATCCCAATTTGTCCTTCACTTTTACGACCTACATCCCTTTACTCTATTCTCATCCTCGGAAAAAAAACTATGTATAATAGCTTCTGTCAAATTTTATTTTTTACCCAGCCTCAGTGAATCTCTTTCAACCCTTACACCATACATAACAACCTATACATATAAACAACCTATTAAAAGTATGCCGCATATGTTTCCGAAATATCTTCCCAAGCTATAAGAAACTTGTAAAACTACGCTAAAAGGAAGGAAAAAGAACCCACGGGAGGAACAGTTCCTTTGCGTCACCCGTCACTAAACCAACTCATCACTGCTACCGACGACCTTTCATCGCTGGATAGAGCCTTCTTGGGTGGCATTAGAGCGTTTGATCATGACACCACGCTTATAGACAGACCTCCTCAGATGACTACAGTGGCATCGTACTAATATGCGAGTTAGTTCGTATGATGTGGGAGTGTTTTTATTAAAACCATTACTAGCTATGGCCCGATTATGATGGTATGGTAATATATATACTTGACTAGAGATTGTGCCGACAAAGGAGATGGCATTATAATATAGTTAGTGCTTCACTAAAATGACCCGGATGGTCGAGGAGGTGGTACTAAGAGGTGTATATTCATATATCGTCCCCTCAGTCGTACCCCCAAATAAACTAAGCAAAAACTCTCACCACCGCTACAATACCAGCTGACATTGCCCACGAGTTCTGCCGACTGCTATTGGTGTCTTGCAGTCATGCAGAAGACTATAACCATCTTCCAGCAGAGATGAAAACCCTCGATTCATTACAGTTCAAAATTGCTACCAAGCTTCATTTGTTGAGCGAAACTCACCTCATGTTAATGTTATAGATTATTTAGAATGTTGACTTCAGTTTTACTATTGTTGCACATTTCAAATTGAAATCGGTTTTATATATATATATATTATTGTCATGTTTATGTTTATCTTGTTTATATTACAATTGAATAAAAAATAAAACCTAGCTGTTGGTGGGGCCGTTAAGTGAACAAAAATCAGCGATATTGAATTTAATTCATTTTTTTTAAATAAGTTTTTAAAAAAAGTTAAAATTAATAAGTTTAAAAAAAAAGTTTCGAGTTGAATTAATTTTGAGTTGTTCGTATACCCATGAGATATGCACTACAATTGAAACAAAATCTCAATTTTTTTTCCCGAGACTCTTTTCAAAAGAGTCTTGGGAAAAAAAACTTGGAAACTTATTATCAATCAAGAATCAGGGTTGTACCATAGACTAATGTTGTGCCAGCTGATTAACAAATTAGGCAAAAATTACCGAATTATATTATCATTCCTTTGGTTACATGGGCCTATGTATTATTTTCGTACCTTGACTTGACTACAACAGTAAAATATTCTCTCATCAGTTTCTCTTAACCGGCTCCAAATCCAAATTGTAAAACATTCAACATTCTTAACAAAAGATCATAGCAAAAAATACGTGTGAAATACAGACGTGAAGATTGACATTTTGTAATAATGGATATTTACTTTATAATAATGGTTTTAGAATTTGGGACGACTCTCGCGCGAGTCAACCTAAACGGTTAACACTCTCAAGATCGGACATGTGCTTTCAGTCAGAATTCCTTCGAGTTTGACACTTTTTACAAGTGTTCAAATGGAAACACAGATTCAACCCTTGGACATAGAAGGGAAAGCATATCCTCCCTCACAAATTGGTTGTATATTGTCTCGAATAAATACACATAAAAATAAAAATATATAATGATAAATATAACAAATACAATTAGATAGATTAATGTATAAATGATCGAATAAATGAATCAATATGAAAAAACGAAACTACCAATTAATATTATGATAAATACAAGAACATGAGAAAGAAGAAAACAGAATAATTTGAAAATAAGATGAAAAGGAGGATCAAGATAAAAGGAAGATATAATATAAAGATTGGAGATATTTTCTCCCCAATGGGAATTGGTTTGAATTGATAACTAACCTGAAATCATTACCTTAAGATTTATTGTTGGTCGTTAAATATGAGCACTGAGCACCGATGTCCAAATTGCATTGGAAAAAAATATATGTATATATATATATATATATATATATATATATATATATATATATATATATATATATATATATATATATATATATATATATATGTATATATATATATATATATATATATATATATTGGTGACAAAACTGCCTCGAAGTCTTGAAACAACCAAGAGATTCAAAACGGTCTCACTAATTCATCCTTAGCCTTAATTGGGAATCAATGATTGTTCATCAAGATTTCAATATGATTCAAACAAATGTATAGTTCCAAATTGCCTATAACATAAAGACCCATTATTATTGATAGAACACAGGCCTAATATGAGATTGATGATGTCTATTGTGCACTATATGAAATGATGTGTGATAGGGTATGGTTGTATACAACATACACCTAACTTTCTGCACGGTTGTGTGTATACACAAAATGCAAAGTAATCGTGTAAACTTGTGGCACTCTCGTTTACATAATGTTTTCTCAAACACACAGCTTCAGTTTTCAAGAGATTTTTTTGGTTAGAAAGACTAGATTTGTTTAGACAATGAAGATCAAGAAATAAGGTGTCGATGAAATCGACTTCCGCAATTCGACTAAACTGTTTGTAGAAGCCAACCACTTGAAACAGAACCCCTTCGTGATGGAGAATAACCACGTTCTTTTCGAGGGAGAATTTATATACCAGATTATAGAAGACAAGTTGACATAATTTCGTGAGAAAAGAGAGGAAGACTGAGATGAGTGACCGAGTGGTTAATACAATGAACCGTCATCCAGGAGACCGGGGTTTGATTCTCGCCATGGTCAAGGGTTTTTCGTGGTTTACCTATGTCGTTAAGGTCAATACTGGTCAATACCTATAAGGTACAATATAAGATCAATACCTTAACAAGAGGCCACGACCGACGGACTCCCCTATTCCAAAAACACATAATGAAAAAACTTTTCACCTCATATCGTTCACTATATAGATCATCAATACAGTGCGTCGTTAAACGCAATGTAAATAAAGAAAGAAAGAAAGAAACCGATAATCTGGTTACACATTTTGATTGATTATTTATTGATTCTATTTAAGGTTATCATGGGAAACATGATCAACATGTAAACATGGTGAACATGTAAACATGATAAACATGTAAACATGATAAACGTGATGATAAACATAATAACCGATTGAATTTAAAATGTGGAACAATAGTAAGATTGAATTTATAACATTTTAAATAATGATCAATAAATGAAGCCCATAATAATTTTGAATTGTGATGAATCGAGGGTCTTCATTTCTGCTTGTAGATGGTTGAATAGTAGTCTGCATGACTGCCAGACACTATTAGCAGTTAGCTTATATATTAGCCATACATTATAGTATAAAATTATGGCTTATCATATATCAGCAGTTATATTAAGGGATTTATTAGTAAGTTATATTTGATAATAATAATTTCCTATAGATAGTTTAAAAAACAAAATCTTCGGGGAATGGCGAAGTTGTGTCAGTAATTCAGCATCCTCTTCATATAGCATAAAGCGACCTACATAAATAATACGTGATAATAATAATAATGAAAGAATCGTTATCAAACTAGTTGAAATGATTGAGAGTTGATGGATCGAGGCGTATATTGTGGTATGGGGGTTATATCAAAGATGGTATTATATCTATGTACGCAGATGGCACGATTAAACCCCCGGATTTAATTCATTTCTATCAATATTCTAATTCTCCCTCCTCATAAAGCAGTTATGGTGTTTGCATTTTATTTTGTTTTGTAATTTTGTTTAAATCCACAGGTAAACCTTCTCCAATTCGCTCTGTGGAAATATGTGAACTTTAAATTGTAAAAAAAAACTATTATTATTTTTGAGATGATGGGGAGAGGAGATTAGAAGGTTCTCAAGTAGGTCTTTTGGAAAGTGCGAAGGAATAGTCAACCATATTTCCACGCAGCATACACGAAAAACCTGTCATGATAGTCGACCAAGGCGGGAATCGAACCCCGGTCTCCTGAATCATAAGTATAATTTCTTGTGTGCCTGAATCATGAATGGAGATTTAGTGCGTCAGTAGTTCAGTAAGTCTCTGTCCATTTATTATGATATTGAGTGATCACTATAATTATCTATGGAATTATCAAGATGTATAATGATAAATGATGGTCATATTGGACACATTTCATCTGCTGAAAATCAAATGAATAAATACATATGAATAGACTGGCCTGTTTCATATAAAACTGCACCTTCAAACTACAATTCACATAACCATTTTGAAAAAAACAGACACGAATTCTTAGTCCTATAGTATAAACTTATGTACATGAATTGAATGAATCTACTATTAGCAATGTTCTAGTTTAATGAATCGCCTAATGGGATGGCAGATCTCGAGAGCCTTGCACCACTATACACGAGAAAGTTTTTAGCAGACGTGTCATTATGGTGAAACGATGGAGTGAGATGTGACATAAACCTCGTTTAAAAAACAGTCACATCTCAAGTACATGACGATGAGTTTACCACGAAGAAATGTTGGAAAGATAGAGATAATATTTGTGTTATCCTCCTAATTATCAACTTAATGTGTGGGCAAAATTTACGATCGTGGAAAAGTGTCGAGAACTTTTTAAAAAACTTGATTTCATTGTTTTCAAGGGAGAGATTGGGTCGAAGACACTCGTATATGAAGTAGAGTATTCATTTGAAATGTCTTACAATAATCGACCATTTTTTACATAAAAAGTTCACAAAAATATGTATACCCTACTCAAGATCAAACAGCAATGTCTTAAGTGATTTCAATTTTCAGCATATCTTAATTATATTACGACAACAGTGGACAACAATAACAACAAACAATGGGTGGTGTAAAGAAGAATTAATATTTATATCGTTCTGTCTTACTCTAATTTTTAATTACATTTTCATTTTCTTGATTTATTTCTGTTATTCCTTCTATGGTATCATTTGTTAATTATTCTGTGTCGTTCTGGCAGTCACTGAATGAGATGACAGAGTATGTTAATAAAGATTTTCATATATAGAAATCAATATGTATAATCCAGTCAAATTATTCATTCATGCAGAAACTCTCACGTGTAACGATAAACTTGTAAAGATCACTTGTATAACAGTAACACTCGAAATTTGTGCTATATATTCGTACCTCACCGTTAGATACAAATTATACATATGTAACCTAATTGTGAATGTTTGTTATAAATGGACGGTATTTCAAATTATACTTCTACATGAACGATGTGAAGCAGTTTCACTGTATACAATACATTCAGACGGAAAGCCACTGCGATTGTTCATATGTTACGTTGATACCGAGAATGTTACGCTGTGGGTATAGGTACGCCTTAAATTGTCTGATGTGTGCTGTAGCAGATACTGTAACGATACCGAAACCATGTTACGCTCATATATAATTGCTTCGGTGTAGTTTCGAACATTTGTTGTTAAGCTTCATAAATAAAAAAACTATTGAATAAATGGGGTATAAAATAATTTAGCAACCAATTTATTGCTGATATGTATGAATAAATGAAACCGATGTTTCCATATGTTTGATTGACAAAAGAATTAAATCATTCCTTCTAACAAACACTCGATGGTTATGTACGGAATAATAAGCAATTTATCAAAACTATGTTATAACGTAACGTGGAAATTGCACGCCTGGTGCTTCATGATGAGTTATTTTGAATTTTATAGATACACTATCTCATGCACATAAAATTAAACGTCCGAAATTAATATAACTCTTAGTATTCAAGTTCTATAGCTTCAATTAAAATTGTTAATCACACATCAAGTGATAAATCACTTGCAGCATCCCGCCATTGACTGAAATCCTACATTTATCGAGTAGGAGGAGCAGATTTCAATTCTTCTTTCCCATTGGTTGCCGCGGCCACATGGCTATTAACATACTCCAGATGAGATCGACGAAGGGGGAACTCCTTACATAAACTTCACCGCACGTAAATAGCTCGAAGTTAACGAAACCAAACCCTCAACTTCTGTTCTCCCCCTAATTCAGACTCCACCTCCATTCTTAATCTTCCCATACTACGATAAGATATACTCAGTTATTCTCGTTCCCCTTCACCCCTCATTCCTTCATCCGTCAATGATCTTCTTTCTCTCTCGATTATCGTCATCGTCATCATCCACCCCCTCTCTCTCTTTTCCTCGCCATTTCCAACACAGATCTTGCTCCATCTCTCTCCATCATAAGATTAAAGGTTTTAGTCGTGCTTCGCTGCTCGAGACTTTACAATCGGTTTTCATTTCACACCGTATCGGCTAAGATATACGTTCACTCAATTACCGAAATCTGTGTATTTAATTTACATGTATTACTGAAAACAAACTCAGATAACGCGGAATAGAGCCACGAGTGCAGCTGAGTAGGATCTTGAACAGAAAGCATTGATATAAACTGTATACTCTGATCGCGCGGTGTTTGTATAAACACTCGTCCTATGTTGATATGGTCCACCGTTGATTATTAACTGTACGGGAAAGTAGTACCGAAATGTGTATATACATCAAGCACGAGTGTTTGTAGCAAGAATTATATGCTATATGATCATCAAAAGCTCAGACGTATAATCATAAGTTGGTTGTTTGGACAAGACCAAAAAAAGAAACCCGAAGTAAAGAGTAAATGTTTATCGAAGTTGTGGTAACATTTGGTTGCTCATTGTAAACATCGAACAATCGAGATGAAAACTGAAGACGCGTTGGTGGATTCGAGCAGCGGTAGTCTTCTTGGTCAGTTGCATCAACATCATCCGTCGGTTGTGCAACAAACTATCAACATTCAGCAACATCTACACCATTTACACCTTCATCAACATCAACACAGTGTCATCTTAACCAATAACGATCATGGTGTTACTGATAGTGGACTCTTGATAACTTCCGAAGTCCAGGAGTCCGAATCGAAAGGTTCACCTTCCGACACCACGACAATAGTCGTAAAAAAGGGTAACTCTGGTATTAGACGACAAGAGAAACCACCGTATTCTTACATCGCACTGATTGTTATGGCAATCCAAAGCTCCCCAGCCAAAAGACTCACCCTTAGTGAAATCTACACGTTTCTCCAACAACGTTTTCCGTTTTTTCGAGGATCTTATCAAGGCTGGAAAAATTCAGTCCGTCACAATTTATCATTAAACGAGTGTTTTATTAAATTGCCGAAAGGATTGGGACGACCAGGTAAAGGTCACTACTGGACGATAGATCCAGCATCCGAGTTTATGTTCGAGGAAGGATCATTCCGGCGACGTCCGAGAGGATTCCGACGTAAATGCCAGGCTCTGAAACCTCAATACCATCCACATCACCATCCTGCTTACTTCAACTCAAGTAACAGTGCCATGCTGCCAGTAACCTCTCAGCAGACTCATTACGAGCCTCTTCATCAGCAGATGCCACAGAATCAGGAGTACCAATCGACGTGTTCGTATAGTGGGCAGTCGTCGGTCGCTATGGGACATTACATGACATCGCCGGCCTCGTATGAATATAGTGCCTCGCCGACACAGGTGTCGAGTGTGTACCAACAGTGCGGCGATAGGGAGGGTGCCGGAGGATGGGGAGCGTCGTTTGGAGCTGCGTCTTCGGGAGACATCAGTCATGGTGGTGGGTCGTATTTGAAGCCCCCGTTGAGCCCGATGACGGACCATCACGGCGGAGGATCGATGTCGCCGCCGACAGCAGAGGCTTATTCGTCGTACCAATACAGTATTCATCCAGCATCAACCGATCATGGTAAGTTCGACCAATTATTGCTGAACTCATAGCTGAACTGTTTGTCATTGATTTTTAATTATTGAAAAGCTTAATCATACAAACTTGTCATACACGTATCTTCATCTAATTCGAATACGATACTGTATAGTTTTGAGGCGCAATCGGTTTCACCACTTCTGAGAAAACCCATTTCGAAGTTTTAAAAATCCCATAAGTATAACCGATATGATAAAATTAGGGAAAAACGTATACTACCTTCGGATGAATTCAAATTTTCACGGAAGTTTCATATAATAATGATAGTTTGATACACGTTCCGAAGTTTCACACAAATCAAAGCAGTCGTTTTGATGAAAAAAATTGAAACGTATTTTTTCACATCAATCAATTACAGATCGTTGAGTACGGTAATGAATAAAACTGGAAAGCAGTGACATGATTGTTTTGAACTCAAGGTGTATAGATAGCTTTCCATTACATTTCGTATAAATATGCCTATATCGCTCGCTCATCCAACAACGCATACGTTGCGTTTTCCTAGTATTTCGAACATAGTCGACAGGTATAGAAAAGTCAATGAAAAGTGTAATAACTTATGTAGGATAGGGGGAACCGTAAATTTTGTGCAGTTACCTTGCTTAAAGTTCATTGAATAGGCTTAATTTTCCGTATATTTTTTCTCTACACACCGAAATCTGGATATTATACAATCAATAAAGGATGAATGTGTACATAGAGTAAAGAAGTAGTTATGATGTGTATAAGATCGTTTTGAAGCTGCACCCCGAGATTGATTCAAGACTTCGAGGCGGTGTTTTCACCAAATAAATAATTATCTCTGTACGTTTTAAAATGACAACTTTCTAATTTCGTTTCAAAAACTTCTCGAAAATGTCTTGGATAAAATGAAGGATCACATTGAATTGAAAAAAAATATCAATTACATCTCAAAAGAGGGAGAACGATAGAGATCCAAATAATATATATATACTCCTGAAAATGTGTACACAATAATTGCAGAGAAAAACATAAAAATATATCGCTTGATTCACTATTATGAATTAATTATATGTGAGAATGAACATGTGACTCTTTGTTGAATATGACTTTCATTTATACAAAATAAAATAGTGCTCATATACAGTCAAATGTAAATTGACAGAATACCAATTTCTCTAATATAAACTCAATACTGGCATGATATCTCGATAGAAGTACGGTAGTTAAATTCAATTTAACACAAAATACAAATTAAAAAATATCAATATAGGCCCTATATCTACAACAAAATTGATTGGTGGGCACATTAAGTATTAATGCATTATTTACAGTTATAATAGAACACGGATGAATCTTACAGCGCACATAATGTAAACCAGATGCTTACAAATAGTCAACACCAACAAGTCTCCTATAAAAACGTGTTATTTTGTTATCTCGCACCCCTATAGTGCTTGTCAACCGCGTCAGACCTCGATCATGCATTCCCTGCCCGCATTGTGCCCGTCGTGCCCGTCTTGTGCCCACCGTGCCCGCTAACCAAACACACACATTGCCATTTAGGCAAGACACTTTTAGGATCACGTTACAAACTCATCCTTCTGTCAAAACATTCAGGTCAAAAACTTGGCGCCACTAAAACTCACATACAAAGTAGCCGTAATAAAAGACAATGTCGCCCACGAAGAAGTCAAAAATAAAATGATTCGTGTTTCGTATGCACGTGGTTTAGTTAAAACCTTTCGATTGAAAATAGGATTTTTTACAACTACGTGTACAACCAGGGCCGTATTGAGGCACAGGCCCACGCGGACCGGGCTTAGGGTGCGAAATATTCAAGGGAGTGCTACATTTTCTCCAGCGTATTGAAATAAAAAATTACAGTTTTATATAAATTGGTATCCTATTTTAAAAGAATTGCATTTAATATTATATATACATTCGTATTGTAATATGTCAATCAACTCATGAATAAAGAGAGTAGGCCTATATTAAAAAAGGTTGCTCAAAACATTTATTAAAAACCAATTGCTTTTGAATAGTTTTCGGGCTTATATGGGGGCGCGAAAACAGAAATTCATAAATATGAAATTGTAGTATGAAATTGTGGTTAATATGAAATATGAAATAGAAATTGTAATATTGAAATTGAAATTGTAATATTGAAATTGAAATTGTAAATGGAATTACCTATATGATTGTTCTCATAATAATTGGTCATTTTTTCATAAAAACATCTTTAAATGAACGATTATGTATACCGACGCAATTTTGTTTTCTCTTTACCATCGAAACTTGATACAAAATCATCGTTTATGGATGAAACCGTAATCTTTAGCTAATGGTGAAACGTAGGATCGTCGGAGGGGCACCACAAAGGTAATCTTATCACCCCAAGTAACAATTAAATTAATTTAAGACAAATCATTTTACAAACAGTAAATCTTGAGGAAATTATTTCAGGGACAGTGAACGCTGGGTAGAGAAAATCTTTATCTCATCATTATATCTTACTCTCTTCTTATCTATCTCGTTATTCTTCTTATTCTTGAATTATTCTGTGTTTTTCTCTCTTCTTTATTCTTGTACTCATTATTATATTGGTAATTTTCGTTTTAATTTCAATTTTGATTTTCTATATTGATTGATTTTTTCACATTCGTTCATTCATTCATTAATCTATTCATTTCCATTCTTCATTCTTTACATATAAGTTATTACCATTTTGTGTTCTTTTATTTTCATTGTAACTATCATTTTATTAAATTCATTTATTTATGTTTTCATTTGTTTTTCAATATTATTTGTGTCGTGGCCGATTGAATGTATGGGACTCAATATAACCATCTCTCCGAATTGAATTCCTTGTATTCAGCATAATTCGACACCAAAAGTTACAACAGAAAAACAGAATGCGCTTCTAAATCCCAATATGGCCGACGAAATGTTACAAATGAACTATCAACAATGTTATATTCATAAATTATAAAAAATTGCATTGTTGAAATGTGCACGCCGCGCTCTTCTATGTAACTTTCACAAGTTCCACTTTTAACACTGACAGGGTACCTGCTACTTTTACTGTCGAATAGCCTGAAATATTTAGATTTTCTGTCCTCCGATCATATTGCTACGTTTCTATTGTTGGCAACATTGTGGAGTTCGAATACGAAATTTGAGTCTCGAAGTAACTGTTCTGCGTGAGATGGACCCCCTGCTTGTACTCTGAATACATGCAGCCGTCATCGTTCATAGTGGCCGTGATGAGTAAAACATGTTCAAATACACTCAACTTGAAAATCTATCATTTTGCTATTTCTTTTTCATAATACTCTCCGTTGTATAATAACGAGGAAAACGCAGCATATGCGTTGTAAGATGAGCGAGATGGGTATGTGTATATCTGGTCGAGCGGTAGCTAGACGGGAACTAAGTCCCGCGCGAAGCCAGCTACACGCACTGTTTACATGAAGTACCTCCAGGCTGTTTTGAGTGTATCTCCGACAATAATTGAATTAGATTACTCTAGTTGGTGGTAATGGAAAAAGGCGGCATACACGACTCGGCATATCAAATTTGAGGTATATCGAACACACCGTGTGGAAGTTATAGCACTGCGAAAAAAAGCGTACTTTTTTCGTTTTCTTCCCTCCTCCTTCCGTGTTCACCTGCGAAATCGGCTACAGGCCAAACAAATTGTCCGATTCGTCTGATTTTCTCAGGGATAGAATATACTCGCAAGTAATATATACTACGTGCTTTTTGAATTTTCATAATGTGAGCCTTCCATTCGTTCATGAGTTAATTCATATCAGTTCATTCATATCATCATTGCAACCTGTAGATTTTCATTGGTGAACTTTCATCTGTGATAGAACAATAACCACATTCAGTGAAAATTTCATGTCAAAACCATGAAAGCGAAAAATTAAAAATTCCACTCAGCGCTATTCGTATGGTGATTACCCAAAGTTAACCATTTTTTTCCGAAGCACCCGTTGAACCGATTGTACTGTTCTGGTATGACACCATTGTTCAGAAAATTTTCAAGTTGATTGGTCGCTTTTGCTGACCTATGCAGCGCAAGGAAAGGTCCAAATGAATAGACCCAAATCGGGATTTTCTTGGTTTGTTTGTTTATTGTATGCGCTCTACAAGTTGTAACCGATCCACGTGAACATTTTTCTAGGGATTACTTATCGCATAACGTACAACCATAGTGAGCACGGTTACATCGTGTCGGCCCAATTCACTTGCTCATTCATCGAAATCTAAGATGATGACCGAAAGCCTTTATATATAATTATATGAAAATACAGAAATTATAAAAGTACAATACAAACAGCTAGTCATGCTAGTACTTGTTTCATGCATATCCATTTTTCCCTTTTTTTGTTTGATTTGTTTGATGCCTATTTCAGCCATATCCGAGACCATCGTGTAATTGGACTTATGTATTAGTGTGATTAAAATATGTATAATCACACAATGGTATCGGATGTGGTTGAAGCAGGTACTAAAAACATTGACAACATATCAAACAAAGTCAAAATACAGATGTTGATCCAAAAACCATAATATTAAAGTGAGTTTAAAACCCATAAGAACCAACAATTATTACCGTGCCCAAACTTTTTCTGATAGATATTAACAAGATCTATCAGAAAACACCAGAAACTCGAAAATAAACACCAATCTATATTTTTGATTTCAGGAATGCGCAGTGTCGCAATGCAGCCCGTGCAATGTGATCGTAAGCCATACATGACGCCGCCCCCTCCCTCCATCCCCTCAAGTATGCCGTCCCCGATACCGGCAAATGCTCCGCACGCTTTCTACGAGAACATCAAGTACACCATCTAGTAATTTGCGCCTCCATCTGGACCAAACACGATTTGGACACTGATCGCATCGATATGGCGACACAAAACAACTAGATATGAAGCCAAATATTATTTTTTTAATTATTACTACCAATTTTTTTCAGTTCATATCAGTGATTTCAAGTTATAATTTTAGTGTGCCAGTTTACCCAATTGATTATAATGATCTTTTCAGTCAATGCGTTTAATTCGAATGAATTATGTATAATGTGTATATGGACAGGACTTTTTGCGACCCTAGGTCTGAAAATAACCCCCCCGCCTTATTTACTTTTGAAACAATTCACCTTCGAATACATATAGTTTCTAATAAGTGTGTTTTGAGGGCTGTTTTTAATACCCTCTTTATTCATTAAATGACATTCACAATTCGAATGTATACAATATTGACCATCGTATTTTCGAATGAATAAACACCGTTATATAATGTTTTTTTTATTCCCATGGGCTGGTCTCTATTGAAAATTTGGTGCCCCTTGAATATTTGTCTTCCTGAGCCTGGGCCTTTGTAGGCCTGTGCCTTGACATACTGTTCTGTGAATGAAACTGAAGTGTTCCTTCTTGAAGAAATGTGTAAATAGTGAAATGAAATTGGCGATGTGTGGAAATGGTCATGTCAAGTGCCTGGAGATTATGCGAGTTAATTGCATTGTATAATTATTTGATGGTTCAGTGTATTTACTCAGTAATCAGTTAAAATGTGTTGCAATATTTGTAAATATTTGAGAAACGTAATTAAATCAAATGAAACTAACCAAAAGATTCGATTAGTTTGATGGAGACATCAATATTTATTATGAAGTTACCCCAGCTACAATAAAAGGTTGAAAGAAATGTGTGTAGCTTCAAATATGAACCATGTATCCGATTGATAAAAGTGCGAGAAAATGGTGACATTTTTCACATATAGGCATATATGAAGATCATGGATGTATTTTTTTTTCATTATAGCATCGAAACTAGTAACAATTTGTTCCCCCAATTGAGGCTATGGATGATCGTTTGGAAGTGGCACCGCGCAAAGGCGATCTTACCACCCCAAAGAATAATTAAAATAAGTTAACTAATTCAACGAACATAAAATCTTGAGGTAATAATTTCAGGGATAGTTAACAATTCAAACATTTAGACTGGGACGAACAAATCTTCAATCCTATTATTATCTTGATTTTCTTTCACTTATTATTCGTGAATTATTTTGTTTTCTCCTCTCTTCTTTGTTCTTGTATTTACATCATTACTGGTAATTTTTGTTTCGATTTTTATAATATCGATTCATTTTATTCATGAATATGAAAATATTCCCAGAGTATGAATAAATATGTAATATAATTTCATCTTTTAGTATGATGACTATTAATTCAACAATATAAATTAACTTGAGGTTAATCCAATGGTATTGTGTTGATCCTTATATTGTCCACATCTGGAAATGTGTACATAATTATAGTTGAAAATATTATACAGGTATATATAGTTGAGTTTGGAATAAAACTTGACAAACCGGTTGAAAAACATTGTATATTTGATTTGACATTGGTGCGACAATAAAAACTCGTTATCAGTATAGCGACCAAATATATTGAAGAATCCAGTAATAACATATTTTGAGATATTTCATAAACATATGATCTAGACAGACACAAATAATTCACTTACTTTTAACTTACTGGTGCTTATAATATTTCATTTCTTTAATTATTCGCCAATAAACTGATACTTATATATATGTAATTTCGTTACAGAATTGTTACAGAATTATTATAACATCAAATTGATTGATGTATAGTTCAAGAGGTCGACGTCTGGGCTTCAGAGACAGCCCAGGCAGTACCTAATGCTTCACTATAAAAGGGAACACCGCATATTTCATCCTAAATTATCTATAACGATTATCACAGAATGGCGTATCTCTCACGAAAGTGATTCTTACAAACCTATAAAATCGTTATGAATTCATTTAAATTTCCAAAAATTCCTTGGGTGGAGAAATGAGCGCGTTTCCCATTATCGGTTCGTGATTGTGTACGTTATCGGTTTCATTTTCGTTAGGGGTGTAGCTATGAATATTATTGAGCTATCAATTATTTTCATCAGCTTAATTGTTCGTATTTAAGTAATTAAAGGTAGCCTTAATACTATTTAATAGTATAACTATTTTAGTTCACATTTTTGTTTAAGTTTCCAGTAATAAAGTAAAATCCATAATGAGATAACAATGGGATAACACAGTATACCAACTGAGACGAGGGGTCGAGTGGCTAGTACACCGAAGCGTCATTCAGGAGACCGGGGTTCGTTTCACGCCATGGTCGACCATCCTGACAGGGTTTTTTCGTGGTTTCCCTCTGTCGTTCAGGTCAATACTGGGATGGTTCCTCAATAGTCCGCTACTGGTTCTTTCCTACTATCCTAAAACACCAAATGAAATGGCCTTCCATCGCAACATTCCATCATCTCACATATTATTCATCGACGCCAATAGATCTAGTCATCAGTACAGTGCGTCGTCAAACCCGATATAATTGAAGAAAAAAAATGTAACAGAACCATAGTACGCGCCATAGTATATATTCATAAATTTGCTAGAAAATATATTTTCAATTTGCCGTAATTGGCCGTACCAATTGTGACGTCCTGCGCACGCCTATGTCGACGTCATGACTCTGTGGTCGTCATACATCCGTCGGGGTCCACGAGATGTGACAACGTAGGCCTATTCTGTTCAGCAATAGAAGTGATATCATGCATTCATTTAAAGAAACTAGATACTAAACAAAACTGTAGGAGAGAGAAGGAAAAAGAAGAAATTCTCTATTAGAAATGAAGTTTGTACTTCCCACTGTAATGGAGTATTCTGTTGAATTGTATATCCATTGTAATTTACCATTTCATCCTAATACGAGTATGTTCAAGTATGTTAGAATCTATTCATTCATTAATTGTATAGGCCTACACAAATTCTCTGTCTTATCTCTGCTCTTGTAAGAGAGTTGCCCGAAAACACAGAATCAAATAGAAATATTGAAATGTAATGGAACTAGAATTAGAAATCTATTTTAATGGTGTTTAGAAGTGATTACGAAACAAACAAATAAAAACTGATAAAGCTCCGTAAGAATAGAATGGAAGCCTGCGCTATCGCTTATTCAATTATTCATATATTGTATTTCTAACCGGCCCATTTAGCTCAGTGGTGAACGCGCTCTCTCCATGTTATCCGAGAGATGAGGAAAATATCGTACCTGGTTCGAATCCCGCCATCGGCCACCTTTACAGGGATGGATCGTGCATGGTTTTCCTCGGTATAGTCTAGACTATAATGTGGAGATGATTCCTACAATACGCCAAGACCGCTTTTTCACCTCTATTATCACATAACAAAAAAAAACATTTCCTAATAAATCATTCGTCACTCATCCGACGCCAATAGATCTTAGTTATAATTTCAGTGCTTGCGTCGTTGAACCCAATATAAAAAAATACAGTTCTACTTTCCTTCAACGAATATCTCTGGCCGTGTTTTTTGTATCAAGACGCGCGCCGAGTGTCGAGTGGTCCGCAAAGATGCTGAGACGATAGATCTGGACAACCTTAAAAATCTCTTCTTAAGTGTAACTCGAGTAAAATAGAACACTGATCTATCACGAGACACTCAACAAATTATGTGTAAGAGAGAGATGGAGAGTGAGAGGTGGCTTCAGAAAGTGAGTGCATATGCTTAAGTGTTTGTGGCAATAATTTAGCCGATCCTTTTTAAGAGGCGTTGAAAAATGACAGAGACGCATGTATGAAAATACATGCACGATCCATTCACATGATCGGAAGAACGTGCGATTATAAATAGCAATTTCATGAGATTTTTCTATCTAGATCGAAATCTTGACAAAACTCGATTGTTCCCCGATTAATACCGAGGATTATAGGCTTGCGCACAGGGTACGCAGAGACGGCCCAGGCCGTATCTAATAGGCCTACTCAAAGGAAGGAAGGGTGCACTCAATAATTTCAAAGTAAATTATCTATAACAATCCCCAGAACATCATTTCTTGCACCGACGTAATTCTTAAAACCTATAAAATCACTTCCTTTGAATTTCAAACAATTTCAAACATTCTCAAATGGGGTCCTTCCCCGTATAATCGGCTATAGTGATTAACTGATTAGGTTATATGAGTGTATACGTTATTGGCTTCAATTCCATCAGGGGTGTAGCCATGCATATTAATGCAGTGCACTTATTTCCATTAGTACTGTTATTATTTCAGTATTTGAACGTATTTATACATAATTAAGTTTTCAATTCACATTTTTGCTCATGTTGCCACTGATTAATTAAGTTAGCATATTGGGATGACTTTGGGATAACAACTCACCATATAGGCCTATTTTATGCGTATATACATAGTTTTTATATAGGCCTACAACGTATTTCAGGAGCGGTATATCTATTGAACGATCCTGTGAAGTCAAGTCTTCGTACCTGTTGCAAAATCTTGCGCATGCCTAGGCGCAGATTTTAGATTTTTTTAAATTTATTTATTTATATATATATATATATATATATATATATATATATATATATATATATATATATATATATAATACTGTTATATGTGTGTATAAAATAAGTCAAGAGTGAAGAATTGTAAATATATATATTATTCAAAATACCCGGCACCTCCACCAAATATGTATTTAAATAAATTATATTGTTATTCCTAATCATTCAATTGTTCAATATAGATAGCAACTCAGAAATAAACAAAAGTCTATTTATAGGATTTCTTACTCAATACCAAGATAAATCTATTTTATCGTCATCCAGCGATATCATTCAAGAAAACCGCAAAACGAATGACGTGTACATATTATGACGTACGTGTTCATGACGTCATTAACACGATCGTCAGTGATAGTAAACATAATAGATACGTGTCACACGTTATACATTTACACAGAATTAGCAAACTCTTCTTTACAAAAGAAATAGTTTAATTTATAATATGTGGTTGCCAGATTATTTAGATTTGATTTGTAGTTAAGAAAACGGCTCACATTTTTATTTGTGTTTCACTAACCAACTGAGCATATTGGGATAACAATACTAACTCCTAACCATGTATATTTTGTATAAAAAGTTAGCTTCGCTAGAAAATAAATTTTCAAATTTTCGTAATGGCCGTAGCTAATGAAATGTCTTGCGCACACCTGTAGTAAAAGTTGACCTTATAACATATTGGCAGAACCTATATCCACGAATTTCTTGCAGTAGTGGCACATAATAAGCATGCGTGAGTGTCAGACATTAAAATTAATCTAAAGAAAATTAAGCTAATCAACCTAAATTAATCTAATCTAACTGATTTAATCGACCCAACTTGACCAAACTAACTTGAACTTCCCACGAATATTCGTATATAGGCCTATAGAGATTTTCTTCCCCTAGGATCCTTTTTTTCCCAATACTTTTACTAACTAAGTTAGGTAGGGCTAAGTGCTATTAACTAGGGCACAATCGTGTCGACTTCGGGTTTGCCAGGCCCAATTCCTCTTCCTTCTACTACTCCTCGAATCCTCCTCGCCCGATTCTGCTCTTCCTCTCTTCCTTCTCCTCTTCCATCTCAACTGTTCTCACCACCGCCCTCCATTTATCTCGATTCTTCCACCATTTACCACTCTCAACTTCACACCATGCCTCCCATCTCTCTTCAACATCTCTTCTCACTCCCATTTTCCATCTCTCCCTCGGTCATAAAAATCAATATTTTCGTAACACGAAAATTCGTGTCTATCGATACATAACTGTTCCCACAACAACAACAGGCTTCTGTCAAGTGACGTCACCCATTCTTGCAAGAGACAGACAACAATGTCTACCAGTCGATATTAACCAATCACAGTCTGTGTAAGTCCATCAGTTCACTGAATTGCTATGGTAACGATTGTTACTCATTTGTTACTTGACAGAAGCCTATTATACAGCTACACGAAAATGAATCGTGTCGAAAGCAAAGCGTAATACATAATGTTTCTAAAACAAATGAAAAACGAACGAAGTTTCTCTTGTAGATAAATAAGCAGATGGGTGTAGGCAGGGAGGGTGAGAGGGCGGGGGTGGACGAAGAGGACGCTGCTGGCTTCTCTCCTGTTTATTTTCGTAGTGTTTTACAACATCTCTGTGGCTCGGTGACGCCACACACGAAGTTGCTCGAATTCCTTTCGTCGTCTCTTTCTTCTTTACTCTCTCTCTCTCTCGGCTCGCGAACTGATTGGCGCGTTGGAGAGATAGAGAGAAAAGTGCAGATAGATGATAACGGATTATCGGCACTTGATAATTCGAATTATTTTCAATTATATATACACATTATTATTGAAGTTGATTGGAAATGGACATGGAAATTAAATTTCCGATATATCAAATATAGAGTTTCTATATATTTATTATGTCCACCATAGGCCCTATATATATATATTCGTTCTTTGTTCTTGTATTAATTATACAATATTGATAATTTTGTTCTCTTTTTTTCTATCGATTTATTTTTTATTTATTAACATTTTTTTATATTTCTATTCATTCCTTTGTTCATTTTTATTGACATTTTTATCATGGGCCCCTATATATTTTCATTTTTCATTTTCATTGTAGGGCCTATTTGTTTTATATCATTCAATTTCTTCATTTAGAAAAAAAAATGTTATAGGAATATTTCAACATGAATAATAATTTCTTATGAAAATCAAATTTGAATGGATAAAAAAAACTCCCTACTCATCAACTAGATAGTGAGTTCCATCCTCATCGACCTGCCAATAAAATATACACAACGCTAATGGAGATGAGCCGGCGGCTATCATCACACGGGAAGTTGCTCCAAAACATTATAACTGCATTTAGCGTGGCTTATAACAAGACTCTATATTCTAGTCGTTTGAAATGGGCCGAAGGGTGATATCATAAAAATTCAGGAATAGAGAGAAATTCACCGCCGGCTGTTGGTACAATCTCCTCCATATGATGAAAACGGTCGAGTGTCATTCGTATATGTTAGCATTGACGATCGGGAGAGTTGAACTGTCAACGCTGTTGAAAGGAAGTGTAGGAACGGTGCATATGGTTCACCACTTCAAAGATTTTACACCGCGCCGTATTATGTAGGCCTATTATGTAATTTCTATTAATATTTTACTGTCTTCAAGTCTTTTTAGAATCGTTATACACTATATGATGTCCTTGTCCTTGTATTACGTAATTATTATCGGGTAAGCCTATGCCTACAAGCTGTAAAAAATTGAACACCCTTTTAATTATGATATTGTTTATATTTTAAAATTGTAATCACAGACAGCGCAGTCCTGGTCTAAAGTTGATTGGTTTTAAATAATTGGAATGGGGTGGTAAGATCGCCCGTGTGCATGGTGCCCCGTTCAAACGATCTCATCTATCATCTATACAGCCTTAATTGGGGAACAACGACTTTATATCAAGTTTTGATGTTACAAAAAAAAGTAAGCAGCGTTGAGTTATAATAATCATGTTCTTTGTACTAACATCGAAATCTGGATGTAGGCTTACAATAATTGTTTTCCAATTGAGGCTGAGGGTTCAGTTGTTTCAAGACCTCGATGCGGGTGATCACCAATTAGGGCCTGAATAATGTAGGCCTACGTCGCTACGTATAGACTATTTTGGATTAAAATAACGAGTGTTATTGACACCAGGACTGAGCTGTCCGTGACCATACTTCTTCGCCGCAGATTTCCAGAAGGACCTTCTGGAAATCTGCAGTGAAGATCTGCGGGAACAAATTATGAGTATAAACCGTTTTTATAAATACCCGGACATTATACCAGCATTGGTATTGAGAGTAAATAAACCAAACACACGAATGTTGATATTATCTTATCCCACTTTTAATCCAAGTCTCTTACACAATGCTCACTTCTTTCCGTTTAAAGCAAAATGTAAATGTTATATTATACTAGCGAATTATTGTAATATAATTTAATATTTTAATGTAAAATATGGTGTAGTAAAATTATATCGACTAAGAAATATTCCATAGGAAAATTGGTTTAATAACTCTTTCAGAATATAGGGGTTGAGATTTGTTATCAAAATCATCAAAAGAGACAATCAAATAAATCATGTAGTTCTTACAATTTACAATATCTCTGTTTTTTGTTTTTTCAAAGGTTGGATCATTATATGGTTATTTCAAATACGGATTCATTACAAAGTATTTGGATTTGATAATGAACCTTAACTTGATGTGAATCTAGTACAGTAAAAATGAAAATTATGTGTTATTATAGTTAAATAATCAAACTAGGAATATACTTATGCTGTATGGACTATGGACCATGTTACGCTATTTTGAATACTGGTATACACTCGTCTAATCGAATATGAATATATCGATTTCCAACGTCGTTCGATCTATTAGTCACTGTACGCTAGTCGATATTAGTCCCTGTTCGACTTCTGTCTTGTCCCTCATTCCATGCAGGATCATTGGACTAGTTGTCACTACTTCGTCAATTAACACATTTGCTGAATAATTGTCGGTATGGAAGAAATTCTAGCGAAACTCTTGGTGGCAGATAATGCAGTTATCACACAGGTAAACGAGCGTACCTAAATAATGCGTGAATTAATCGTTTCTTTCAAAGTTCTCACATCGCGCAAGCCGGTCAGCCTATGGCTGGCTCACAGACTCGAGTTAAAGACTAGACAACACGTGCTTATTTTCAACTGGGCCTAAACCTTGGTGGGCCCTACAATGGGCTATTGTTTGAGACCTAACTCTTATGGAGCCATTTCTTAACCAATTCCGATTTGTAATTCAAGTCCTCGCGGGACCTATGTTTGACTGCCTAGAGTTCTCTTGAGGATTTATTGACTTTGTGTAGGCCTAGGCCATTGAGTTTGTAGTTATACAAACTCATTGCCTAGGCCTAGGACAAATAGTCACACCCACTCCTTTTTACTTGCTAGCCAATGGTCAACTGTATTATGAGGAAGCTAAAATATTTGTAGGCATACAATCAACACTGCCAGCGACCACCTCCTCGCAACACCATCCTTGTATCTATCGGACCTCCCTTCGCCATTGAGTTTGTAATGTTTACAAACTCAATGCCTTCGCAACTCGATGGCTTACCAGTGTCATTGGTTAAACATGTGGTGTTGAATTAATTATGACGACCTCGCTGTAAAATTTCATGAGAAGCCCTATTCATAAACATTTAAAATGGAGTTCTACCTACTGTAAATGGTGCTCGTAAAGTGTGAACGTCGTAATTTAGTAAATGAATACCGGTACCATAGAGTGGCAGAGCCCTGATTGAAACGGTCATACAGACCATGGAAGTGTTACGTCTGGTAATCCTGCTAGGAGTGCTGTTATCACCAAGAAAATGTCATCTGCTAGAGCACTGTTGCGAGTGCTGCCTGGACTGTTGCTGCCTGGCGCGTTGTGATCAGCCAACTTTGTGATTGTTAGTGATCATACGCTCTTGTCATATTGTGTTGCCTATCTAGAGACTACTTTATCTATGACGTCGTGTACGTGGTCTTGACCTTGCATCATTTCTAGTAGACGTTCGGCCAATGCGCAGATACATGTACCGATATGCAAGATTTTACCCTTCATCACTGGCGTCTGACAAGCCTGTCTAGACAGCATTAATAATGCAAACTATAAATAATGTGATGTGGATAGGCCTATATGTTAAATTTGAATAAATAATGGTAAAATTGTCATATTGCGCATCGCAAGCAGTTTTCATATTTTCATCCTGAGATTTGTATTCTCTAGTAGGCCTAAATCTTGATTTTGTAATCTTTTTTTTTTTCAATGTAGCTTAACGACCCCACCAATAGCTAAGTTATACGGGGGTACGAATGAGCGGATGATAATGAACCGATGAAGTGATGATAGGTGTCAGGACGTTTACAAATACCCATGCCTTATGCGGGACTCGAAACCACGCCCAATGGTGTCTTCAGTTACTACCGCTAGCGATTGACTTGGCCACCGGGGCGGCTGGTAGATCTATTGAATAAAGCCACCGTAAGGCCTACCTTGAGAATTGTAATTAAAATAGTAGTTAAATTTAAAACTCCCTCGAACGTGATGGATTATGCCTAAAGGTACCCATAAAGATCTGTCGTTCTTATTAAAAGTTCATCAAATCACATTCAATGGGTTGTCAAAAACCCAAAACCCTTGGCCAAAAGACTTTATGAAGCCCTATAATTTTAAAAAAAAAGAAGCACAAACAATTATGTTGGTCGCAGTGAGCCTGCCTATGACAATATTACACAAGTAATGGTCTACTTTGGGCCAGACTACTAATCCTTTTTCATAATATTATCTTAGGGTACGGAAGAATTAAAAGAAGCGTTCAAGAATCCAGAAGTCATCCCAGCTCTTTGCAATGTCATTGGAGTCTCTCAAAGTTCACAAATTCGTCAATCTGCTGCAGTCTTACTACGTAAAAAGCTCACAAGAAGCAAGCATTGGACCAAGATTCCCATTGACGTTCGAAATGGGTAGGTATTGTTGTTGGATCAAAAAGCATTGATTCGAGAGTTTTGGTGATAACTTTTTAAACTTACTTGGTACAAAATACCAAATTTCGATTTTGTAATTTAAAACAAAAGAATCACATGAACATAGATTTTTACAAACTAATACTTAGCAGTCAGTAGGTCTAACATTTGCATTAACCAGTAGGCCTACCATTAGCTAACCAATCAATTGTTTCATTTAGCATAAAGGCTGGCATTTTACAAGCTCTGGTCAATGAGCCAGAGAAGTTGGTGAAGAATGCGATTGCTCATTTTATTGCGTTGATCGTGAAGCATGAATTCCCATCCCGGAGCTGGCCAGAAGTTCTCCAGTTCATCCAGCAGTTGAACACCAGTGACAATATTGCTGACAAGGAGGTGAGAAAACTGACTTAGCTAAATTAAAACATTACTTTCTACTAATCAGTGAGTTCACTCTATTTTGTATTAGACAACTATACACAAGAAGTTGAAAATTAATTGATATACCGTACCGGTACTTGATAACTATTGCTACCCGTACTTTGAAAATCTTAATTTCGTCCGACAAAATGTGGAGTATAGTCAATAATTATGACTCCAAAATGGTGTCGTGAATCCCCCATGTTCTTTAGGTAAATACTTGCTTGTGATTGGTCTCTAGGGAAAATGTGTCGGGAGGTCGGTACTGGAAACCTTTCTTTACCCTCTACTTTGTAAATTACTGGAAGACTCATTTTATATTCAATTTTCACAGTTGGGTATGTACACGCTTAGTGTGATCACCGAATCATCGCACGACCAGTTCACGCCACACACCGCGTACCTTTCTGAATTGTTCTGCAACACTCTCAACTCTGTGACTGACCTCGGATCTTCGCTTCCGTATTATACGCTGCTCACCATGCTCCACTTTGTGCCAATCATAGCAAAGGATCAAAATGTACGTCGATGAGAATGGCAGCGCCCTGTAGGCATAAATGAAGACAGTTTACATACACATCTTTCGTAGATCATAAATTACAAAGATTCATTTCCAGCTTCAGAGCATGTTACAGTAGGCTATAGACCTATATTATATTCACCATCTAGGCCTCTGCTGGCTGATGAGTATGGGATTTGAATATTTTTTGATAAAAACTGCCACAATGCAAACTCGTACAACTGCAGTTGGGATACAAAGTACACAATATTTTTTTTATATTCCATTTCCCTCTGGGAAATTTGTTAGTTGGTTGGCTAGGCAGATTATTCCACCTACGGGCAGCTCTGCCGATGAAGGAAAATGAACCAACGTCGGTATTGTATAACTTATTGGGACTTGGAATTAGGATTGAATTATTGGGATTAGGATAGTAAATTATTAGGACTTGAATTGGGATAATTGTACATGAAATAAATGCTAGCAAGTAGACCTAGCAACTATATAGGTCTATCTAAAACTATTTGAACTTTATATCAGACCTATAGTTTTTTTTTTTGTACCCATACCGTTACCCGTTTGGATATAATTTTTGTAATTTATCCCCAATTATTATTATTTCTGTTTAATCCAAATTGTCTCATCTTCTAGATGGTGAATTCATATCACAAGCTAATGCCTCGTATCATAGATATCATGAAAGCGATGGCGCTGACGAACGAAAGCAACACGTGCGAAGCCATGGAGCTCTTTGAGGATATAATCGACCTGTCCCCGTCTACCATCGTGCCGCACATCAAGCAGCTAATAGAATTGTGTTTGGAATTTGCCGGTTGTAAATCGCTCGGCAACGAACTGCGAGTCAAAGCACTCAATCTCGTCGGAATGACTGTGCGTAGCAAGAAGAAGGTGAGCTATAGTTACACTTTCCGATATGTTTCATTAAATATCTCGACAACGTATCGTCATATGATTGACAGTAGGGAAGTACTGGCATCTAGGAGACAGATCGAGAAATTGATATTAATTGTATTTTTGCCAATAGAAGACGCTAATTTATCCGCTAATGATGATACAGTCGGCTGTTATTTCAGAACCTTGTTCTAGGCTTTCTCACCCTACATTTGTAAAATTGATGGGCTCCTTGATGCTAAAAAACAGTGATATCAGCAAATGTACTGTTTGAAAGCCAGTAGTTATAATTTGTACCATTTCAAAGGTATTTAAAATATCCGTGTTTCCCCCGTATTAGAATTGTGATATTCCGTATGTCATAGCCTACCATTCAAAAGTTATCACCGACAAACTGATAGGCCTATTCTCATTCACTCTTAAACTCAAAATTTAAATAATGTATTTCAGGCAGGCCGTTCCTAGCTAACGGTCTCAGCTTTGTACGTGGATATTCACAACATCCCTAATATGTCGTACGCTTATTGTAAAGTATCTGTTGAGCTACTTATTCTTAACTTGTGTCTATTTTCTAGGCAATTCTGAAGAACCACTTCTTGGAACCGATCCTGCGTATTTTGTTCTCGCTGATGAGTTTACCGCCCGATAACGAGCTGGAGGAAGAGTATTTCACCGAGGACATTGACAGCTCGACGCCTTCGACAAGTGCATCCCAAATTCTCGACATGTTGGCGCTACATTTACCACCGGACAAGCTCGTGCCTCTCATGGTAATTAGCACGTCTTTTCTCATCAGTTACGCACGCAAGAGGAAACGTGGAAGGGACTGATTTTTTCTCATCCAAGTAGAGCTTCTAGTTTTGACGGACTTTTTGCGGATGTCGTGTCAGAATACCACCATTTGAAGGTTCGATCGTCACACTTCCGTTTTGTTTCGATATTCATTCGATGATCAATCATTTCCATTATCTAAATTATCATCATTTGATTATCATAAAATTATTTATAAATAAATATTTATATTATTATGTGACTACCAGTGCTTATTATATTATTGTATAAAAGTAGGATTATCAATCAAAAATGGAATTATTTTTACTGTACTAGTTCTAGTTTTCCTGATGGATTGCATACCTCAAGTGTCCTGAAAAACCGGATGGGAACACACATCAATGATGCCACCTGATTTTTTGACAGATGGCATGTGAAAAAAGTCATGGGACCTTGCTTCACTCAAAATAGGTCCACCTCATTAATAGATCTACACGATTTCATAACACAATTGAGTCAACACAAAAGTAATGATCGTTCATCCCCTTTCTTTCTCTTATGAATTTTGTCAATATTTCCAGCTGCCGTACATCGAGCCGGGCTTGTGCGGAACTGATCCCTACGCGAAGAAAGCGTCGTACTTGGCCATGGCCGTAATTGCCGAGGGCTGCACAGAATATATACGCAACAAATACCTCGAGAAGTTTGTCCAGTGCATCTGCCAGGGCATTCAAGATCCGAACCCCGTAATAAGGAATGCTGCGTTATTCGCCCTCGGACAATTCTCCGAACACCTGCAGCCGGACATCAGTAACTACGCTACGCAGATACTTCCAGTAGGTTTACGTTCTTTTTCAGCGAGTAATGTTTGGGATGATAATAGTGGGTATTGTCTCCAATAAATCCACGTACAAGAACTACATGGAACAATTCACGTTATATATTATCGCAGGGTGTCTGAGACATGTATTTGAAACAAAACAACTCTAGTGGTAACCCGACACAGGGAGTCCGTTTGTTTTACGAGTGAAGAAGTGTTCGACTCAAGTAGCTACGTACGGTAGTACGTATGAAGATTTATTGAAGATTTACTAAATCTTTACCAATCAGAGTCCTAGTCTCTTGCAGCTAGCTAGGCCTAGGACGTTTTTTCAAGTACCAGTCGTGATTAGGGTTCTGGACTAGATGTACTTCTGTGTCTACACTGTAGGGCTATTCTTGAATTGGTTTCATTTTACGTGCTCGTTGTTTTTGGTTAGTATCGCGTAGTCGATAGATCGTTGTCGATAGTTTTCCCAATCCTAATTATTCACCGCCTACTTTCAGGTGCTATTCGACTACCTGTCGCTCATGTCGATGGAGCTGCAGAACAACACGAAGGAGATGCCGAGCGCCGATCGCGTGTTCTACGCGCTGGAGATGTTCTGCGAGAATCTCGACGAGAAGCTGCTGCCGTACCTGCCCATGCTGATCGATCGCCTGTTGTCCACCCTGGTGCCCAACAACACTGTTCACATACGAGAACTGGCAATCAGCTCGATCGGGGCCACTGGTAAGCAGTTCAGTAACCAACTGTTGTAGTGTTTATGAACATCTGTTCAAATAGAAGAACTGCTTTGCTGAATTTTGCTGGGAAAATTGAGTTTGGATAATAATATAAGTAACTAGAACAATTGTGATTTTTTGTTCTAGGCTAGGCTAGGATTACCCAAGTGTCCCTAAACTGAGCATTTTTCACTTGCTGTCCGTCAAAATATCGGACGGCATCATTGTTGTGTGTTTCCATCCCGGTTTTTTCATCTCCCTTGAGGTGTGCAATCTTTCGGCAGAAGCTGGGTCTAGAACGATGAAAGTTTTTCCACTTTTGACAAATAATCCCAATTCCATCCCACGATCATTCCAATTATTCCAGCCCACAATGTTTTCTCTTGCGCGTGATTGGTTGAAAGTTCCCGTCGGCCGATGTTTTGACAGACAGAATGTGAAATAATTGATATGGGAATGTAGCTTGAGAGTTTTGGTTTTGGATCTTGGTTTGGAACTATGTAACCTCAATTTCACATTATGATTTGTCTATACGTGGGTTTGGTGCAGTATACCTTACCGCCACTACAAACACAAACGAAACGTGAATGTATAGGAATCATATAACATTAGCGAGTAATCCCAAGTATCCACTCGACCATGGCACACTTGGACTAGTTCACCACAATCTTATAAAACCGGGCTTTCCTCTCATTTATTCCAGCGAACGCGGCCGGCAAAGAACTGATCCAGTACTTCCCGCGAATCATCGAGAGCCTAACATGCTACCTGACGATGGAGGAGGACGACGACACGCTGTGCCTGAAGACCCAATCGCTCGACACGCTCGGCCTGTGCATCCGCGCGGTTGGCCGACCGACCTTCCAGCCGATGGCTACCGACACGATCGAGCTGGCCATGAAACTGATGAAGGGCAGCGATGACCCCGACATCCGCAAGGCGACGTACGGCTTGGTAGCCGCCGTGTCGACGGTCGTCAACGAGGAGATGGCGCCCCTGCTGCCGACCATCATCGAAGTCATGCTCAATTCGGTGAAGAGCGGCGAGGGGATCGTGCCGCAGTTCAAAGGCGAGGATGGGGCGCTGTCGCTGTACGATGATTTGGACGACTCGAACGAGGAAGAGGACATCGAGAACACGTCGGGCGAGGGAGACGACGATTCCATTGCTGGTAGGTGCAGTTATTTGATACGTCCAGGTCAAGTACATTTACTTATAGATTTTATTTTCATGGTTTGTCAACATAAGAAAATATGCATAAACCAACCCAAAAGGTAAAGAGTGTGCGACGTTGGTTGACACGACGGTAACGGAGCACTGGTCACTTTAGAAAACTAGACTGTAAATAGTAGATAGTAAGTAGGTCTGTGTAACCATTCTGGCTGAATATTCTTGAGTTGTGTGTAGTCAAATGAAAACTCTGTCCTAGATTGCTTTACTTGTCATCATACTTGTACGAGATAATGGGGAATCTCTTGCAGGATTTCCTTACAGGAGTACTACAGGAATCCCAGACAGGAATCCCCTACAATCCCATTTTAAAACAGGTGACCTTATTATTTTTTCCTTCATTACGTAACGTATTTATGAAAACAATTGGGTTGGAGGCTCGGAAATCGGCGAAATGAGCCCACCTTGTTGCACACATTACCCTACTCCACTTCATATCTGCTCTACTATCAGTGCTATCTCTAAAATTCTTTGAAGTGGCTACAATGAAGGTGGCATTGAGCCTTTGAACATAGCTGTAGTTTTCTTTCATATGCTTTGAGATAGTGCTAGACAGTACAGCCACCATAACACACTTTAAAAAAAGATGGGATTGTTCGTTTTCAAACATACTGTTGAATGTCGAACTAGCAACGAAGCAACGAGGAACGAAGATTCGAGTTCGTTCTCAAACTGTTTGCACAACTGTACAGGGCCTCGAACCAGAACCGGAACCCGAAAAAACCCGTATTTTTGGGGAACCGGAACTGGAACCGGAACCTTTATTATTGATTTTCGAGAACCGGAACCCCTAAAAATCTTGGGTTCTTTTTGGTTCCATAAAGGTTCTCAATACCTGATTCAGACTCACTATTTACTCATTTTGTTCATAACTTTTTAGTTATAATTTTTTTTTTACACACATATAGAATCCTTTTCACGGGATTGTTCCGAAAATGCAAAAAAAAAAAAAAAAAAGACAACCAAAAGTACATAGAACCACTACAATGGAGGAAAACTATTTAGCAAGTGGAAGCGTAACCCTTATTCACACTATGGAACCGGAACCAGAACCTTTTTAAACGTAGAACCGGAACCTTTATTTGAGAAAATTACGATCCGGTACCGGAACCTTTATTAATTTCGGTTCGGGTCCCTGCAACTGTACTGAACCATTCTGTATGTCCACAGGATACATGGTAGCCAATCCGTTTGTAGAAGAAAAAGAAGAAGCGTGCATGGCTCTGAGAGAAATTGCTAAAGCTACAGGGTACGTTCAGTGTGTCTGCTACTGTAGTAGGCTTTCTGTGATTGTATTATGTATAGAGTTGTAGGAATATAGAATTCTCATTCATTTTTGGTAGCCTATTTTTTTGTGAAATGTAGCATTTTGCAGCAAACTGATTATCAATGGAAATTCCACATTCTTTCATAAGTTTTAGTCTGAGGCAGGAAGCTGTCCGAATACCACTTGTTTTGATAGAGGAAAGAGATAACGACTTTTCTCAACTTGACCATTGGTTTCTCCAGTAAATTTTATATTAGAACACGCTTATCAAAAACAATTTCTCGTACAATACAGCTCAAGGTTCAAGGTTTTTTGTTGTCTTTTGATTTTCAGGGCAGCTTTCATACCATACTTGGAGAAGTGCTTTGAAAGCATCTTTGATCTTCTGGGCTATCCACAAGACGAAGTACGCATCGCCGCGCTTTTTGCGCTTTCTCAGTTCTGCATCAATTTCTCCAAAATAGATTCGGACGACGGCAGAAATGGTATGCTATCACTTTTCGTACATTGTTCTTTGTAGTTCTTTCGATCCAAAAATTCCAGATAAGCGTTAGCAAATAATGAAGGATCAACTAAAAAATAAAGTCATCGGTCGATAATAGATCTTGCATCATTTTTTGTTCAGTATAAGATTACTGGGGCTCTATTGCGGCATCCCCAGTCTCCATAGGGCACAAAGTCCCCGCCTGTGTTATTTCACAGATAAAAATGAATCAAGTGATCATAAAACTTGGAACTGTGCAAGATACAAAATGAACAAAAACATCATGAAATGCAGACTATACCGGTATTTAGCAAAAATGCTGAGTCAAATTTTATAATAACGAAGGTGGAAAGATTAATTGTTTGTAACAGTAACACTCGATATTTTGGCCATCTATTTTTACCTCACCGCGGACCGTTACATACACATGAAACGTGAAACATATTGTGAATGTTTATTATGGATCGACAGTATTTTATACGGTCTGAATGGTGTGAAGCAGTTATAGTACAAAATGTTCATCCGGAAAATCACTGCAATCGTTTGTGTTATGTCGAAACTGAAAATGTTACGCTAGTAGGTTCCCCTTGATGTTATAAATTGTACTGTATACCTACTACTGGTACCGGTATATTTAGTATTGTTTTTAAAGGGATGCATAAGTAAGAATCTTGAAACTTTCTCTTGGTAGGCCTATGTAGTGTGTATCAATATTTGAAAACTAAAATCGTCCTTGCATAAATTCGTACCCCTTATTTCATTGGAAAAAAGAAAAACCGTGGAAAGTTGATATCTTACAACTGGGCCCAGCAAAAGTCTCTCGTACGGAGATTGACGTGAACCGTGCTTTACGTTTCGTGTGCAAGTTCGACAGTGTGCCTATATTTCTCAACAGCCCTGCTGAAGGTGCTGGACGTGTTCATTCCCAAGTGTGCCTTGATGATACGAACGGACGAGGAACGGGGAGTGGCGACGGTCGCCCTCGACTGCTACACGGAGCTCCTGAAGGACGTCAAGGGGCCCGTGATCGCTGGCAACGGCCATAAAGACGCGATTCTCAACTGCATCAAGGATGTCATGGATCATAAGGTGAACAACGTATATCATGCTTACGACAAATAATTGGATGTTTTTGTAAACGTCCTTTCACCCATCATCACTTCATCGTTCCATTATCATCCGCTCATTCGTATCCACGTATAACCTAGCTGTTGGTGGGACCCCACCAACATTATAAAAATAAAAATAAACGTTTGTTTCCGTCATCTTGTTCTCGTAGACCCAGTGCCAGGACACGGACGATGCTGAGGATGCGGATGATCCGGAGGCCGAACAGGACGAGATCCTGATCGAGTCGGCGGGCAACGTCGTGCCCAATCTGGGCAAGGTCTTGCCGCACGACGAATTTGCACGAATCTTCTCCGCGCTCTTGCCGGCACTCAGCAAGAAGACTGTAAGTCAAATTTCAATTTTCATACTTGATTCAGAGAGGCATGTGAGAATAACAAGCAGCATTGAAAGCAATGTAATGTAGAAGTGCTTTGATAGCCTGACATATTTTTCTAATATTTCTTTGTGTTTGAATACATTTGAAAGGGATGCACATGCAAACTTCAAACTTTTTTCAAACTTTATAATTTAAAAATATAGGCCTACAGATAAAAATGAGTTGTTTGGACACTAGAAAAAATGGAAAAATAGTAGGGTCCTAGCATAAAAATAATGAGGTGGGTACAGGTTGGAGGAGAAACATGGATAGGGCACATAATAACACAAAATAACACAAAATGGACTAGACATTAGTGCTGGGAGATTTGTGTAAACGTCCTGTCATCACTTCATCGTTTCATTATCACCCGCTCATTCGTACCTCCGTATAACATGGCTACTGGTAGGGTCGTTGAGCACATGAAAATAAAGAAATGAAGAAAAGCACCATTTTTTCACCACAGAAAAAGCACAACACATTGGCGCAGCGCTCTTTCAGCATTGGAATAATCTCCGAGTCGATCGAAGCGCTTGGCGCCAGTATCGGCCAGTTGGTGCAGGTGCTCTACCCGGTCCTGATGCAGGCGGCCAAAGACGAGCACTCGGAAGTGCGGCACAATTCCATCTTCGGCCTCGGCGAGTTGGCGCTGCACAGCAAAGAGATTCTCTACAAGTATCCTTCCAACGACTAATTATATATAAAGTGATAAAAACGGTAATATGTAAAATTCGATATAATGAAATCTGGGCTCGGTCAGCTGAGGCACCGCTTCAGAAACCGAAGTCACCGCTGGGCGTGGGTTCGAGTCCCGCAATAGGCATAAGTTTTTGTAAACAGCCTTTCACTTATCATCAATTTGTAGTTTCATAATCATCTGCTCATAATCATCAACCCCTGTATAACCTAGCTGTTGGTGGGGTCGTTATGCAAACAATGATCATCATCAAAGTGGGAGATAAAATGGTATACTGTAATTGGTATTGTCTCGATCTGCTCTATGTCGCCTTAACTTGGTGTCGTAGTAAATATCCCGAGATTCTCCAGACGTTATCCGGATCGGTATCCAAGGAGACGCACCCCGGCACGCTCGACAACATATGCGGCGCCCTGTCGAAGCTGATCATCACCAACGTCGCAGCCGTGCCCATGGAACAGGTACGTAATCCATTTCGACACTTTCCGGGCGGACACAAGTTTTTCTGACGAGGGTTTGTCGTTGATGCATGTGACTTGTTATACCGTTACTGTTAAACCCTTTTCAATTGAAAATTCATTGGATCCAAAAAATTTGAATTGAAATATTCAACATTTCTGTAGCAACCAGAACTGTTGTTTGAATTACAGCAAAATGTGAATCATCAGAGTTCAGATTAACTAGGGTTTACTGTACCTCAGTAAATGCTGATATTTTAGTTTTTTCAACGATATTTTAATAATGAAAATAATGAAACGTGCTATTCAACTTTTGATTTTTATAAAGTAAGACATGGCCTGTTTGCTTGTTTTTATGTACAGTGAAACCTCTATGCAACGTTCCCGTATCCATCGTTTTCCTGGATTTATCATTCAGTTTTTCTTACCCCACTCCCATATAATCAATGTTAAATTTTCCTGGATGGATCATTTTCCTGCATGTATGGTTTTATTTTCCTCGTCCCTTGAAAAACGATGGATAGAGGTTTCACTGTAGGCCTACCAGTAATTCATTTAGGTCTACTATTAGGCTATATCGTACTACTAGAGTGCTATCCTCAAGCAATTGAATCAATATTTAATTTCCTACGTGTAGAGTAGGCCTATGTAACACAAAATAATATTCTGTGTGACATAATCTACCGTAGAGTATACACGTAGATTGGGCCTACTGATTTTCTAAGGGGTTATTACTTATTCTACTGATCCAACCATGTGGTCGACAACATTGTTCCCTAAGTAGGCCTACTAGTGTGTGACATTTGATTATGTAACAAGCGAAGTCATCTCTAGTGTAGTGCAACAGTTGCATGAGATGCTAGCGTGTTCATCAGCCAAACTCGGTTAACCGGAAATATGGTGTTCGTTTTCCAGGTATTCCCCGTTTTCGTTAACCACCTGCCGTTGCGCGAAGACTTTGTGGAGAACAGGTCCGTGTTCCTGTGTCTGATCCACCTCTACCAATTGGGCCACCCGCTTCTCGTGCAGCATCTGTCGCCACTTGTCCACAACGCCATGGTGGTCTACCACGAGAAACAGGGCGAAGAAGGTAAGCTAACCGAACAAGGTCAACGTTCATAATCGGTAGGGCACACGGTCGAGCAAAGTATCGATTGATTTGAAACTTTTTCCAAGCATTTATGTCGTACCAGAATAGGCTGGGATTGTTTTTGAGCATAATCGGTTGGATGGGTTTTTTGGGAAAAAATCGGAAACTTTGGAAAATTGGGAATAGCAGTATTTGTATAATTATCTGTGTTCTATAAACCGACTCTCCACTATGATTAATTTTACTTGTAAACCTTGGTATGCTGCTGTTCTTCCTTTCCTTTTGATCTCTTTTAGCCCAAAAGCCTCGGGCTATTTTCTTATAGACTTCCTGACTAAACAAATTTTGAAATTGTAAACCAGTCGGCCTACTGTCAAAACTTGATGCATACATTTTCTCTTTTCCAGACGTTTTGGCCATAGTAGGCAATTTCTTGAAGATGAGCCATCGCGACTTTCCCGACGTGTTCACCTCGACCGCTTCGAATCTTCCCGTAGAAGTCAACGCCTCCATTCAGCAGCTGTTCAGCACATAGCTGACGACCCAAAGCACCGTCTGATAAGCTGTACCGGTGAATATGTTTCATTGAAAATTATTCTACAATCGAGGCACGAATAAGAAATGTTGATCCCGAGCCGAGCATATTGTTCGATTAATTACCGGATGGGCACAGTACTACTGTGGGTCTTCTTATTTAAATATTTAATACTTATTTATGCTCTTAATTTTAAAATGTTATATTCTATATACAGCGTTTACATTACCAACCGTAATGGTTGAAGTGAAGAAAAATGCAAATATATTTGTATTTGCAGCTTAAATTGACGCTCAATGAAAAAAGCACCTATGGTAAAGTATGACTTTTGCTAGGATGTGTTTGGATTGTGATCAGCTGTTTTTTTGGATACTGGTGCAAGATTGAAATATCTTCCGTTGAGCAACGAGCTTCACGTATAGATGAAACGATCAATATCTGACTCATCGTGGGAGTCAAGAATACATGAAATGTATTAATCGTACTTGTTGGACCGTGATGAAGTAACGCAAACTTTGTTGTTTGAAATTTAAACTGGGTAACTTGAATTGTTCTAGTGTTAACAAACAGTGTTGTAAGTTTTCTGAGTCCTCTGGCAAAGTTTACACAATCGCCGCAGTTTCTTTCAAATAAAATGTCAATTAAAATTACGTACTACTGTACAGTAGCTTTATTTATTCTACTAGGCTGCTTGTTAAATGGGAAAGTTTGGTTATAGTATGATACTATGTGTATGACATTCATTTCATTTGTGGTCTTGTTCTTATCTATCTAATCATCACCTTGTATAAGCTTGAATCTTTTACAGCTTTCTCCTTCTTGGGAATTTTTGCTTACTTTCCACCATTTTCTAATTTTATTGGCATTCTGTTTGTAGGCCTACGTTGTGTACTGTGATAGGTGGCTCTTTTAATGTCAGCAAGCTCAACTTCCTTCAAAGTGGTATATTTATTATAAAAGCACAATAACCATTGCATGTAATCAAGTGCTTGTAAAAGTAATAGTAATAGTAGCAACACTGGAATACGTTTTTTTACATAACAAGTATCATAATGTTCTGGCATTTGATTATTTCCGATACAGAATTTACAAAATACAGTCGAGTAGTCTGTAACTAATTTTTGACTTGCTTAACTCGGAACCAATATTAGACTGGAGCCTAATAAAATCTGTATGTTGTATCAGTTCTGAGCCCGTTATTGATTTTTGCAGTCACAATTAAAGGATATTACAATGCTGAATCTAGAATTTAATTATGGTAATAATTATGATATTTATCCTAAATTTTATAGAAAACTAGACATCATCATCTCAATTTAAGAAATTAAAGTTAATTTTTCTTGTTCTCGAGAGACCATGACGTCCGTGAGTCATGACGCAGGCATTACCGATTCACTTTAGAAACATGAACAGAATCGAGTCATGTCTACCTTGAATGTTTATAATAAATGGTTATAATTTCTGAAATTGAGACAATGGTCGATGATGTCTGGTTTTCTCTACACTTAGGGTAATCAATTTCTCCGTTATTCGTTGTAATCTAGGTATTCAGGGTTGTGTTGCGCTGTAAGCACAAAGTGTGAGAATTTGATACTGTATCATCATACAAGAGTTGTACGAAGCTGTAATAATCATATGTGTCAACTTGTGAACGTGTACATTCGGGGACCAAAGATGATGAAAATGGAAATTGTTAAAATAACATTGCATGTTATTGAACTTATATCTACTGTTGCAAGTAATATTTTGCAGGCTAACTAAAATTAATTCTGAATGTATAAGGCCTAGTTACGTTTATATTCTTTGAAGCATTATGAAGCATGCGTCTAGAAGTAGAAACTAATCTCACATATGTAAAAGTCTAGCCAATTTTTATTGATTTAGCTGCATTCTTTGCAAACATAATATGAATCTCCTTTTCTTTGAAATGTTCGAGGTATTGAAATATTATCAACTTAGGCGTATGTTCATTAGTAAGGTCTAATTTTATAAAAACGTAATGGGTACTCATCAACGACAATTAAGTAAACTGGTAATTGAGAAATACATAGGCCTAGACCTGTAGGTAATGTAATACCGGATATTGTAATGAATAGGTATACCGGTAATAGAGTTACTTTTAATAGGCAAACTTGATCGGCAATAGATTATTTCAATTACTAACTGTTCTAATTCGTAGTTCACTTCGAATGCAGTCCCCTATAGGAAAAACCCGTGCTCATGTATGTAGTATTGAGTAACTAATAACATTACCCGTTTCTATTCATGTTTCTAGGCCTAAACAACATCAAGTAATGCTTACGACTTTGAGATGATGATTTCTAGTTTTCTATAAATTATGGGGGCTGTGGTGGCTTATTTACGCTGTTTCAACTTTTTTAACGCGACAGAAGTACACGTCACTATAGCTATTAGCTAATTGCCGTTTCTCTAGAACTTGTTCAGTTTGTCGTTCCATTGTGTGCATGTTCTTTGAAAGTAAACTGAGCTGGCCAGTGTCCATTAAAAATCTTGGCGTGCTATGCTTTCTCTAAAATACCTTTTCTCCCCATCTATTTTGGTATTTAAACACTTTCTTTAAAAAACTGATCTAGTAGCAATGTTGGAAGTTTATGACGTTGCTGTGATTGATACAGGGTAGGATGATCACATGAAGGTGGCTAAGTCTTTTTAGCTTGATGAAGCTATTTATTAAAATATCACATTGTACGCCTTGTATTGAAAATATAAGTACTCGGCCAATAGGCTCTCTTGACGGTTTGCAGTTATGGTGGTAGGCCTATTCAGACTGTCAATTGTTAGTATGTGGAGAGATTATAGTAGCATGGTGCTCTGATTAAAAGATACTGCTACTGTTTGTAAGTGATGAGTCGTAGTGATCAATTAACCAAACTGTTGTAGCTTGTATTTCCTATTTATGAATACATATGAGAGTAAAATTTATCTTGAGATGTTCAAGTCTTTCGCAACCTGAATATAAGGTATTTGATATTGGGTTATTTTTTTGTGTGGTGTGAGATGAAGTAGTTCTGACGTTACGGTATCCATGTCGAGATTTTTTTCAAGAGTCAGTGTGGTTCTTTCTTCAACACGTAGACCGGAACAACTACCTCACCGTGCACGACACGACGAATTAACCCAATAATGAATCTTGAAATGTATCTTGCTGAGACGTACATTTACCGTAATCAAATTACTTTCATATAAATGTCTTAATTATCAAGACTGCCATCACAATCAGTTGTGTATTCATGAATAGGAAATTGAAGATATGACAGTCAAGTTAAGTGATCACGACAGTCACAATGTACAGGAATGAGGCCTCGATCTGGTATACATACATCAACTGTTTCAGTAATGAATTTTCATATTTTAATCTTGATATATGAAGTTTACTAGTTGATTATCTATTAATGAGGCCTGTGGTCATATTAATAATGTTATATGTTTTGAACTAATAAAATATATTAAAAAAATTGGTTTATATTTAATTGACGAAAGAGTCCCATCGAACCTAGAGACGTTTAAGGGGAACCTACCCTCAGCGTAACATCTTCAGTGTCAACATAACATGGACGAGCGCAGTGACTTTCTTAATTTTTATACCACCAGCGGTACACTGCGTTCCAAAAATTGTAATAATTTGTATTACAAAAATGAATAATGATGAAAACAATAATTAAGTCCCTGGAGGGCGTGGGTTCCAGTTCCGTGAAAGCCATGGGTTTATGTAAACATCCTTTGATCCATTCACATCACTTCATATTATCACCTGCTCGTTCGCACCCCCAAACACCTAGCTGCTGCTGCCGTCATTATGCAAACAATAATAATTAATCTGTATAATTTCCTTCTAATGAAGATACAGATTCTGCGGTGGGAAGACCATGGTGAGATATTTTCAATTTCAAGTGTGTGGGGGGGGGGGGGCTGGAATGCTCTCCCTCACATTGAAATTGGAAACCTAAAAAACGATAGCAGCACGAAACTAGCACATCTCAATCAAATCAGAAAAAACACATTTTCAAATGGGGGCTGGCATTAACTTGCTTGCCCCCCCCCCCCCCACATTGAATTATTACGTAATTACTAAAAAAAAAACGGTAGCGGCCAAAACGATTTCTGAACACCAAACGAGCACATTTCAAAAACTCAATAAAAAATAAAAAAGTATATATTTTCAAATGGGGGGTAGCTGACGATTAACTGCCCCCCCCCCCCCACACACACACACTAAATGTGGAATAACTTGGGTACGGCAGCAGCACAAAACGATTTCTCTACAGCACATTTCAGCACAAAACGAGCACCCTTTGGAAACGGCATGGAAAGTATAATTTCAAAAGTGAGGGGGCTGGCTATTTATTTGGCCCCCCACATTGTAATAAGAATAACTAAGAAACGGTAACAGCATAAAACGAATATTTTGCAGCGCATTTCAGCACAAAACGAGCACATTTCAATGCCTTCAGAGAGAATTCAAATTTCCAATATGGGGGGGGGGGGCACGAAACTCAAAAATATGACTGGAATTTTTTTTTGTCGTTCTTTCACTGCACTTGCACATCTATCTGAAACGTGCTGGCTACTCGTAAGAATTTCACGAAATTAGATGTAAAAACTTGAAACTTGCCCTAGTAGGGCTAAAGGCGTCCCCAGTCAGTTTTTTTTCGATCAGTCTCACTGTATCACGTATTTATCACCACATACTTGCATCCACATGTGAACATGTCACTTGTTCCTATTAGGTTATCATCTTGAGGGAAGTGATAGATACTGATAAAAACTGAAAGTAAACTTATATAAGATATGACTGTCAGTACTCTTGATTAGTGAGTTAAAGGTAGACGTATTACGCATGTTTACCCTTCTCTCTGTTGGCTAAACCATCATATTCAGATCACACGAAGTTTCTATGTGAGACAAGCTCTAGGTTAGGTTGGTTCGGTGAGTTGATTAGGTTGATTTAAATTTAAATTAATTTAGGTTGCGCGCAAGAAAAAAGATTTTCACAATCCGTTCTGAGCCATTCCAATCTTCACCGGTTCAAGGTAAAGGAGGAAAGAGTACTTTTGTACATCTTTCCTGCACCCCACAACTGTCACGCTTTCACTATGTACACTATACGTACTGCGTGATTTAATTATATTTATCTTCTTTTCATCCTTTCCCCTTACTCCGCCCATACCACATTGAACATTATCATAAAAATACCATACACGTATACCATTTATAAAATATATTTACTTACGTTTTAGGTATGTACTTTCTACGTTTTTAGTTCTACTGAATGCAATACATTTTATTATACCTATTTGTTTGGATTCATTTGTCGAGTGACGAAATATGACTGATAACGTTTGTCTGCGAACTATTAAAACAAGTTCGGAACGATTATTTTATAATCTTAACGTTTCGTAAATCGGCATATTCACAAGTTTCGAGATAAAACCGCGAGTGAATGAACATTGTGTGTGTTTGCAATGAAGACAATAAAACGAGTCAAATCAGTGTCCATCTGATGAGATGTCACAGATAATAATTATAGGCAGAAGTGATTCTATAAAAGTGTCACGGACCAGGCGATAATTGTTATGGTGTCCTCGACTTTTATTCTCCGTTAGGTAAGTGAGCGAGATTTATATATTCGTCATTATTGGCAATGGTAGGTTATATAATAATTATTGGGTGAATTAATGTTTAATCCGAGTTTAAAATAATACCTATGATTATAAATAATATTAATATCGTTTAAAGATTATTTATCTACTCAGGCCTTGTACAAGAAATGTATGAATGATAAGCTCAATTACAAACATAACCTACTCCACAGCAAGCATGCATAGATATACAACATTGTACATTTAGGGATATATAGGGGATGAATACATATATTTATATATAAATTGATATCGAAGCAAATTGTATTGATATATAAACCACATGCAGGATGTGCAGCAATCCAATCGTGGTCTCCTAAATGACAGTTTCTTCTAATCCACCTGACCCAGTGGCCAGTAGCAATATCTCCAAGTATAGTGTGAGATTATATAGGCTTATAATATTAATACTACGTTCGTTTGGTGAGATTACGTAGTAAACGTAATGCTCTTGGACTTACAACTTATTACGACTGCTAGTAGGACTGAAAAACTGATATTCTAGGACATACAACAGGAACAATCTATTTTCAGATCAGTCAGTCGAATTCAAAAAAACAATGTAAAAATTGGTAAAATGAAACTATTGGAAGCTAATGACTAGGAATTAAGGATCCGGCTTCCTGGGGCAAAAAAGAACTTCAACATTTGCCCCACTTTTTATTTTATTAATTTATATTGGGTTCAAATACTATTCGTGGTAGACGAATGATTAATGAGATGATGGGATGGTGCATGAGATGAAGGTTTCTTCAAGTAATGGGAAGGAAGCGGTCGTGGCCTATATTGTAGGAACCATCCCTGCATTAGCCTAGACTACAAAGTGGATATAACAAAAAAGAATTGGAAAATAATTGGTTTTATCTATGAACCAATGAACAATATAGGCCTAATCACAAAACCTCTAAATGGTACTTTTTGGAAAATGCGGCGTTACGCCATCTGATTATATCAGTGATGTCCACACATGCGTCATTGCAGATCCGAAATCTTGATTATCACATTTATGTATCATAGTTAACTTACTAGGAAAACCCAACATGCCTTGTATGATGAGAGCTAGGTATATTTATATGAAATTTAATGGAAAGCGAAACGCACACCTTGATTTTTAAACTATTGTCACAGCCACAGCCTTATTGTTTTATCGATGATTATTTCAATTGTTTCACGATTTAATTGGTTTTACTTGTGAATTGTAAATACACATTGTACATATTATAATTTTTTTTTCGTAACAACTGCTTCGATTTATGTATAACGTTATAATAAAGTATATCATTTGAATATGTGCTCAAATTTCCTGAAAATTCTCATTCATTTGAAAAAAATATGTTTTCCATTTCTACTCTCTGGGTTATTCTTACGAGGGTTTTCAAAATTTCGAAATGTTTTTTCTCAATAATGGTTCAATCGATTGCAACTCAAAACTGTAAAGTATAACGACTTAGATGATAACATATGTGCACGCCAAGTTTCATCAAAATGTGTAGTTTCGTTTGACCTATGGAGCGCGAACAAAAAAAACACAGAAAAAACACTTCATTTTGTTGTTTCAAGGACAGTAAAATTGAGTCCTCGTTTCACTCATCCAATTAAAGGGTAATGCATGATATTAATTTTAAATACTGTAAGTGATAATGTATGATGAGAAAATATATTACAAAACAAAGCATAAACTTGACACAATAAAAGTGCAAGGAGCAAGAGGTAGTAGTCGAAAGCCAGTAAGAGAGTAGACGAAACATTGGGAATCTTTACAATTATCTTTATAGCCAATCATTAAACTAATCACCTTCATAACTCCACCTGTACACACGTCATAGGACTATATATTTTCATTTCCATGTCCCATTAACACTATACTTATCCACACATTTCTTTATTTACCTCTCAATTTAATTTTCTTCAACTATTAATACAATACCCCGTCCCCTTTACTCTTTACTTATTCACGTATAAATCCATCAATCATAAACACATAGATTTTAATATTTTTCATTGTTATGGGCCTATTGCGTCTTCGGGCAACTCTGTTATGAGAACAGATTCGATAAAGAATGTATTTTATATTGTCCTTTAATTGACGTCTATTAGCTATTGCATTAGTTATTCGTCAGTTGCAAAAAAAATCCTTACATCATAATGTTGAAACTATCATCAATCATGGATTCAATACATATTTGGCATAACGAGTATATCTTACAGGAAAGGATGTAATCGATAAGATAATTCGTCGTTCAATTCGTTATCTTTAAATCGCAGTACAATTAATTGTTTAGAACTTTTTATGGTTATATTGTTTTGACCTTAAACACAAATTTAAGGTTTGGTATTTTATTTAGTGAATGCCTGTTTTATATTATGTTATGCCAGATGTGGGATGCCACCGGTAGGCCTACTGATCAGAAGTCACGCATTACCTGATCTGTTATCGCTTATCTAGCAACTCAAGTGTTCCAAAAATTCGGAAGACTATTTTCATTCAATTGCCGAACGTGTTTTAAAAGGTGAATCCAGATTTTTTAAATTTTATTTATACGTTTTCACATATTTTATAGAATTTTATTGTTTATAGGAGACTTTTACTGTATACATGCAGTAATAGATGAGCGTAGCGAAGACTTCCATTTCCCATTATACTGGAAAATGTCGGGCTTCGTTTTAAATTATGCTTTGTTTCTAGTAATTGTGTACGTGGTATACTGGTCAGGAAAAGTAACCAATCGACTTGAAACTTTTTCTACACATTTGCATAGATTTAATATAGGCATAGGTTATGGACTGTTTTTCAGACAAATCGTTTCAACGGTTTTCTAGGGAATAAATCGGAATGTTTGGAAATTCCCCTTACGAATAACCCGGAAGGAAAATATTTCAGACATAAAATTTCTCCAAGACCTCTAACATTTTTACGAATATGAAAACAACCATCGTACACATTTTCAGTGAATTTCACAATAATCGGATATAAAATAACTAAAATACCTTACTAATATGCGTACATTTTATTGATAATTAGGCTCAAAAGACCAACAGGCTGCATAACCATGTATAGCACACTAACGCAACAGGTAGCATTTTCAAACTTAAGAAGCTATCCAAAGTATAGATTTGATTTATTCTATTCTCTAGTTATTTTATTCTATTTAAATAACATTATGTATTTTTTGTATTCACTCTATTTATTTACGAATATTCTTCAAGTTTGTATATGAATTGTATTTATAATTGTATATTATCTTAAAATGGCTTCATTCATCATCGATTGGAATATCAAGGACAGTAAAATAAATTAATGCATTATTTGCTTTAGTTTCGCCAGCATAAATATCAACTTTCACTGGTATTACCAGCACACAAGATTTAGTTTTTACGCGGGATTCGCCTTTTCTTATTTTACATACGAGGTATTGTTCACTTTTATAGTCTTGCGTTGCTTTACTTGTTCTCTTGCTTAATAAGATGGAGACTAAAATGAAGTATGAATTTAAATTAAATCAAAATTGAAATCGTCCATCCTGGCCGAGTTTTCTCGCTCACAAGCGTGAATGTAAATATTGTACTGGCTCCAATTCGTTCTTTCATATTCACTAAATGAAAAATGAGAGAACGTGCAGCTGACCAATCCCGGTATCATGAATCAACTAATGAATCTCCATAAAAGTGAACCGATATTAAACTGAAAAGAAAATCAAATCAAAATATTTTGTCCCGTTTTTTCCGTGTACCGGCAAAATGAATGGAAACGCTTGTGGCATGAAAAAATCCCATAACATTAATTTTAAATTGGCAGGTAGTCAGATAATTTGAATTTCCATAACTCAACCGTTTTAAAGGTTTAAAAAATTGTTGAAAATCTGTTGAAGTTTACAATGAATTATATGTGAGGGCTTGCAATTACGATCTATACTTATATTCAGGAAAGATATAAGTGACCTATCAAATAAATAACTCCAGAATCATTATAAATTGTAGATAAATTAGTTGCCGTTTCGAAAATGTAACACTTTCGAAGGATGTAGTTGTATTTTTAGATTATAATGTAGGCCTATACAAACCAAGTCTTTTGGATAGGATTGAGAATAAGGCGTGAACCACCCGCGCGTTAGTGGTGTGGGATAGGGGGGACGGTCGCTCTGATCCTTCACATAAAAAACCAGTTCAATGTCTACTTTTTTCTCCTAAGTATCTCACCACACAGTAATAGGCCTACTATTGCCAATGGTGACGTCTCAGTAATCGTTTAGCCTAATCGTAAATTATCATGAGATGACCACACATTAAATATACATTATTGCTTTAGAATTATTATTATTGATGCTATTTCGAAGATAATTTATTAATCAAATTATTATTAAGCCAAATCTCAACACTCAATCTGTTCATTATAAAATGATTGATGGATTGGCAGATAATCCAGATAATTCGAAGTGTCAATGTGTTGGAGACCTGATTTTCTCATGTAGACAACAATGGTTATCTTCTTATACTCTCTGGTTGCCAGGGTAAGGAAAAGAGCCAAAGAGGAATGTGGTCAGGGACTGATATCGAAATTAATTTTTATTTAATACGTAAATAATAAATAAATAACAATAAATCGAGGGGAGGAATGCAGTCAAGTGAAAGAAGAGAAATGGTGGGAGAATAGAGAAAGGTGGAGAGAACTAATAGGAAGAGAAGAATAGGAAGATGATAGTAGGAGTGAAGAAGAGGAGGAGAAAGTGGTGACATAACTCGGAACTGGCAGAGTCCGAATTTTCATTTGAATCTGCCCTAGACATTTTGGTGGGAATTACCCCCTGACCCAAATGAGTTGATTATCTGGGCCATAGATATAATAATTTAATCTATATTTTAAAATAGGGGCAACCCCATTAAGCTGGCTGGCTCATGATTGTATACATTATTGGGTGCATTGCCATTTGGGATGTAAGCAAAATCAGGCATAGAAATTAGTACCTATATTCAAATGTAAATGTATTACATTTACATGAAACTATGTTTTCAATCCACATTTGTTTGTGTTTCCACCAATTAAATGCGTACCGTGGAAAATATAAAATGCATGAAATGAAATAACAAGGATGAGGATACAAAACTAATCTTCAAACTAACCATCTATAATTGCATGAAAAAATGAAAAATGAAGTATGTATTTTGCATTTTTCACAATGGGACTGTTGAAAAGTCTGGCGCAGTCCCAAATGTTCTTTCATTTGCCTATTTGTTGTTCCCATTTTTTTATATACCCACTGTATAGAATTAATTATTCATCCACTATGTTTGCGTTTTAGTTTCTGACGTCTTCTGACGATGTCCTTCTCAGGCATCGAACTGATCACTCGGACAAGTTTGACTCAAGGTCACCCTCGTTTATCCGAGTATTTACGAGAATCGTTCAATCCCCGACCTACAGATGGTCGCAATTGGTCGTGGTTCGATCTACGGGTGAGTAGATTTATTTTACCAACTTAGATCCGGTTTTGCCAACCGATGGTTTGTTAATTATTAGTTGAAATACAAAAATAATGTACACATACTTATGCAAGGGTGAGAACAAGATAATTCTCTAATCATTGGTTGGTAAAACTGGTTTTACCTAGGGTCTATAATTAAATTACGGTACCTTTACTTTTTGAGAAAAATTGTGTTTCATGTTCCAAGTGTTTGTAATATTCGTAACTTTGTATGCATTTTGGTTGCCGCGAGAGAATTATAATATATATATTAAATTACAACTTTCTCTCCAGCCTGTTCCGTCAATATTACAAATATGATTATTATTATTATTTTATTTTTTTCAAAGTACATACCGATATACATTTAAACGATTTATAATGTAACATTTCTGGAAATCAATCGTTCAATCGATAACTAAAACACAATCACATGGATAAAAACAATTACACAATTACCTATTCAAATTTGCATGAACAATCATTCACTCTGTTCCATATTACATACATTTATAGTTACATTATCATGTAGTCAGTTTAAAATAAAAAAGTAGGCCTATAAAAGACGGTGTCAATATAAAAGTGCATAGCAAAAGTAATGAAATGAAAACGGGGAGATTTTAGTCATTTAAGATCATTCATGTCATATACTAATAAATTTGATACATTATTTTCAATATAAAGTTTGATTACTTTATTCACTTTATAGAATTTATGTCATAGATGCTCATATGGTCAGAAGGTGAAATATAAAATGTTTTCTGTCGAAACTGTCAAGTGCTATAAAACTTGAGATATATTTGAGTAGACTACCACTTATGTTTAAATCTTGTTAAAATTTCTTTTTTGCTATACAGTGTCTTCTTTATTGAAAATATCTTCATTGTTGAATTAAATGTTTGGGATTCGTATGTATTCAGATATCTGTTGTGTTTTTGAATAGATGTTCCAATATTCTTTAATTAATTTAGTGTTATTTCTCTACCCGATAGCGTCAATTCCGTGAGAAGAACCTCGAGGAGTTGTACACGCATTACCAACAGCGCATCCAGATGGGATTCTTCTCCGTCTTCCTACTTCTTCAAATGATTCTGAGTCTCATACATATCGGTGCTCTTCTCGTCACAGTGAGTCTAATCGTGCGCCAGTTCTTATCGCGAGTGCTGCTCTCAGCGAAACGTTTTAACCAGAACGTTTTACCTTTATTTGTGATGAATTTTAGATGATTTGTTTCTTTTATTCATTCACTTATGTGTATGTTTTATGTGTTAAGGGAATATTTTTTGAGCAATCAATGTAGTATTTGTTGCAAAAATTATTGTTGAGTATAAAATTATATCCTAGTATTTTTTTTCTTGTATTTCAATAGTGCTGTTATAAACATCTACATCTTTAAAACTTTACTTCCATGACCACTCCAAATGGATACTAAGTTAATATTGTCGTGAACAGTAACAAGGTATACCGTATGACAAACAATTTGTAAGTTCTTAAGTTGAACTATAGCAACAGCTAGATTATAAGGGGGTACGAAAGAGCGGCTGATAATGTAACGATGAAGTGATGATAAGTGAAAGGACGTTTACAGAAAACTCATGCCTTATTTTGGACTCGAACCCACGCCCGACCTCACTTTAGTTCCCATAGTATGAATACAGCCTGATCTATCTGATTTAGAAAAGTAGCGATATCATTTGTGTTATAACCTCTGTTTCAGTCACCCGAGGGACAGTTTAAGGAAATACTACCAGATATTGGCGTGTATATCACAGTTATTGCCTTGTTCTGGCCAATGGTGTTCATTGTATTCAAAGAACGGCTTGTCCGAGATTATCCGTGGGTTCCGTTGTTGGTATCCTGCATTGCGGTAAGTCGTGAAGAGTGTGGATTTGGAGGCATAAATTATTTTATTTGCTTTGAACTTTTCTTGTTTCTTTATTTCTACATCAACTTTTTGCTGTTCATAATTCCACCAATAAAATAGTCTGAAAAGTATGAAAGGTATGGTAAATGAAGTACAAACAAAATTGAAAATTAATATGGTTTTTAAACATGGATGTATTCGGGCCTTCCAGATAATGAGGATTTAGCCGATTTACAGGGGTTTCCCGTGGTTTCCCTCTTTAATCTAGGCTAATGCCGGGATGATTAGACCACGACTGCTTCTTTCACACTATCCATCCCATACCGATGAAACCATCATCTCATTATCCCATCATGTTATTAATGATTCATCCAACGCCAATAGATCTTAGTTATCATTACAGTTATGTTGATAAACCCAATCTTAATGAAATACTTGAGGAAATTCTAGTTGTGTCCTATTTTACTGTAATGAAAATAAAGAATGTTCAATCATGCAACGTATTTTCCCACAGGTAATGGTTTTGGCTGTCGCAGACTTGGGTCTACCTCTCTACCACATGGGCTTCTCTCTCTCGGAGACAATCATTCGTCCAGCGTACGCCACTCACACCCTGCTAGCTATTTACGTGTTTCTACCAATAGCTCAGAATATCCAAACAATCATTCTTGGAGTTACCGTCACAGCTTGCCATATGGTCTTACTCGGAACAATTGTCTATAAAAACACGGATGATTCATACAGGAGGGTGAGAATCCATATTCAGACCTAATTAATAAATAAGTGTATTTATAATTCTTGCAGATAAGAGTGATGCAAGATGCTCTAATTATCCTTCCCTTTTCATTTTCTTCCCTTTCCTCGACCTCATTTCAGTCCCATATAGTCCTCTGGGTGAATCCATTCTGATCCACTATTTCCTCTCCACTTCCAATCTATATCCTCCCCTCGTACGTATCTGCAACCCCTTTACTACTCTATTGCTCACTAAAGTAATAGGGTCTTCCCAACTAGTAAAGTTGTTCTTTGCTTTGAAGAAAAGCCTGCAGAAATTTCCATGACAGTTCTTCAATCACTTTACCAGATCTTTCTTGGTAAATAATTGTAACATTAAATTTGTATTTCCTAAGCAGCAGGAAAAACTCAATACAAGGTCTAGTAAAGACTTCAGTCTAATAAGTGTTTAACGTTTCACTAATGTGTTTTCTCGTACCACCTCTTCATCAGAGTGCATTGCATCTGATGTATAATACACAACATCTATATTTTCTGTGTAATTTCTTGTCAGTTGATAGGTGATTTCATCTATTTGTGTTGCTTGAACGGACTTGGTCTTTATTACCGCTACATGAACGAGGTCACCGTTCGCAGAACTTTCCTCGATCGCCGTGCGTGCGTCGAATCAACCAATAAGTTGAAGTATGAGAAACAACAAGAAGATCAACTTATGTTGAGTATTTTGCCGAGGCATATTGTTGACGTTGTCAAAGCAGATATTAGAAACATATTTCACTACGTACAAAAGTCCAACTCGACACCATTACGTAAGAAACCTTTTAGGTAAGCGTGATTTATTCTGTAATTAAACCTAATTTTGTATAAAGTTTTGATGTTATTAAAAAAATAAAAAATGCAGCTAGTAAATAAATAATGGGTAAATTTGTTCACAAAGATTTTTTTTGATGAAGACAAAGTGCCACCATAATTATGTGGGGTACAAATGAGCGGATGAAAATGATAAACTTATGAAAGCGAACGAGAACTTATGCCTTATGCGGGATTCAAATCGTGCCCCAATCGATTTCCTTTCACAAAGCGGTGCCTCAGCTGAATGAGCCACGAAGGGCGACTATTTTTTAAGTAGTCTTTGTCCTTTACATTTTACAATTCTTTCTTTGCCTCCAGTGATATGTACGTGAAGGAGCATCATAATGTGACTATTCTCTATGCTGATGTCGTCAATTACTCCAAGTTGACAGTTTCAATTCCCGTCAACAAACTGGTCGAGACTCTTAACGAACTATTTGGAAGGTTTGACGAAGCGTCTGAGGTACGGTAGGAATCTCATTCAGATTAACTCTGGTATTACATCTATAGATAATTAGATATTAAAGTTATTAAAAGACTTTAAAATTTGTCTTATTGATAGCCAATTGATTAAGATTAATTACTAGATCACTTTTAACACGCTATTTACCAACTTTTTTTTATGTCAATGAATATTTAAATGAATAATATTTAAATAAATATTAATGAATATTTAAGTTACAAAACAGATGAAATGTTTTCAGCAAAGCTATATAATTATATATAAATAATAAATATAGATGACTAGGTGCTACTCCTTGTTACTATATTAGTGGAAACACAAACAAAAATGGGATCTGAATAACGAGTTGAATGTACATTCATGTACATCGTTAAAATATTTATGGCTACATCCCTAACGGAAATAAAGCCAAGAACGTACGAAATCACAAGCTGAAAATGGAAAAGCTCTCGTTTTGCACCACAGCAAAATTGTCGAAATATAAAGCAATCAAAAGTGATTTTACAGATTTGTAAGAATTATGTTGGTGCAAGAAATGTTATTCTGTGACAATTGTTGGAGATAATTTAAGGACGAAATATTTAGAATACCCTTAATTAATTGTGATGCATTAGATATGACTTAGGTGACCTGCGCACCTCGTGCGCAGACTTATGTAGTTAGTTGTTAACTTGATCAGAGGAGTGTTAGAAACAAACTTTTCTGTACATTGTTTCATATTTTCAACATTTTTTGGTAATATTTAGATTTAAAAAGTCTGTACCGTCTATAACAATGACGTTCATTTATTACAGCAGCATGATGTATTGAGAATAAAGTTCTTGGGTGATTGCTACTATTGCGTGGCGGGTGTACCAGAGTCAACTCCTCATCATGCGAAGAACTGTGTTGACCTGGGACTTGCTATGATCGCTATCATTAAAGAAGTCCGGTAAGGCATCGTCGCTTCGTCTCATTGATGAAATTATTAATTTTAACGTGAGAAACTCGTGTGCTTGTTATTTCTAGCATGTCTATCACCCTGTTTTTTGCTAAACAAATTGAATGCATATGCATTGTTGGTCTAGTAATCTTGAATTAAGCAAATAAAAGTCATACAAATTATGTACCTATTCAAGTAAATAAACATGAATAGTAAATGAGTATGGGAATGTCTACTAATTATAAGTAAAATGAAAAAAAAAAAAGTGTTTCTGTATGGTTTCAGAGAAGAGCGCAAGCTGAGACAAGGGCTGGACATGCGGATCGGAGTGCACTCGGGCAACATCCTGAGCGGCCTTCTGGGCGTGTGCAAGTGGCAGTACGACATATGGTCCAACGACGTCATCATAGCCAACCACATGGAGCAGGCGGGGAAACCTGGGTGAGTGTGAAAACTGTTGATAACGTCATAGGTAGAGACATTTGAGAGCTATTTTATTCAAATTTCTCTCTGGATATATCTTGCCTCGAAGAGATTATTTTAGTTGCTTTTTTCTTACTTTTTTCCCACAGAAAAGTTCACGTAACCAAGCAAACTCTTGACCTGCTGGGAGGCAAGTACGAGTATTACCCGGGTTACGGAGCCGATCGTAATCTGCTTCTTGCTAAATACAACATCGAGACGTTCTTCATTGGCTCGAAAGACGCGCACGTTAGGGTAAGACCAAGATTATTCCTGTGCTTGGGCCTATAGAATGATTATAATAATGATGATAATATTTTTTTTTTTTTTGTGAAGGTGTTTTATTTGCATATTAGTACTACATTATAATAATGAAATAATGTAGACCCACAAAGTCACATAAGTTTTGACTTGTAGTAATAATGAAAGAATAATGATAATAATCACTTTTCTATCCCCTATCCCACATTCACTCGCTAGATGGCCAAATGAAAAACTACCTGGACCATTGAGTGCCTCAACTGAGCGCTCTCAAATGGAAAACTATTCTTTTCCACTAACTTGAAATTAATTTGCATTCTGGGGCCTATCTTAATTGAAGAAAAGATAAAAAAATGGACCATGACAAGATGGACAATAATGGGACATTGGTTTGCCGAATCGGCCCTCGTTCCCGCAATTTATACACGTTTTTCTCTGTGTTGCGGGTCCCTGGTGACAGAATATTACCTGAAGGCATCACTGATTTGGATATTAAATTTATATACCTATATATAATATATATATATATATATATATATATATATATATATATATATATATATATATATATGTGTGTGTATATATTATATTGTAATGAACTGCTATGCCACGCCCAGCTTAGTTACAAAGTGAACTATTGCTTTTGCTGGGAGCATCGCAATTAAATACATCCTGTTGCAGAGCAGTGAGGAGAGTTTGAATGAAGACCAGTTACAAGGTTCCCTCTTCGTATCCAATGCCTCACGACGTACTAGCAGATCTCCCGGCCGCAGAAATACTGTCAACAAAATACAGGTAAGAAATCAGTCTATGTATTTGTTTCATTAGGGCATCCCCAGAATAAAAGTAAAAGTGTATTTAAAAGTTTATAACAAACAACAACAAATGTATTGAAACACAAAGAAATATTAGAGAAATATGTATTATAATAGCACTTTTAGATTTAATTGCCTTTATAGCATTTGCTATTTTTATATGTCTCTAGCCATTATTTACTATAAAATTAATCACTGTATTACTCGTTTCAGGTACCAGCCCGTAGAATGACCAACGAAACTAACGGAGTGGGGTCGCGCCGTCACACGGCATTCATGAACAACAATCTGTTCCGGTATCAGCAAACACTCAAGATAACTGACATTGTCATGGGCAAAGCAATCAAAAACATGCGTTACGGAGTACATCAGTAAGACTTGATTTAATATATTACTAGTAAACAAGTACGGGTTTCATCATCATTTTATTGATCCCCTTTTCATTTGTTTCCTATTTGCACTTTAAACGCGTTATTGATTCACTTTTTTTTAAATCAAAGTTAGCATTATTATTAATTCATTTTGGTTACAGTTATTCCTTACAGCTATTAACTTATATTTTGATTCTTGTTCTAGTATTGTTATTTTATTATTCTTTCAAAAATGTTAATAATGTTAATTTTTATTTTTTTAATTCACTGATTTGTATTCTGTGCTCAGAAGTGTGATATAGAATCTTCATTGAAGATAGAAATACACATACTGTATTCGTTATTTTTCAAATTATCAAATAAAAGATCATTTTTCAGTGGTAAAATAATCAATTATTGTTCAACAATCATCATGGAATATTTCATTTTTCATCAATGCCTCTTTGTGACATCGAAAGGCAAAACAATACTAATCGCTTTTGAGAAGACAGATTAATTTTGCTATGGGTGAAGTTGATTCGTTTTTTTCCAGACGTTGGCTTAGAAACGAAGGTATCTCGCCGCTGTGTCTAACGTTTCGAGACCCGAAGTGGGAGTTACCATATCTGAGGCAGCCAGATCCACTCTTCAAATTCTATTTTGGAAGCGCATTTATAGTGTTGATATGTATGCTTGGAATTCAAGGTGTCAACATGCCTAGGTTAGTTGCGTAGCGAGTATATTAGACTAGAAACATTTATCAACCACTTGATGGCCGTGGACTCGTAAATGTGTTCTCTCACAATCACGCTGTTAGGCCTTTGCCGCACATACGCGTCCTTACACTTTCCAATACGTTGCATTTAATATCTCGACAGTATAACGTCATATTGACATAAGACTTTTACTGGCATCTAGGAGATAGATTGATTTTTTTTCCCATGGTCAAATATGCTAATGTATCGATAAATAATAAAATACAGCCAGCTGTTATTTCAGAACGTCATTCTAGGCTTTTCCTCCTCACATATATCAAATTGACGAGCTTCTGAATGCAGCACTGCATTATCAGCGAATTTATTGTTTTTTTCATACCAAGTACAGTAATTTATCAATACAAAAAAAAACATTTGTGTCCATTATGAATGTTTTAAAGGCCACATATACACAAATATCTGTGCAGTGTAACGTGAAAATAAACCAGTTAAGGAGGTGGGATTGTGACTTTGTAACCTGGCTGTCAAGTGGTTGATGAACATGAGTTGAAGAAAGTACAAAATACTGGTAGACCTACTGCTTGACCTACCATACGTCACTATAGCTTATAAAAACCAGATGAAATTCAAGCCCAACAGTGTCAGACTGGGCCCAAAAGGCCTCACAGCAATGAAAGTTAAAAGGCCTCGGTTGTGTGTCAGAGCCTCAGCCGTCACGGGACCTTTAATACTTTTATTTTCAAATACAGCATTTGTATCACCCATACGTTGGAACGGAACAGAATTAGACACTTTCAGCGCTTCAACACCTTTCCAAAAACATGATCAAACAACATTGAATCTATCGGATCATGAATAAATTAGAAAAACATATATTATAGCTGTTTTAGATTTCACCGCTCTTTTAGCAATTTCTATTTTTACACGCCTCTACTCACTATCAATTATTTGTGTAATTATTTTCTGAATATGTCTTCCAAAACACAAAAGAAAAAGTTGTATGATTCTAGAACACACTGGGTCGCATGGACTGCTTTCATGACGACTTGCATCTCGATGTTCCTCTTCTTACCCTTCTTGTGGACATTCTTTTTGTGGAGCAAAAGAAATCCTCACGAGGACAATTATCCGATGTCAGAGCCCACAAACAAGATAATCAAGATGTTATGCAAATGTTCTCAGTCCATGGTCAGTTCGACGAGTGCTAGAACAATAGTGTATCTAGTCATCTGCGTACTGTTGGGAGCGTGCTCGCTACTAGAACTTGTACGTTGAAGCTCTTGAATTACTAAATGAATCGTCAATTGAATGCATATATAATTTTACCAGACTGCACAGGTTGTTTACCAAAATGTATTGAGGGCTGCGTTGATTTGCCAGTCTCTTCTTAGTTTCTGCCAATTGATTGCATAACTCAAGTGAAGTGAACAAAACAATTTGGGAACAGACACCAACAATGCCCTCGAATATTTTGATGTATGGGACATGAAAAAAATCATGAGAACTGTGCTTTATATACTCATTCTCTATAATTATCTATATATTCTCTATAATATAAAAGAAGAACTGCTTCTAAAAAGTAGACAGTAGTAATGTTTCTAGATGGTTGGTTAGTACCGGTAATTATTATCACCTAAACGAACCCACCAATAGCTAGGTTATTTGAGGGTACGAATGAGCAGGGGATAATGAAACTACGAAGTAATTATACTTGAAAGGTAAAAAAACCCAAGACTTTTGCACGAATTGAACCTTCGCCCAACCGTGGCTTCAGTTTCCAATGTTTTAAAATAGTCGATTGAGCTGCAGAGGGTGGCTAAATGTTTTTACTTTTTAGTGTACTTCAAATAAATTATACTTGAACAAATTCAAACTAGCTGCTTTCTATTAGGTTATCAATATCACACATCATTTGTAATAATTTTTATTTTAATCTACAGGTTGAATGTGGTATAGAAAGTACTTCTAATTCAACAGTTACTACACCACCAGCATTTTTGAATGACATTCTCAATTATAAATGTGTGCCACCGTGGGTAAGTTAATACGTCTTAGTTAATATTGTTCTATTGTTTCTATTGCTCTATTGTTTGCCGACATTTTATATAATGGCACCCATCACGTCACTCATCACTAGACTAGAGACTTGTAAATAAAGCAACTATTTTTTTTTCATTGCATTTAGAATTTGAATGAAGCACTTTGGTGCATCTGTTATTTCAAAACGTTATACTTTGTACCTTGTACAGTGATTTTCTACAATTATTTATATAGTTCTACTAGTTTGTGAGATCAATGTGTCCGAGCATATGCCTGCATAACTGACATTTATGTATTCAATTGTTATACAGCAATTGTCGCAAACATTTGCACTTGCAGTCCTTATGAGCTTCTTCTTCTTGAAAATCCACTATCAAGTGAAACTGCTGATTGGATCTTTATTTATTGGCGTGTACACTGTATGTGTATTGGTTGCAAGACCCAACGTTTTCAGCGTATGTAATCAAACCATTTTATTTTTATACCTGTTAGTTACTTATTACCTATATACTTATTTTTATAGTTCTGAATTTTGATACTATCAGACAGATAATAATCTGTACTATACTTTTCATAGGCGTGCGCAGGACATTTCAAAAGATACAGCCCATTATAAAAAATGAAAATACGTTTTCTATCGAAGCCAGGCATATAAATTTCATGCTAAATAAACATGGTCATACCATTATAACCGTGGTCTTGCCATTTCATTTTACTCGCTGTTATCATAAATGTGCGCACTTTATTAGTGAAACATACTCAAAAATTCATGTGAAACATAATTATATGTTCAAATATTAAAATACCAACAGAGGTGATGGGGAAATTGTGCTGCATAATATTCACGGTTACACCCCTAACAGAAAAGAGCGAATAACGTAAACAATCACAAGCCACTAAGGCTTCATCTCACCTAGCAAGACATTTTTTGTGATTTATAATAGATATTTGATAGATTTTTAAGAATTACGTTGGTGCAATAAATATGTTGTTACCGTGATAATTTAGGATAAAACGTTCAGTTTCCTGTTCCTTGTGGTGCATTAGGCACGGCTTGGGTTATCTCTGCGTACCCTGTGTGCAAGCCTATGATACTTATAAGTGAACCCAAAATCTACGTTCAACTTTTATTTGAAATATTTAAAAACTCATCGATTTACATTATTTATTTGAACATTGTTAGTAACTGCTTGTAAGTTATACTAAACATAAAGATGAAACTGTTCAGAATCTTGTTTGAATCAATTATTTTATTCATTTTCATTTTTCAGTCATTTTTCAGTTAGTTTCATTTCAATTCTATTGGTATTGCTAATGTCTCTAAGGTGCTACTTTTGTTAGTATAAACATCTTCTCAATCAGTTATTCAGTGTAAACTACAGCATACTGGTCTGACTTTCTAGCATGGTGAAACTTGGAACCCAGATGTTGCACCCCAAACTGCTCACATTATGAACGTAGTGTTTTTACTCCTTACGCTTCACTTCTTAGATCGTCAGGTAAGGTTTTACGTTACCTCATTCAACGTAGTTTACGAGTTTGAAGTGCATTATATTGTGTGCACAACTAATCAGCCTACAATTCAATTCTTCCTAGTCTGAGTACATGATGCGGCTAGATTATCAGTGGAAATGCCAGTTGTTGATGGAACAAGAGGACGCAACGGTGACAAGAGCTGTTAACCAGATGTTACTCGAGAACATTCTTCCAGTTCATGTTGGTAAGTTCAGGAAAAATATTTTCCATCTAGGATTCCTAAGTTATGCATTAGTGCAAGAACTTGAAATGATTGTAATAATAATGAATGAGAAATGAATGAATGGAAACTTTTCAAATCCAGTCCTTTTTGTTATGTAGTATTAATTTGTGAATTATTAAATCTTAATCTTAATTACCGTAAGTAATATGTACTATGTAAGCATAGATGTCTTTATAAAGCATTGAGCTATATTCATCCTCATATCACATCACAATTCATTCATTCATTGAAACATTGGGAAACATAATTGTCACTAGTTAATATTCCTAATTTAGTTCTACTTCTAGAATACCCAAGTGATTCAATTTTTGTTTCATACTGTTAACTGTTTTGAGTTCAGTTTGATAAGGCAGATTCTGATCACTTCTCTTTCATAACTAGCCGAGCTGTACTTGAACACCAATCGAGCGCACGATGAATTGTACCACGAGGAATACGAGTCGGTGGCCGTCATGTTCGCTTCGTTGACCGAGTACAATCTCTACGACGACGAAGACACAAACGAAAAGCTCAGTCTCACTCTCTTGAATCAAATCATCTGTGACTTCGACAAGGTAAATATAAAATATACGCATAACATATTGAACGTAGGGTGACTACCTGATTTGATATATCTAGTAGTGCAGGTTGATAAAAAAATCACACTAAATAAAAACTAATTTTTGTCATGTAGAAATCCTTGACAACCCTAATAACAAATGTTTACTTTCAGCTCTTATTCAAGGACAGCGCTCGTCGTATTGAGAAGATCAAGGTCGCAGGCTGGACGTACATGGCTGCGTGCGGGTTAGTTCTAGGGAGACGTGATTCGAACACTTCGAGCGTGCAAGTCAACTATTCGGAGAATGTAGTTGTCGTTCTAGTCAAGTTCGCTTTGAAGATGATGAAAGTTTTGCAGAAGTACAATCGCGAAACGCAGCAAGCTTTCAACCTGCGGATAGGAATATCGCATGGTCCTGTAACGGCCGGAGTTGTCGGCTCTCAGAAACCACTCTACGATATTTGGGGCGATGCGGTGAATATGGCATCACGTATGGACTCGACCGGTGAACCGGGAAGAGTACAGGTAACTACTATGTACATTGATTAACATTTTTTGGTTGTCATTCTATTTGTATTATGGTGTATGCTGAAATTTTAGTTTCAATTAATTGTACTACAGTATTCATTTTTAGGTGTACGTATTTTAAAATTTCAAAGAATGAAAGTGAAAAAAAATAAATTATGTTATAGTTATTTTATAGTTATTTTGTAAACTGTTGTGAAGATATTGCAGTCTATGCTTCTCTCTTTATTCAGGTTACACCAAATACTGCCCTTGTTCTTCTGAATGAAGGGATTGAATGTATATACCGAGGAGAAACATTTGTCAAAGGAAAAGGCATCGTTAAGACATCATTTGTTGCAGTCGATGATAGATTTAAGCCTGTGAAACTGCCAGAGAACATAAGTGTATTTATGGGCGATGAAGCCGATGATGCAAGCTACGATGACTTTGTGTTACCGATAGGAGAAAGAGTGGCAGTGATTGAAGAAGAAGATGAAGAGAAAGTTTATGAAATAAGTGACGAAGGGGAAACAGAAAAAACTGTGGTAGAAGGGGAGACAGATAAAACAGTGGTGGAAGGTGAGGACAGTGACGATATACAAAGTGAAGAAGATGAAGAATTAGGCACACAAATGTGAAATAATCTTAATTTATAAATAATTTCAAACTTGAATATTTATTCACACCACCTTCATAACATTCAATGAAATTTATATTTTCATATGCTCATTTTGTAGGCAGATGGACAGACAAAACCAGTGATAAATTATTGGACGAGCGAAGTGAAGACCCATTTTACCGTACTCGAAAAAACCAACGTGTATTTTTTCACGCTCCACAGGTCGAATGAAAGTACACATTTTGTTGAAACGTGCATTGATGGTTGAAAAATCGAGGTGTATAGGCCTATATAGCTTCCCATTTCACATTGATCAGTGATCACCTTACAATTTGCATGTGCTGCGTTCTCCTGAATTATAAGAAGAAGAAATGTGAAGACCATCACGGTTGCAGTGAATCAGCATTCTCTAAGCTTATTTACTTATATCATGTACAAATTGTATTAAGACCTTATTCGTGCTTCCGTAGTAGCCTTCTTTTGTAGGCCTGTGGGTAAATAAGTAGGCCTATACTATGAGTAAACCTGAGTAGACTTATATAAGTATGTGAGTTAGCATGGTATAAACGTGTGTGAACTTGTGTGAATGTGTACATTATGTAAATTCCAGCATCTATTTCAATTTTTAAATGCTATTACTGAACATGTATAAGTAAACGATTGTAAAATATGTTTTATATAAATTGCAATAAGTGTATTTGTATCATTTGTACCCATCAATTTGAAGTGAAGCATGGTTTCCAAATAGATTTTTTGCCTTGTCGTTCCTCATGATTCCAGAACGAAGTTCAGACATCGATTTCCACTACGTTTTTTCACCACGACACATTTTTTTTTCATCACAAATTTTACCATATGCACACCTCCTTTGAATAAAATGGAAATAACTATTGAAACTAGCTTTTGGATGCAGTGGTTGAATATTTAATCCAAAGCCTCCTGGTATCAACCAGAAAGCATTGGTCAGAAGTCACGTGACATTTTGGCCGAATTTCTTCCAATTTAATTGAAGTTACCCAATTTTGACGATACGATTTCGGGGTGAAACACACTAACTTATTTTGATCGCTTTCTGGATTGTGATTGTAAAAAACAGAATTTCAGTTCGAAATTGTGACGGACTTGAAGAAAAAATTTGAATGGGAAACCATGTTAAAGAAACACACAAAAAATCCATGAGCAGTATTTTCCAAAACAGAAGTATAGTCGAATCAATCATGAAATTGTTAAGTTACATTTGAATTCTGTTGTTATTTGATAGAAATAAATGTATTAGTTTCCATCTTCGAAGATAAATTTGATAACAATACTGTAAAGGGAAAATAAACTACGATTCTACTCTCTATTTTTTTTTGGCTGGTCCAATAATTTTTCTTGAGGATTCTGTTTGCCCAATTATTTTTTACTTCATTTTTGATTATATTTGAGCCACAATTTTGAAAATTCCATCTTCGAAGATGGGTAAATTTGTGTCATTTGTGTCAGGTGGAGTACCTGTTGAGGTATTCTGTTTTCTTGGTACTTGAGTCAATTTTCCACGAACAAAAGTTTTAGAGCAAATTGGTGAACAGTCCAGTATTCCTACCAGGGTAGCAGAGCAATCGACAGGTCGAGTTTTATTTATAATTTCTTCTTCAAGTATCTCGACAACTTTGCAAAATTCATATGTCCAGGTAGCTGAGTAGCTAGCGTAGACGAATTCGGATAGTGGTCCGGAGTGCATGGCTCGCTATCGAATCCCATACAGAGCTGCTTTTTTGTTATATTTCACTCAACATTTAATTAGATTAATTCAGTAATGAGAGTTATTACAGGGTGATAAATTTATCCAGGGAAGAAAGAAATTATCTCTGAGCTACTGTCCATTGAGGATTTGTACAATTGCATATGGGCATATTAAACAAAATACGACAGAAAAAAAGCAGTCCCCAATGGTATTCGATACCAGGACCCTTCGCATCGGGATCCGAAACCGCCAACGCTAGCAACTAAGCTACCTAGACATGGAACATTTGCGAAGTTATTGAGTTACTTGAAATGATATTTGAATTATTACCTAACCTGTTGGTATATTCTGCTCCTCTGGTAGGAGAGCTGAGGTTTGAAAGATTTTTTGAATTCATTTGTGTCAGGTGGAATACCTGTTGCGGCATTCTGCTTCCCTGGTACTTGAGTCAATTTTGCACGAACAAAAGTCTTCGAGCAAATTGGTCAACAGTCCAGTATTCCTACCAGGGTAGCAGAGCAATCGACAGGTCGAGTTTTATTTATAATATCTTCTTCAAGTATCTCGACAACTTTGCAAAATTCATATGTCCAGGTAGCTGAGTGGCTAGCGTAGACGATTTCGGATAGTGGTCCGGAGTGGCTCGCTATCGAATCCCATACAGAGCTGCTTTTTTGTTATATTTCACTCAACATTTAATTAGATTAATTCAGTAATGAGATTTATTATAGGGTGATAAATTTATCCAGGGAAGAAAGGAATTATCTCTGAGCTACTGTCCATTGAGGATTTGTACAATTGCATATGGGTATATTAAACAAAATACGACAGAAAAAAAGCAGTCCCCAATGGTATTCGATACCAGGACCTTTCCCAAAGGGATCCGAAACCGACAACGCTAGCAACTAAGCTACCTAGACATGGAACATTTGTAAAGTTATTGAGTTACTTGAAATGATATTTGAATTATTACCTAACCTGTTGATAGGTTCGAGAATTCGAGAATGTCCATGGAGGTTCAATCACCAGACTCCTAAACTACTTGTAAATCGCATTTTTTTTTTTTTTTAAATGAACATATTTCAAAAAATTCCCTGCGGGGCTTTGCTGGTGGATATCGAAAAAATGACTTCGAGAATGTCCATGAAGGTTCAATTTTTGGACTTCAAAACTGTATATAGATCGCAACAATTACTTAGAAAATGTCCATATTTCAAGAAAATACCTGCGGGGCTTAGGGAAGGAGTAGCAAAATCAATTTTTAAAAAGTCCATTATAATGTCTTTGTTATTATGAAAGTCTTCTTGAACTAATAAAATATGTACAAAAAACATGAATTTTCAAAATCTTCCCTGCGGGGCAGGGTGGGGGGCGTACCCCCCACACCCCCATTGGGCTCTGACATGTTTTGCTAGAAAATTAGAGCACCCGTCGGATTTTTCAGAAGTCGGCGCCTATGATAACAATTTAATTTGCTAGTTTTTGCTTAATTCACTAATCATCACTTGGTACAACCGGTTCTGGTATTATAAGTTCAATTTAAATCATGTCAAGTTCTAATACATTCGATACATTACTTCACATATAACATTCATTCATGCCATATAGATGCTCATTTTCACAAGGTAAGATGTAGAATGTATTCCATCAATATTGAAACAGATATAATTACATGACTATTATTCTCCAAGTTATAAGGTAATTACATACAACTTTATATCCTATGGGATAGAACCCTACAAGAGTCATATAGTGTGAGTTATTAGAATTTGAGAAAAAATTGAAAGAAAAAAATTATCTCAAAAGAATTATATATGAAGGATAGAAGAAGCATAATAAATAAGCAAAAAAGAATATCTCAAAAGAATCATATATGAAGCATAGAAGAAGCATAAAAATTAAGCATAATCATAAGAAATAAGCATAAGAAAAAAGCATAAGAAATAAGCATAAAAAATAAGCATAAGAAATAAGCGGAAGCATAAGCATTAAGAAGCATAGAAATTAAGAAGCATACCGGTATATGAGATTTGTTTGTTTGTTAAGTTTACACTTATTCAATACATAAATAATCATACTCATCAAAGTATGTACAGATATCTCATGTTATTATTATATAATATTAGATAGGGCTAAATACATTGAAAATATAAAGTTTTTTCATCTACGATCAGATCAAAATCACTGGGGCTGTGATTAAAAGTCATTGTGGCTGTGAGTGGACCATTGTTGTATAACTTCCTTGTTTGTATGAAAGCCTTATTCTGATAGGCCTGTTTAATGTTATTACATCTTATTTATTATCTTTACATGTATAATTACATTTAAGTACTTAACATCTAAGGTTAAAGCAATCTTGATTTGTGTCCATAGGAGGTTGGGTCTAGGTAAGATACATCTCACAGTATCTACATTAGGAGTAGCTTGTAATGGTGATCTGTACAGTAGGTCAACTATTTGACACGTGTCATACAGTAACAGTAGACGAATGGTACATGACTATCTTTCTAACATATTTTGAGTCAGAACCGTTGTTACTTGATTGAACTCTCCTCAATTTTTAGCTGCAATAAACTGTAGGTCCACATTTACTTGTATTTCAAGAAAGCAGAAACATGCTATGACAATGAAGAAAACTCGCTCCTCTAGTTCTACTATGTGATGAAGTTTTACAATTGACATCATGTTCATATAATATATAATGTGTATAGGTATCACTATTATAACAATGCATCTTACCAATGCAAGAACTCACGTTTCATTTTTATTTCCATATTTAAATAATGTCAGATCTTGAATTACTCTACGGTATATGATTTATCCTGTCCACCTTATTTTTAGGAATTGGTAGAACACATATCACACCAGCTTTAATTAATTTATGTTCAAATTTCTGTTCTCATTATACTGAATATATTTGATATAGGCCTACTGGTACGGTATTTATATTAATATACTTCTCAAGGTCGATCTACAATAATTGTCTCAGTAAAATGGCAAAGCCATAAAACGAAGCTACATTTCCTTTCGATTTGAAGTTCGGTTTTCGTCTTCCTTCTTTGTTGGTTGGTTGTGACTGACCATCACATTTTTCAACTAGATCTTGATTGCGTATTAACTTCTATAGCAAGTACAATTTTTTACTATACTCTTGTCACTCAATCTTCATCATTAACAAAGTATTAGTATAGTACCGGTACGAGTACAAGACACACATATTATTCTAGCGCAATTAAACCCCAATATTCATTCATTCATTCGTGCATGTTATATTAATATTACTGTCACATTTGGATGATTTACTATACCGCTCGCTTCATGTGAACTGAGAGATGAGGGGAATATCGGACCTGGTTCGATCCCCGCCACTGTCCATCTTTACAGGGGTTTTTAGTGGTTTCCCTCTGTAGTCTAAGCTAATGCTGAGATGGCTCCTACAATATAGGCCGCAACCACTTCCTTCCCAATACCTAAGAAACCTTCATCGCATCATCCCATCATCTCATTAATCATTCATCCAAAGTCAATAGATCTCAGTTATTATTACAGTGTGTTGTTGAACCCAATATACATTTTTGAAAATTATATATGAATATGATGAATTTAATTTAATTCAACAGAGATCCACCAGTAGTATGGCCGATGAAGAAAATGCGGAGGAACCCCCTCCTGAGGATGAGGCGCCTGCCGAACCTCCTCCTGAAAGTGACGAAGCCCCAGCGGAAGAGGTAATGGAAGTTTCGGATCTGGCAGATGCTCCACTAGAAGAATCAGAGAGCAGCGCTCCTCCTCTGGATGCTACTCCGGGGGATGGAGATGGTGGGAGTCGCCGTAATTCGCAGCAACCAAAGCGTGGTTCCACGATGAGCGATATACCGCTCACCGACAGTGCTGTGCTAGACGAACTCAAAGAAGCTGACGCACAAGCTTGTAAAACAGCTTTACTGATCGAGAGTATGAGAAAGTCAATAGAGAAGTTTCAAAAGGTTCGTAGTGTGAGAAAGAAAATATGTGTCATTGCACTGCATTCTGCTGTTATTTGTGTAAGGTTACGCCTTCTTTTTCGTTATGGTATTCATGACTCTAATCAATATGATCTTTGAAATTTCTATTTTACAGAAAGCGCATTTATCTGAAGAAGATGCACAAAAACTATCGGAAAAACAATCAGAACTAATGAGGAAACTCGGAGAGTTTGAAGACATTACCAGAAGAGTTCAACGCCTGGTCGGTTTGACCGATATCAGTTCATCACAATTTCAGCCTTCGTTTGCAAAGTTAGCCGATGTGCAAAAAGCCAGTCAACTTTCAGCCGAACACGAGCTTGACAAAAGTAGTATGATACCGGAGATGAAAGAGCCCGAACGAGAAGAAGAAGAGGAATATGATTTTGAGCCAGAAACATGCCTCTCTGAAGACAGATTACCAAAAGTCATTGTGTGTGGTATTGAAGATCAAGTTCCAAGAATTATCGTTTGTGAGACACCTAAAAGACTTAAACCGAAGAAGAGATTATCTGAGTATAAAAACAAATGTGTAAGTCTATTGATAAATTTAAAAAAACATACATTATTACTACAGTAAAACGTCATTTATGACTTTCTCATTTATCCATTAATTACATTTATTAATTATATTTTTCGATCCCAACGATATGTCAAGTTAAATAGTTTTATTAAAGTTTGTCACCTTAAAACGTCTTTTTAGTCTGGTACCCTGAAAAACGTACCAATGAGGTTCCACTGTATTGGATATCTGATTTTCACAACTGTTAATTGAAAACAAATGTATCCTTGATTTTATGTCAGCTTTCAAAAATCAGCGCTTTATTACTCATAAAAAGTGTCATGCTACTAGGGTGTATCTGAAATCACTGGATCAAATACCGGTATTAATACTAGAGATCTTGCAATTCATTCAACTGTTGAGAGTTCTAGTGACGTCAGTTTCGTATATTCATGTCGAAATAAGAACTCAAACCAAGTCAACAAAATGCAGAATTTCGGACTCATACAAAGACTTTGAGTCTGTACAATCTTAAAATAAAACATAATACAATCAAAATATTCTATTTCAGGGTTTGATGGAATCTCTAACGGGTCGTCTATCTCAAAGTTACAGCATGCAAGAGAAACTTGCGTCAGAAAATGCAGACCTTGAGGGTAACAGGTATGTCTTTGTTACAGAATTAATTTTTACAAAATCTAGGTGCTCAAGACCTATCACTTGAGCTATGTGAGATATTGTAAGTCATTTTGAAAATTGTAGTTCTAGTCTATATGCTGCGGGCTCGAAATGTCATAGACGGCACTAGCTCACTTTCATTTTTACATTGCATAACAATCATCAATGAAAGTGACATCTTCATATTGGCAAGGTTAGCCTTATAGGTGGCAGATATTCAGATACAATACACAATAGAATAGAAACCAATTACAATAGTTGATTTTATCCAATATTCACGTTCTTGAAAGCTGACACTGCTTGTTTCATATTAAATAACTATAAGACGGAATTGACTATTTATTATTTACTTTGGATTAATGTAACACATACCAGGCAATATACTACCTATTTATAGGCCATCCCAAATATATCAATTTACATTATGGGTTTATAACAATAGATTAAAGGCGTACATAATCGGCAACTAAGAATGTTGAGCAATTAGCAAGAGACAAACAACTGTAATAAATAATAGTAAGTATCACTAGCTACACTAGCTACGTATGTTCAACTGTATACACTGTAATGTGATTTGTTCTCAACTTTTTATGTATCGGATTTTTTAATTTCTTATATAGATAAAAGATCATTTTCATCAACTTGTTATTCTGAAGAATTCCCAAAGTCACCGTCCACATAGTTTTTAAAGCAACAACGTTTCCCATACCCCAACTGAAGGCTTAATAATTTTTGTATGAGAAAAATTTGCCTAAAAATTATATTTTAAAATTTTAAAATAACTATCTATGTAAGTGCTATTAGACAATGTTACTATTATATAGACAAAGACAAAAAATGAAAATGAAAATAAAATTATCCAGATGATAAAAAAGATGGAACAAAACTTCAAGTCATAATGCTGGTTAAATACTTATTAAATATTTATAGTACAATGTCACTGTAGCAAGTAGCTATAAAATTGACTGTTGACTGCTCAACAAAACTGATTGTTGCTAATGGCAAGTTAATTTATTTTTAGGACAACAACAAAAATCAATAATTAATATTGAAATTTACAGTAATCATGCATGTCTGTTTTGTCATTGTTGAATTTTTATGCAGGGAAGATTTATGTTTCTATAGATACTAACAATATTTATTTAACGACACAATACTTTTCGATGAGTTTTTCATTTTAATCCATATTAATTGGTAGTACATAGTATCATCAATAACATTTATTACTGTGATTTTTGATACGAGTTTCAAAATGACAAGTAATAATGATGATTGCATGCCCATGTGTGGAAGTGGGTAGGTCTTCATATATTTATATTCATGAAATAATTTATCAAAATAATTCATAATACATTTCAACGTAGATTTAGCATTTAAAGTATAGTCATTTTCCATCAATTAAATCATATTATCTGTATACTTGCAGTGGACCTACAAGAGAATATTTATGTAAAATCAACTATCACATGAATTAATTTTTGTGATGAAAGATATGAGAGAAGGATGATAGATGATGATACATTGTAGGAGAAGCTGGTGATACGAGATATCACTAGCTTCTCCTACAATGTATCATCAATTCATCATCTATCATCCATCTCTCATATCGTCCATCACAAAAATATATTCTTGTAATCAAGTCATACTTTCCAATGGTATCGAACGAATTAGGCCTGCAAGTAGGTGCAAACTTGAGGTGACATTTTCTCAATATTAAAAATCAGATGAAAGTCACAAACCTTATATTTTCAAGTTCATATCTGAGCACTGTTTTTTTTAATATATTATTATAACAAAAGCAAAGCCACTAAAAAATAACATAATGACGACCTGAAACGAGAAACACATCAGGATGGACGTTGAAATGTTGCATTTCAAAAATATCTTTCATTTTTATTATTTACAACTATTGAGAAAGATGCATAACAACTTGAATAAGCTCCTACAACTCATTATGCTGACGTAGGCAAGAGTCAGCGTACGTATTATAATTCCCAATTTATCCACACAGTTACAATTATTTTGTATAGTCAATGAAACTTTATACCATACGCTATAACTCGGCTATTGTGAAAATTTTGAGACGTTTGATGCATCAATTGATCTAATTGCAACAGGTACTCGCTGCAAGAGGAATTATATCAAAAGGACAATACTGTCGAGAGCATGCAGAAAAAAATCTGTAGTCTGCAGACAGAGATGAGAATAATGGCGAAAGAGAATGCAGTCTTGAGCGAATCACTGGCTCGAGCAAATCAGAAGGTATTGTTATACAATTGAAATAAATGTGCCGAGAAGACGTAAGAACTACTTTAACACCAAGAACTGTAGAACAATCTCTATTTAGCACGAGACTTCGTAGTGTAGACTATAGTAGGCGGAATGAATTACTAGATGCAAAATAGCAATAATTTATTCATTGCGTTGTTGGCTTTTCCATCCAAGTAGCAAACCGAGATTATTTTAGGGTTGCCCTTTGATTCGAAAAATACAAATTATATTACAACTTCATTATCGAATAGTGACCAAAATATATGAAAACTTTCGATTTTCAATAGTTCTCCATGTAATCGAATAAAATGTTTCATTGTACTAGTACCAGTAAGTGTCAAGGGACTTGGTATTTTTATACTGCTCCAATCTTGGTTATAGCTATCGTCCCAATGAGTAGGCAACAGCGTTCCAGAACTATGCAACTAGCAGAAAACAAAATATGTGCTGTCACTGCAGTACAATTGACCCCAGTTTCTTCCATATTGCACCATGTATCCAACGTTTAGTTTCAACTATCTAATTTGTAATCATGTCCTGCATAAAAACAGAAAGGCAAACATATGTGTCCATGTAATTTTTGCTTAGCATTTCTTCTATCTACATCAAAGTGTTCTATTTAGAACAAATCTCACACAAATCGGAAAAAACTGTCCACTACTCGATCAAGAGAACGTCGAGTAGCACAATAATCCGATTCACAATATAATTTTAACTTCAATCACCACGTAAAACTGAAATATCCAACAATTTACTCTCATGAATGTTTCTTAGTTCTGAATGGGAGCCTGCGTTAAGAATTAGCATGAGTGCGAATCCCTACAGTTAGTATCCAAGCTTCAATAGATGAATAAATAAAGAAATGAATAAATAAATATAATTAATTATAATATGCGGTTAGCTAAAAATGGATTTTATGAATGAACTGATTATTATTTTCTTACTCAGCAACAACATCCTCAGAGTCAGGCAGAAAGTGGGCCATGCCCAAAATTATGCCCACCTACATGCATTGCAAATAAACCAGGATATGGAGGATCAGGGCCGCAACAGCCTCAAACAGAAAACTTGGTACGTATTGCTGTGGAGAACTGTTACCGTCTCAATACTTGGCAGACGAGGAGGTCAAAATGGATTGATAAACTATTCAATGTCTGAATTCAACTGATTCATTGAATAAAATATGATTGATTTTTTTATCTTTCCCAGTATACTGGTATCATTATAATGATTTGTTCTGAAAATAGAAAAAGTTATAAAATGACCATGCTGTCCGTATAGCACACACACAAAAATGTGCAAGACAGCATGAATACCGTTACCAGACTCTCTACTAATAAATAGCAACAGGAGGTTTAGAACTTGGTGTTTAGGCTTTGAAACAATAAGTTCAATTTGTATTTTCATTTTCATTTTCAGGAGAGACAGCTGAACTTAATTGAACAGGAAGTGAAGAAAATGCAGGGCGATATTTCTAAAGTCCAAAGAGAACGCCAACAACTCGATAATCACAAGAAATTGCTCAAATGTACTGGGGCAGACTGCAGCAACAAAAAAGTAGGCCTATGCAACTGCTCAAATTGCACAAAATCCGGCTAGTGGAGTTTTCAATGACTTGAAGAAACCTTTCATTATTTCAGACTTTTTATATACCAACTTATAGCTGGGTTTCTCATCAGCAACTGGAAACATTCTTAAAAATTTACAAAGCGAAAATGACGGTACAAAAGTGCACAAAGTGAAAGTATTACGTCCCACCTACTATGATAAATCAAATTTAAGTGCGATATTATATTACATTAAAAGGCATTCAACTTTACCATTGGATCTGAGATTACAGCTCATCTGCATAGGGTAAACAGCCTGTACAAGTGCTATTTTAATAGTTGATTTTGCAACATTTGCAAGAGGATAAAGACGTTTTCGATCAAACTCTTTTATAACAGTGACTTTGAATAATGATTAGCTCCTGCATTAGATTGAGTAACGATTTGCGGTAATGCTTTCCAAAAAATATCGCATGTACAGTTGTAAAATATTCGTTGAAACAGTAGGCGAATAAGGAAAATTTCAGTTCTGTAGCCAATGTGTACATATTGAGTCAAAAACACTAATTACTGTAAAATATTGTCAGTTCTCGTATATATATTATTGAATCAACGAATGATCAACAAAATGTGATATGCACGCAATTTTTTTATTCAGTCTTGATGCCTAGGTACTTATTTATCTTTTGTCATATGCTTATCTTTAGAAACCATCTGATTAATCTTTTTCTTGAATCAATCCCAATTCTACCACTTCTTTTTACGAACATAGTAAACGTCCCTTCGCAGGAGAGTTGTAATCAGAAGCTGGATATATTCATTAGCTGGACCAAAACTAGCTTTCACTTTTGTTTGGTAATTACTAATTAATTTTTGTTTGGTAGTTAGTCCAATTACTAATTAACCATCACATTTCATACCATTCAAGTGCGTCGTATAGGTCGTGTTTCGATTGAACAATACAGAACGTAGAGAATAAAATCAATAATAAGTGAAATGTAGGTTCGACATAAGGAGAGAATAAACGATATGGTAAGACTATTTACATTACGTATTTAAATGATAAACCTAAATATAAGTAGCCCAACATGAATTCGTGTGGGAAAACCAACAAACAAGAACATTTACATTGTGTCTGTTTCAATTTCACTACGTGCAGTGGGTTCCAGGCTTGATAGGTTATAATGTGGCTGAATCGCCAATTTATGTGACTGCAAGCTTAGAATTACTTTGTATTCATTTTCTTTATAGATTGCAAAGTATTTTATTTTAATTAACAAAACTTGGAGTCAATAAAGAATTGTGAAATATAAACGGCACACAATGTATGTGTTGACAGTGTCCGGCCAAGGCGTTAATGCCGGCGCGAGATTGCGAGCAATCTTTGCGAGAGTTGAAGGAACAATACAAACAGCTGGAGGATGATTTCAAGAGCAAAGTGACGGAAGTGTCAGTACTTCGCCGCGATATTGACAAACAACGAGAATTAGCTGAGCAAGCTAAAGAAGACCAAGTGGCAGCCGAAATGTTACTCAAAGTTGCACAAGAAAAGCTCGATGAGATGGACAAATTGTCAAGAAGGGTATGTAAAATTCTCCCTCCCACAATATCACCTCATAAGTCCTCCTACCCTCCAATTAATACTCAATAAAATTCCTCTTTTTCTCAAATTCTCAAGCTACCTATCTTTATTTTTACTTGAAGGTGAAAAGCCACTTCCCCACCTACTTTGAGCAATCTTTTCATGTAGGCCTTTTATATTGAATTATATTTATCATCATTTATTATGTCACACAAATATTGAACACAATATAAAGAATTACAATACAATGCAAATACCAGTATGAAATGATGTACAGCTACTGTATCATTTAGCGGCTCATTCCGCAAAGGCACCGCTTTAGAAAATGAAGTCAAGCCAAAAGTGGCTTTGAGTCCCGCAAAAAGCACGATTTTTTTTTGTAAATTTACTTTCACACTTTATCGTTGTATCATCATCTGCTTGTTCGTACCCCCATATAACCTAACAGTTGATGGGGTTGTTATGCACCATTGAAAAAAAAAAAAAAAAATAGCATATTTTCATAATTGTATATCTACTGCATAATTTTTAAAAAAATTTAAATCAACAAAATAAAATTTAAAACTGTGAATATATTTACGTTTGGTAAATTCTCTTCCGATCAACTCGTAAAACAAGCAGTCCGTTGCATCAACTGATTATCTGGCGAGCAAATGCACCTCTTTGTCGAGACTTGATTGGAATAACATTCTGTAATACTGAAGTCCAGTCAAGTAATAATGAGTAGGCCTACCTCCTGTAAGCAGAAAAAGTGCATATATTTTACACTGCGCAAACCCAAAAATGGATTTTCGTTTACAAATGATCGATAGAAGTCCATTTTTCACAAACTTTGAAGAGAAGCAAACTATCTCCTAAAATTTGAGTTTTTTTATATATATACAAATTTTACAAATTTGAATAATATATGTATATTTTGATTCTTTGTTGGGGTAATAAGATCGTCCTTATGGTGATGCGTCTTGAACATCCTACTTTCCATCTATAGCCTCAATTGGGGAGCAATGATTTGGTATCAAGTTTTGATGTTGATAAAATATATATATATATATGTATATGTGTATGGTAATAATTGAAATCTTGACTTACAATTTTTATCAGTTTTTTCAATACATTAAATAATAGCGTATTTCTTCCGCATAGATGGCAGGATCAAAGGAGCAGTTAATGGAGCAAGAACAGGCACTGAACGTTTCTAAGCAGCGTTTCCGCGAGTCTCAAGACGAACTGGAAGAACTCCGCGGTTTGATCCAAGACCAGGCGGCTCAGCTCGAAGACTATCGCAACAAGTACCTGCTCGCCCAACAACAAGTCGAGGAGCAACGGCGTCAGATCGAAATGATGGACATGGACAATAGCCGTATCAGCGAGCAAGTCTCCATGGAGATCCAACGCGTGCGAAACCAGTTCCAAGAGAAACTCCAAGAGCTGACGCCACTTCCGGACATTCTCAAGGCCACTCAGTTGAAGCTGCAGGAGACGCAACAGCTGCGTATGATTGCCGAACGGAACTGCGAAGATATGGCCCGGGAGATGCAAGAGGCCAAAGACAAAGCGCGTAATTACGCGCGAGAACTGGATGATAGCCGAGCCACGAGTTCGTTGAGCATTGAAGAGCAAGGGAACCAGAAGACTCGTCTTGAAAACTGCGAGAGGAAACTAAAAAAACTTGGCGAGGAGAATGATGAGCTCAAGTAAGGAATTAATGAGTATAAACCAGTTCAAAAGCTTAGTAGAAGACTAATCTGTAGCTTACAAACATAACTGCTTCTACACGAATTAATTGTTAGGTAGGTCGTGACTCTTACCGCAGTATCAAGTGGATAAACCTCAGAAAGAAACCTTCTTTGATTAGATGAGTGATAGCGAAGACCTCCATTGTGTTCTTATGGAGCTTTATTTTATCATTATTTTTCTGGACGTATTATGCAGGTCTAACAATGTGACTGAACAATCTGAAACTCTTGTGGGATTTAACAAAACTGAGAAAGCAAATTTGGAGAAAATCAAAGGTACTTTACTGAATATTATTGCATAAAAAATTCGCATTATTACAAACGTGTAAGCAATTTTCTTACAATGCATATGCTGCGTTTGCCTAGTTTAGTCAGTACCTTCTCTGACTTACGGCTTTCAAGTTTCAGGTGATCATCTTCAAGGTTCATACCGGTATGGAAATACATCAGGTTTGGTTTCAATATCACATTAAAGGACATCACAACCCTAGGACTAGATATGAATGAATAATTACGCGATTTTCACAAACAATTTCAGAGAAAACTAGAAATCATCATCTCAATTTTATAAGTCATAATTCTTTTACTCCAGAGACTCGTTAGTCGTGACACTACCCGATTTTGTATTGAAACATGAACAGAAACTTGTAACGCCTACATCACGACTCAGAATTTATAATTCCTGAAATTGAAATTTTGATTGATGATTTTGTGATTTCGAGTATTCTCCAAAGTCAGACAGAAAACTAGCGTCATTATTCCTTAGAATCCAGCACCAAGGTTGTGTTCACCTTTAACAAACTGAAACATGTGTTTTTCAAATTAATACAATCCGATTCCAGGACAGCAACGATTCGACTTGAAGAGCAGCTTGCCCAAGGTCAGATACGCCTTGAAGAGAAGTTGCACGAAGTGGCTCAACTGTTGAGCCAGCTGGAAACGTTGCGCGAGGAGTCTGCGCGACAGGTTGCGCGCACCAAGGACCGGTGTGAGACGGTCCGACGATCGTACCAGAACCAAATCTCCGAGCTTGAGAGGCAGCTGGCGCAGAGTCGAGCAGCTGCGCAGACTGCCATGAAAGATAGGAACGAGGTACGATACTTCTGTCCATTTTCACACCAGGACGAGTTGAGAATGATTCTAGGCACTAGTACACAACATCGTTGTTCGTTCGTTATACAACGTCTTACTTTAAAAGACGCTACCGCCACATGCACATCAGTTGCTAACGAGTTCGCTTCATGTGATACGGGAGGTGAGGGGCATATCGGACCTGACTCAATCCCCGCCACCATCTATCTTTACAAGGGTTTTTCGTACTCTCCCTCTGTAGTCTTGGCTAATGCCGGGATGGTTCGTACAATGTAGGCCACGACAGCTTCCTTCCCACCATCCTTCCCATTACCTGAGAAACCTTCATTTCATCATCTCAATAATCATTCATCCAAACCAATAGATATTAGTCATCATTACAGTGGGTCATTAAACCCAATATAAACTAATAAATTATAAAACACACTCTAATGAATCAAGGATCTGGTCCAATCTCCTGAATGATGATACAGAACATTAGCAACTGATTTGCACATCTCAAGTTACTAATGATATTATTTATCTATTATTATTAATCAATACAATTATCTTATAATATTATATTAACCTATTGGACTACACTAGTATTAAAGCTATGGGTCGGTAGTGGTCGTGATAGCCATGTAGGTGTGCACAAAGGTGCACAAAGCCCAAAGACGATCCAGGCCGAATACCTTAGCACCAAAAGGAAGAGTACTCTCAATAATTCTTAGAAATCTATAACATCACTTTTAATTCCATTGAATTTCAAAGCTTTTTCTGCTGGGCTCCAGGGGAGCCTTCTGCATTATTGCGTCGTGATTGTCTACGTTACTGGCTCTATTTCCGTTACAGTGAAACCTCTATCCATCGTTTTTCAAGGGACCATGAAAATAAAACCATCCATGCAGGAAAATGATCCATCCAGGAAAATTTAGCCTTGATTATATGGGAGTGGGGTTTGAAAAAATGAATGATACAAGCAGGAAAACAATGGATCCGGGAACGATGCATAGAGGTTTCACTGTAGCCATGAATATTATGGCGATAAATTATTTTCATCTACCAGTATCCTATTAGTAATTTTCAGTGTTCAAACTAAATATTTATGAATTAAATTTTCAGCACACAGGTAATATTTTCACTTATAAAGTAAGCATATTGGGATGACAATTGTTATTTAATTGAGACAACGCCAAACCGTGCACAGTGAAACCACTATCTACAGTTTTCCAAGAAGTTAAGACAAAATGAATGATAGAAGTGCATAGAGGTTTTGCTGTATATTCAACATAAATAAGAGCTTGGTAGCTTGGTCAGAAAATGTATTTTCATTTTTTCGTAATGGGCCGTACCTATCGAGATGTTTTGCGCACACCTATAGCGATAGCTATTACTATTAGCTATGAATAAGTCGTGCATATTCACAACCTATTCATAATTGTTTGCCACGCAGATACGCCAGCGCATGCAGAGTCAGATAAATAACTTGAACGAAAGTTTCGAAGAAGCCCAGATGAGAATTCGAGGACTTCAAGGAAACGTGAATTTCCTCAAAACGTCCTATTCGAACATATTCGCAGGAGACAATCCTACTCCTCTCATGATTACTGGTGCAGCTCCCAATAACTATGGTGGAGCCAATAACTGTGATTGTGATCAATATTAAGAGCCAATGTATATAATATACAACAGGTACCTAAATCATCATCATTGCAGAGCCAAATTTAAATATTTTATTACAATAATTTGCAATAGAAAAAATGTAGTAGCATATATACATGACTTGTAACTATATATAGCAAAATTATTGATAAGTGAATTATTAGCTTTTAATTAATATGTAATGGAGAAGGCAAGTGTGTAGCCAACAAATGTATTCAATCTGTCCAATAAACTTTCTAAGTTCATAATATTGATGACTCTTTGATACTGGTCAACAGAATTGTGAGTCAATGAGTAATGTACATTTTGTGTATTTGTCTCTTGAATATAAAATAATTTAATTTTTTTTTTCATTGTAGGCATATATGTTTACATGTATGTATTCATGTTTATAATTCTTGCAGTTATGCGTGGTGGCAAGAATGATATACTAATTATTTTCCTTATATTTATTTACGTAATACTTTCTTGAATTCTTCAATCTTATTTGCGTGGTAGTAACACGACCCAGTGGTTATTCGCACGCTAATGACGTCACATTGACACAGGAACTAGAGTAAAAATTGAATGAGAAACAATTCCAATTTCTGTAACTAAAGAAGATCCTGTTCCATGACCAAAAGCCTCTAAAAAGTAAAAACCAACCAAAATTACTGCACATTATTTTCAACTAAATGGGTTGGTTCTTATATTTGCGAGCGTCAAAAAGTGAAGTTGAGTTAAGGGAATTCTAATGGTGCATATTCAAGAAACAGCTGGTTGGGCAGAAGATCACGACTTGGATATAATATACCGTAGTAGCCTACTTCAGGTACCAAAAGTACTCCGTCTCAAATTAAATTGAACAATAATTTAGGTCAACCAATATTTATTTTTACAATTATTGTTGGCACAAAAAATAGGAAACAAGTCTAAAAACACATGTTCAGGCCCAAACAATACTTGTTTTGGCCTTCTCACTAATCAGTAATCAGTAATCAAACATTGTAAAGTAGAAATACCTAAGTAAAAGCATAATTAGACATGGGCTACCAGACTTACTTAGCTACGTAAACTAATATATTACTTATTAATTAGATTATAAAATGGGTATACAATATACATATGAATTATAACAATACTTAATAACTAGATGTCACTGTCAGACTACTTATTGATGAGTTGTAAAAGGATTGTACAACTAAATAAACTGTGTGGTTGTACTGTAGACAGTTTTTTGACAAGATGCAGGAGTGCAGGACCATCTCCTGTCTTTTTACTTGCCTCAGTAGGCTATAACAGTCGTTGATTCATTTCGGTAAACTACAAACACTGTTAACAAACCTGTAGTGCTGTATCTTATATTCATTAATAGTCCTTGCCCATACGCTTCTTATTCAAAATTGATAAATTAATATAGGCCTATTGTTTTAGTTTTATATTATGAATTTTAGCACAACACACTGGTTCATTCAAAAAATGGTAACAGCTGTGTAGGCCTATTCTTGTTTTTATTTAACTACGATAGAATTGTAGAACAATTGTTTGTTCATCAATATACAAGACATTTCACTGAGTCAAGTTTCAGTTTCAAAATAGATTGATTAGAAAATCAAGAGTTCTACAGTCCACGTAAATGTGTGAACATACAATGATACAAGCTACTATAATTATTTGAAAATAGAAACTCCGTGTGGAAAAATTGAAAGTTATCATTACAAACTAATATGGCCTAACAACAGTTTGACCACCTATAAATATATAGAAATAGGCTAGAAAGGTCATAAAATAATATCTACATAAGATTATATATCACTCAGGCATAGAAGATTCATCACAAGTCAATCATTTTCCTTCACTTGGAATAAAACTAAGGGCACAGTAATTTGAAAATGGGAGTTTGAAGTGATTCATGAGCAATTGTACGTAAGGAGCAAAATGTATCGTGACACGCTACTTAGGGGCTAGTATTCTAGATCTTAACAATAATTAATAAATATTACTTAAGTAGGTTGAAACAAAATACTATGAGTTACCCATGGGTCTCTACAACAGGTGAAATTACAATACACTCGGGTATCTTACATGCGACTAGGCAAAAATATAACATGGCACTTGGAAATTAACACTAGGTGGGGACAACATCGTGAGCAGCTATATATAATTTAATTACTCTAAAGACTCATTCAACTGTTTGGCAACATTCTGCATTATAGCTTCAGATTTACCTTTCAAGTTTTGAGCACACTGATTCATTTCTTCCAGACACTGAACTAAACTATTATCCCTTTCATCATAACTACCTGTACTCCCACTTTTACTATTCACTGTCGGTCTGAAAATATTGCTCAAATGACTGTTAATTGTGAAAATACTTTCAGGTGTTGTAGTTGAGTAATTAAAACTAGGCCTACTTGCTTTAGAGTTAGAATTCTTGAGATGTCCAGACAATATTAACCTAGCTTTTTCGCCAAACAGTTTTCTCCTACGTAAATGAGAACTCTCCGTTAGTCCCAAACTTTTAGGACGGCTTATTGGTGTAATTGTCGAGTTGATTGTCGGACAGGTCTGACTTTTTTGTAATGGCATTTGAAATTGGTTTTCTGTATGATTTGTAAAGTGGGTATTTACTTGTACAGGCAATGATAGTCCATCGGGATTAAACGTGGGAATCAGATGTTGATCCAGGTCATACTCTAGACTAGTACTACTTTGTGCAGACGAGTGACTGAGCCAACTTTTGAGCTCACTTGTATTATTTGTACGTGGAGCCATATCACTGCTCATGTTATTTGGCTGAGAATTACTTCTTAAATAAATCATGTTATCTGAAAATGAGTTAACAATCTTACATGCTTCAACCGTTGCTGAATCAAGATTACTTTCTTTAAAGCCTACTTGATCACAAAGATCTTCAAAGTGTTGGTCAACTTGTTTACTCACTTGGCTAGCTGCCAACGTTACACTTTTGTTAATACCGGAACATGTTATACTTCCATACGAGCTTGGTTCTATGAGTTCAAATGATGGCAAAGACTCCTGCCATCTTTTCACTTTGCTGAATGGATTCTCTGCAATATGGTTCAATCGTTCAGGAGACAGTTCTTTGACAGCCAATACTTTCTGCTCCAATCTTCTCCCATGAACACTTTCTTCTAATGTAGACATACCACTAATATTATTATCAATGTGGTAAGACAAAGATAGATTATCATTGGTCAAGCGTTGACCTGCTTTACTAGAATAGCTTGACATCAGCGGCAGAACGTCCGTCTTATCCAATCTTATCGAGTTGCTATATGGCTTTGTGATCGGACTAAGAATTTTGCTGTTGCACTCCTGTTTGGAGTTTTTCAGAAGAATAGTTTTCTTTGGCAAGTTGTGCTTTTTAAAGGATTCCCTTTGAATATTTTCTAATTCAGGTAGAAGGAGCATATTTGGTGATGCCTTTGGTTTTTTGTAATCTTCCCTATCAAAATTGAAAGGAGCATGATTGCCTGCATCCACCGAGTTCAATCGTAGGTGATCGATGCGATTCTCAGCAGCCGCATACCTCATTAACAAAGTATCGTAGTTTTCTTGCAGTTTGTACAACATTTTGTCCTTGTCATCCAATTCATCTTTCAATTGGTCAATTATCGGAATCAGAGATTTTACGGAGTACGATTCATCATTTGAAAACTCTCCTTCTGTTTGACAACTTGTTGCATTAGAACATCCTTTGAAAGCAAGTTTTCTTTTGGCTCCATTTTCTTCTTTAATTTGCTTGATATATTCTTTAACTTTACTTCCAACATGAGCATAGTTTTTGTTGCTGTTGAGACTGAAGCAACTTAAAGATCGAGGTAATCCCGAGTCTTTGGATTTGGGAAGAGATGCATCTGTTGTCATAGATTGACTCTGGATAGTGCTCGTTGACAAATGTGTAAATTTTGAGGTTAATGGGTATGTAGGAATTGTTGAAATGTCATGCATGGATAAAGATAGTTTAGGCTTTGGGATAGTTCCACTCGATGAAAATTCTGCAGGCTTATGACACTTTCTTTTTGAATCACTTATTACATCAATAGGGGTGCTAGACCTTTCTTCGTTGGGGTAACTGTCCCAATCTGGTTGATCCATATTATCATTACTATTCATGTGACTAGAAAATGAGTCTGTTGAGATGGAACACACAAGATTTGGCTCTTCATTTTCGATGAAATCTTCTTCCCTTATTGAAGAACTGAGCAAATTTGACTGCATTGTCCGCTCGTAGGTGCCTCGTCCTGTGTTTTGATTTGGCGTAGACCTACTCTCATTCAAGGGTTGAAGGTGATTCATCTCGCATGCTATGCCCTAGCTACAGCTGCTGCTTCCAAGATGTGATTTCTTTTTGTTGCTGAAATATAAATTAGAAATCGAATTGAAAATACGTATCCTGATACTACGATGAAGATATGTACACACTTGCATTTTCATATGCTCATTATAATTAACAAACGTTTCAACGTACCTTGAAATTCATAACACAAATCCGCACCATTTTCTCGCTTTTGCGATGCACTTGTACTAACTACTAGAGCTTCAGCGATTTGACACACGATCGCAGTTATTCGTCTCTGCGGAGTCTGCGCTCGTGCAGTATTGCGCGTGCCAGAACGATCAGTTACGGTACGTTTGAGCGTCAATAATAATAATTGTATTTATATTCCGTTATAAATTATAATATGACTGTATTTAGAATAATGGTAAATTTAGAATATTATTATAAAAAGCTATACAATATTTTGAAGAATCGTTCTATACTCAATAAATGTAAAATATTCTGGAAAATGTTGATTTACAAATTAGTTTACGTACTCATCTCAGTAGGTCAAGGTAAAATGATAATGTCAATTAAGTTGGGACGTGAATGGTCCATAGTTTTCCAACAGTAGTTGAATTGAACAGTAGTCAGTAAATCCCAATGATTATTAAATTAAATCTTGAAGACATAAAATATAGAAATATCAGATCATGTATTCAATCATTTACAGGCCTATAGCCTGTTGAAGTTTTTTGTAGCTAAAAAAAGCACCTCACATATCATTCTCAATACTTTATTACAAAATATAATAATATTGAATAAATATAATATACACGATTATAATTATTATGTATAAGAAATAAAATAAAACAAACAAAATTAAGTACTATATAAAAAATATATATACACACAAACAATTAACTTCTAACAATAATACAATAATATTAATAAACATAAAAATAATAAGAATATTATTAATGTACACTTCAAGCTGATCTCACGTGTAGTGACGTGAACAATTGACCAGTTATGTAAGATTAGCCTAAAACCTCACAATTCCATCAACATGTGAGAGAAGATTTCAGCCACTGAAAAAGAAATCAATAAATTAATATAATTATGATCAAACATACTTAGGCCCAGTTTTACGAATCTTAGTTGACCACTAATCCTCTGGCTAACTATAACAAAGGTCTAAAGGTATTTGTAAAGGTTCAAAAATAACATATGTGACCAAGGATGATATAAAATGTTTACTATTCCCTAATTCCACTAACTATTCGTAAAATCTGACCTTATTAAATGAGCGTAGCGAAAACTTTCATTTCACATACCGAAAACATCGGTCATATTTTTTTTTGCACGCAGCATACAGCTCAGGAAAAGTAACCAATTACTCAACTTGAAACTTTTTCTGAACCAATCCAAAGTAGTTTGAGTTTTTTTTTTTTTAGCAAAATCAGTTTATATCGCAAAATCAGTTTATATTTTATAACTTATATCGCCTAATTGTCAAGCGTATATATAGCTATAGAAAAATGTTTTTTACAACTGTATACACTGGACAATATTATGCGATATGAATTAAATAGTTATAAATTATACCATCTCGACGGTTTTAAAAATGTCTATGTTTCCCCTATTAGATTTTTGTTATCATATACCGTTCAAAAGATATCACCAAAAAACTGATATTTCGCTTAATCGACTCCCTTGCACTCTTAAAGTGATGCAATTGAAAGTTTGTGTTGACCAACTAGAAGTTAATCATTCAAACTCACCTCTGCTAGCGTCAATTTTATACTGCTATTTTGGAGTGGATCCTTGGACTCGAAAATATCTGAAACAAGAAAATAATCATTAATCAAGCTACAATAGCCTAATATAAATATAGAAAATAGAAAAAAATGACCAATTTTGTAATCAATACAAGAACAAAAAAGTAAGAAGAAAATAGAACTCAGAAGAATTCAAGAATAATAAGAAAAGGTAGATGAAGATAATAGAAGATATAATAAGAAGATTGAAGATTTTTTCTTCCCAATGTAAATGCTTGAATTGTTAACTCTCCCTAAAATCATTACCGTAAGATATTATATTGTTTGTTAAATGAGTTATATTATTTTTTAATTATACTTCGAGGTGGTAAAATCACCCTTGTGGTGCACCTTCCGAACGATGTTACTTTTAATTCATCCAGAGCCTCAATTGGGGAACAATGATTTTGTATCAAGTTTCGATGTTAATTAATAAATAAAACAAAAAAACAAAAGCGTATCATGTGTTCAGGCACGTAGGAACTTTGATTTGAGTTGTTGGGTGGAGAGGAAAGGAGAATCTAAATTGTTAATCAAAACGTGATATATAGCTATGGTTTCTCGCACATAGGTGATCTAGGGCTGAGCAACCCGGAAAATGTTAATCATTTTTATTGTCCTCTGACCATGGTTGAAGCATATCAACATATTATGTTGGCGTGTATTCTGACGAAATTGAGTTGTGAGGGTGTCACGGCATCATCAGTGGGGGAAGGGGGGGAGAGGGGGGTCAGTCACTTTGGTGGAAGGTAATTTCCATCTATCCCCCTCCCCCTTCCTATATGCGCCTCTACGAGTTTCAATAGAAATTCTCATTTTTATTCTTAGTTACTTATGAAACGTAAAACAAGATATCGTTTGGGTTATAGTCATAGTTATGGTAGGTTATAGATTCAAGTTATAGCGTCAAGTCAAATGGCATAATTATGATCGAGTTGCGTGCGCAGAACCATTCAATAGGTATATGGCCCAATGAGAAATTTAGAATGACATTCGTCATAATGACGAAATGATTATCTTAGAACTATTCTATTCTTTATTTATAAAACACAAAAAGCTGCATGCGTTTATCTCTTATCGTTGCATCACAATCCTGAAAATAATAGTGAACCTCCGCGAGCCTTTTTAAATTGTTGTGTGCCAAATAATAGCCTTAATGTGCCTTAATGGCCTCAGTGTGCCTTAATAGATTTGTATAAGAATTACGTTGATGCAAGAAATTGTATTCTGTTATAATTTGTTGAAGATAATTCAGGATAAAATATTCAGTGAACCCTTCCTTGTGGTGCATTAGGTACGACCTGGGCCGTCTCTGCGTACCCTATATGCGCACGCCTATGATGATCGAATGTAGAACTGTTCATAGATTGTAGCCAAGGCTTGATATTACAAAGTCCAGTTAGCCTTCATCTGAGAGTTGATGAGAACAAATAGAATGAGTAACAACTATAAACTGGCAGTTAGAGCTACTCCCACGTTGGTAATTCCGGCACTAATTCTAGTAAATGATCTTAATTGTGTGCCCTATTAACAATAATATTAAACTCATTTAACGGGATCATTACCCTCTTTCCTTTCCCTTCCGCCAAACCCACTCGGATCTTGGCTCAATGTTCTAGTTTGTGTATGTTGACGGTCTCGATCGACCGTCTCCCCTACGCAATAACACTAACGGTCGGATTTGCCGAACTATCAAGACTTGTGAAAGGAATTGCTATATGTTATTTTGGATGAAATCGGCGGCGGTTCAATCGAACTTATATGCAATGTGTCTATCTGTGTGTCTGTGTGTGTGTTTTTTAGTTCACGCCCCTACAGATCAGTAAGATTTTTGTATCTATAGGCCTACTACTCGGTAAGAAAGCTTCATGTTGGGATTATTTAATTGAGAAACTCAAAAGCAAACAAACTCGAGAAAAAAATGTATCTATTATTAAAATGTGATGAAATCTTATGAAAATAGCATGACGGCAAAAATTCTGATGTTTTCTTTGAATGTTCGCACTTTTTGTACGAATTTTGTGTAAATCATCTGACCCTTTCGGCGGAAATGGAGGTACTATTTTTCCAAAAAAATAAAAAGCCTACGAATTCATTGTCCACGAACAATTCTAGCAGCTTGAATTTTTATTTTCCCAATCAGCTAGAATATTTTTATCTCCTCCTCCCCTCTCCACCAAACCCACCAACTTATATTTGATTTACAAAGAATAATACAAGAATAAGAAGATCAAGATGAAGAAGATTCAAGATTTTTCCTTCTCGCCAAAGTAATTGGTTCAATTGTTTTCTATCCCTGAAATTATTACCTTTAGATTCATTATATTTTGTTGAATGAGTCATGAGTCATCTTATTACTATTATTTGGGGTGGTAACATCTCCTTTGTGGTACCCCGTCCGAACGATCCTATCTTTCATCCATAGCCATAATTGGGGAACAATAACTCTGTATCACTTATCAAAAAATATATCATAGACTCACTGAAAGCTACGCTGAGATGTAAAATGGATGAGACGAAATCTCCGAACCTGAGCGTCCCGTCTTTTCTCATGTAACGTAGGATAAGGATAGAGAGAACATCTGTGCTTAGCTGAAAGCCCACTTCTAAGAGAGCATCTCGCACTCTCTCGGCTTTCAAGATGCCAGTCTTCTCCCTCGTGTGGTTCTTGAAGGCGGTCTGCCAATACTTCAGGCTGCACATCAGATCTTTGAAGTCGTTGAACTTTAATCGCCCGCTGCCAGAACTCTGAATACGTTTCATTAAGGATAATTTATAGACTTGATTAAGGCTTGACTTGATTAATGAATTTAGTTTAGGGTAATTTTGTGTTGCTCGGTACCAAATGGTTGGGGTTAGTGGTCAAGGTTGGTGCCCTCACCTTCAAAGATTGCTGACTGTGATTAATGTCGTTGTAATTTCATAGTTTTTAGAAGTGTTTATCTAATTTTAGAATAACGATTTTATGCGTCAGGTGCCTTTTTTCGATAGATTTGATGTTTATCTATCAGGAAACACCATTTCTAGGGATTTTTTTTCAAAATTAGGGATGGTAGCGAGTATGACAAATTTATCTAGTTTCTCGCCGTTTCTACCTAGTAGGATCTTTGTTTGGTTAGGTTAATTAGTTAAGGTTAATTTGGATAGAGAAGGTTCATTAAATTAGTTAGATTAGGTTATTTGGATTAGTTTAGGCTGCGCACAACAACAACAACAACAACGTGCGCATGTGGGGACATAGACCTAGGGCAATAGCTATTCACGCAAATAGCTATTGCCCTAGCATAGACCGATGGTCCGATGAATATAGCGGCTGCCAATAAAAACACAATTATTGATGAAATGAACGAATAAATTAAAGGCCAGTTGAATGATGAAAGGATACATCCAGCGTCAGGACGACTTGTCGGCAGACTTCCATACAGGCGCAGCTCTTGATGTAGTCTGCGAACACAAAGTCAGCGATCAGTTATATATCTTGTTACAAGAGAAATATTAATTTCAAGTGTTTTATTAAAAATTTCAAATATACAAAAATTCTAAAAAGTACTTGTTGTTTTGAACTTATTAATATTTAATTAGATCTACTACTGAAAATCATGAACAGTGATTGACGTTAAATTAGTTGAAGTTGAAGTTACTCAGGTTGAAATGTTGACTATTTCCTAAATCAATTTCTGAAGAAAATGATTGTGTAATTAAAAGTCCAGATTTTAAGATCGAAAAAATTAAGTATAGGCAATTATTAAAGACATTTTTATTCATACGATACCGCGGTAACTATTGCTTTGTATGCCATATCAGATAACTCACAAACAATTTGTTCACCCTAGAATCAAACTAAATTACACAGACAAACAAAATAATTGTAGTTATTTATTTCTGACTTACCATTTGGTAGACATGCATCTAATAGTTCTTGTAGCTCGAATGCGTTTACTGTTCTGTGTTCATCAGCAAGCTGTAGAAACACCGCTTCGTACTGACTGAAACTCTTGCCATCCAGAGCGGGCGGAGCCTACAGGCAAGACAACAAGAACAAATATGATAAATATGTGATATATATTTATAATATGAATATCCAAGACCCAACTATATGGTTTGAGAAGAGTGCAGAGCAGCTGAGGGAGGTGGATGATGAAAAAAAAATGATGAGCCAACTGCAATTTATTACAAAACAAAGTATAACCTGGACACAATATAAGACAAGTGCAAGGATTTCTGTTTGGAACATGAGGTATCGTTCCAAAGCTGGTAGAAGAGAGAACATTAGGAAATATCAGGGATAATGAACCATTATAGTCAGCATTATTCGTGTCTCAGTCATCATTCTCAGAAATCATCTTTATGGCCCATCATTGAATTATTCATCTCCCATTAATCCTGTACACACACACACATCATGATAATGTCACTTTTTCTATTCCATTCTATTCACAGTAGATTTTGACAAGTTAGTCATCTATACATTTTTTTTTTCTTATTTACCTATGAATTTATTTTATTTCAATATTGATATCATATCCCCTCTCCCTCTCTTTCCTTATTTACACTACATTATGTAAATTAATCATTCATAAACACATTCAAATATAATTTTAATTTCATTAGATTTTAGTATTTTTCATGTTATTCTGTCTCTTCGGGCAACTCTTTTGTAAGAACAGAGATTCCATAAAGAATGTATATATAAGAAATGAAGTAGATGTACAGTTAGCATCTTGATCACTCACCTTGACTATAGCAGATTTTACTAATGAAGGGTGGGTGTCCAGTAACCTGAAACAAATAATATATTATTAATCAGTCAACGATGATATTTTTGGGTAGTAGTAGTTTCTCAAAGTCGATTTTCACATCGCTAACTTGACTCAAAGTTATTGTTCATCAATCGAAGCTAATGATGATGAGGTAGGATCGTTCTGACAGGGCAGCACAAGGCCGACCTTACTACTCCAAAAAATAGTTAACTTCCAAAATAGTCCAAAAAATAGTTAATCTACCCAGGGGCTAGATTTGACTGGATAATGATGAAATTATTTCCTTAATTTTAGTGAAAACTAGAAGTCATCATCGCGATTTCAGAAATGATATGTATTTATTTGGCCTCCAAAGACTCGATTCTGGGCATAGCCATGACCCAATTTCGTAATGAAACAAACAGAATCGGGTAATACATCACGACTCATAAAAGAAGGATGGACCTGTAGGACACTTGAATTAATTATAATTTCTGAAATTGAGATGATGACTTCTAGTTTTGTCTAAAATTAGTGGAAAAACTGGCGTCATTATTCATTCAAATTCAGCCCAGGGTTGTGATGGCCTTTAAATTTAATGTAACTCTGTAACTCGTTCGTAACGCAAACTAATTACGTAGCGAAAGTCAAATATAAACTGATGTTAACTAAAACTTTCAGGGATAACAATTGAATTAGTAACTGTAGTTTATTCATCATCATTATGCCGAAACTTATTAGCATATAAACAAGTGAATTTTCTATTCATTTGTAATAAATTGAAATAGTTATTGAACTTACTTGAGCTTAAGAGGTTTACTGGAGTATACTCGTAACGTGAAGGAAGATTCTTGGCCGGGTTCGAACGTCGTGGGGAGCAACAAGTAGCCACCTTGTTCCAGTTGACATCTGTGACTTACCTACATAAATATATAACAAAATATAGATAATGAGTTTAACATCACTGACATAAAGAGAAGTGTGTGAGCTTGAATTATAACTATATGGATACGCAATTAACTCATGCATATTCCTGATCCAGACTCTCTCCAGAGCTGAAAAACATGAGGTTGAATTGTTGGATCTTTCAGTTTTACGTGGTGAATAAAGTGCAAATTGTATTGTGGATTAGATTTTTGTGATTCTCGACGTTTTCTTAATCGAGTAGTGTACTGTTTATCAGATTTGTTCGAAATATGTTCTGACTGTAATATAGACAAAAGAAATGCCAAGCGAAAAAATTACGTGTACTGCATTTATAAGTATATTTGCCTTTCTGTTTTTATCCCTGAAAAGTGTTAATTTCAATTATTTGTTGAATGCGTAGTCCAATATATAAGAAAGTATTTTAATTTGTACTGCGGTAACAACACATTTTTGGTTCCTAATATATATACATATATACAGTTGTGTTTGCACAGCTATGGAACGCTGAATTGCCTATCCATCGGTATACGATAGCTATAATCCAAGTTGAAGTGAAACAATTTACCTGTCGACTATTTGTATATTGTGAATTGATGAGAGACTTGTTCTTCTTGAAGAAGGGTTTGCTTATCGTTTCAGAATTGTTCTTTGGTAGTGAATAGGCTGAGAATCCAATCACCTGAAAGCAAAATAACAACATATGTTACGATGATAAGTTTAGACGTCAGAGTCAGAAAAAAATGTTGACAAATTCTACATTGAGAAAATTCAAGTTCAACTTTATTGAACAAAATTCACGCAAAATTCACAACAAAATGTGTGATTTCGTTTGACCTGTGGAGCGCGAATGAAAACGTCCGTTATTTCTGAGGAGGGTGAAACTGAGTCTTTGATTTGCTCGTGCCAATCAAATACATCAGAAAATGCAGATTTAATTCTGGCAAATACCAACAACTCAAATTTCAAAATAATAAGGGTGGAAAGATCGATTGTATCTAACAATTATACTCAATATATTTCCCATCGATTTTTACCTCACCACTGACCCTTATATACAAATAAGAATATGTAATCTAATGTGAATGTTTATTATGGATCGACATTTTTTTATTAGATACTTCTCTGCATTTCACGAAGCGGTTTCCCTAAAATACGTTCATCCGGTAAGCCACTTCGATAATGTATACGACGTTACTTTGACACTGAAAATGTAAAGTCGCGGGTGTAGGTCCCCCTAATCCTTTACGCTATCTTACCTTTGGCTCCATGATGCTGTGCTGATTGAGAGAGACAATAACCTCCTCCATCTCACTCAGGATCAGGTGAAGCTGGGGATTAATATGGAAGGCGTCTGGAAAGAAATATATATCGATACGAACATTAAATTCGGCGTTATTCTCAATGCCTTGTGCCTTCTAAACAAATATTTATTTATCCCAAGAGACCCAGCACGTTATACCTCAGACATTCACCCGGATTGTTCCTGCACACCCCTGCAGAAACCCCGTCTGCCAAGAGCCCTGGCACAACCTCATCGTTGAAAGAAAAACTATATATTTCCCTGGATTGTTCCTGTATTGTATTGTACAATCATGGATTGTACAACAATTGTTTCAAATTAAGACAATGAACTTTGACACTAAACAGCGCTGTCTGTGATCACACTTTTTTTTCTGCAGATCAAATTATTTCAGTTTCTCAAAGTCCGGAACATTATAAGTATACATCGTTTTTGTGATTCTGTGATATATCCGGACATTACTAGCATTGATACTGATATATATATATATATATATATATATATATATATATATATATATATATATATATATATATATATATATATATATATATATATATATATATATATATTCTGCTATTTCTTCACCTGGGTTGTTTCTGCAGCCCCCCGCCGAAACGCCCTTCTGCCAGGAGCCCTGGTACAGCCTCATCTGCCACGTGTTCTTGTTATGCAACGAGGGCTCATCTCGGCTCGTGTCACTGTCCAGGTGTACCACCTCCAGATGAGAGAAGGTCTTCACAAAATCTGAATAGGAAATCCTGGAAACGACAGATCAAAGTGTTAAAATACATCGCGAAATATACTCAATTGAAAAAATCCTAAAATGTGAAGGTCAGTAGAGCAAAGGCAAGGTGCATATCTTGAACCAAAAATGATTGATAATCTAACCTAACTTCATCGGTTATCTATAATTCATTGAAGCAAACATTAATTCACTTGCTTCATAACACTAGCCTATATAGATATGACATCTGGAATTACTTAGTAGGCCTACTACTAGTGCAACAGTCTAAACTAAATAAACCTAGTCAGTGTCAAAAAGTTAGTGTTAATCATACACAACTTCTTTTATAGGCATATGTATCATAATTCATATTTCAAAGTCAACTTTTCTCAAGTTTACGTTTTTAAGTTTAATTTTTTCTCAAGTAAAGTTCACGCAGCTTACAAATCTGTGTTCTACGGTATGTTCTAAGGTTCTATATGTTCTAAGGTTCTACCTAGGGGCACAACAAATCTTGACACGGCCCTGCTGACCTATGAACCTAGTTCTAGACTCACCAGAACTCCCCCTCGTTCATGTGTCGTACAGAGAGCCGGTCTTGTTCCTGTTGTGGAACTTCTTCCCAGTCCATGGAGTCCCGCGCCCAGGCGCCCACGTACTCGCCTCCCGAGCCCAACGGGTTCCTCAGTTTTACCAGCTGGATGGGCTCGCCACTAAACGACTCGACCTGCATGGCAAACAAATCGTGTCGCATTCAGGGTCGGTGTCAGGATGTTTTGTTATGTTGAGTAACCGTGGAGAAAGTGCGGAAACTCGTCATCAGCTTATGATATAATTAAACTAAATGATAATTCTAGAATGTCTACATTTTTGTTCAAATATAGGCCCATATATATAGTCTATATTTAAAAGCATTTTCAACTAATTAACTCATTCCAGAATTTCCATATTTTATTAGCATTTCCACACATTTTTAACACTCTTTACTATTTTTCACTTCATTTTTCCCCAATTATCTCTTCTCTATAGGCCCTAATGTGGATCCAATTTAATAAATTCGCGCTATAATATTTTATTCCCAAAGTGGATCAGTCGTTCATTCAGTTACTCTTTTTCTAAACGTTTTTTTTTCTTTTGAATAATTCTTGTGTTATCAACTAACTGAGGATTAACAGTATGAAACTTAGCTTAGTTAGCCTATTTAGGCTAGCTAAGCTAATATATATATATATATATATATATATATATATATATATATATATCATCTATTGTTAGCACACCATCGTATGTATAATATTATGACACCGTTCACAATCATATTGGGGCATTTTATTTTTATAGACCCCATACACATACATGTTTACTAAAATTACGGAATCCTATTTTAATGTAAATTATAAAATTGTTCACGTGATAAAAGTTAATATGTTCAACATTCGCCATATATTATAGGCCTACAGATTCAACTGTCAATCTTAATTACATTTTCAATTAGAATTATACATTAACCACAATGCATGGCAGTAAAATAACGCTATATTTTCATATGAGAGTTTTACATTCATTTTATAAATTATGTACTGGCAAATTATTTATATATCATGCTCTCATTACAGCCATATATATATTTAGTACAATGATATACAAAAGTTATTTAATAATGTAATTTACGTTTTCCGTAATGAAAAATGTGACCTAATTATGCATAATATGTAAAATATAATATGAATATTAATATAAGTATGTATTTATTTATATATATATATATATATATATATATGTGTGTGTGTGTGTATATAGATTAAATATATATATATATATATATATATATATATATATATATATATATATATATATATATCCATTATATTCATATATTCATTTGTATATAAGGCCTTATTGCTTTTGGTGGGGTTGTTCAGAACACAATGATCGTCACCAGGAAATATAAATCACATGATTTTCATTATAAGCATGCCAAAAAAAATACGTAAGAATATTAATGTTTATTTAATTAGTAATTAAGTTAATAAATCAAACTTACCCGTTCCACGGCGTATAAACGGTAGTTTGCCCCAATGTGTATGCCGCTTGCTAATTTTTCCACTTGGGTCCTCATCTGGAAATAAAGTACGTGTTTAAGTTATATTATATCAGAATGTGTCATCATCTTAGTGCTAGTATCACATGTATTAGACTGTGGTTGTTTACACGCTTTACTGCACACTTTTCTCATGTGTTTCACGTCAAGTGTTAGCTGTTTAGTCATGGATCAGGAGAGGATAATGTGGCGGGCATAGCGGAGACGGAAGAAATGAAACTTACCTTGATACATAATCAGTAGTTAAAATGAGGCTAATATTGATATATAGCGCTTCGTAACAAATTACAGTTGTTGTTTTTACCTTTTTCTTTAAAATATATATATATAAAGTTTGTTGGTCTAGTGTTAGGCCTATGAGTATGAGGTTTATATTTTGTTTTTGACAATCCATTGAATGTGTTTTGAAATGAGGCTAATATAAATTCACCAAAAATGGCAGATCTCTATGGTACCTCTATATATAATCCATCGTGTTCAACGGAGTTATGAACTATTAAATTGTGAACATTCTTAACGTGTAGTGGCTTCAATCAATAGATCTAGAAAAATATTGTTTGCATCACGTGATGTAGGCCTATTTTTTAATGTTGTTTTTCGCTGCACTGTTAAAGTTTTCTGATCATTTATATCTGTGAAATCACCTTGGCGGGAAGTTTTTACCTAAAATGTTTTTCAGTCCAAAGCAATTCTGTAAGTAACTCATGAGCTATAAATCCTATAACATAATAATATATAAGTAAGTAATAATAAATATGTAATTTAGTTTTTACACCTTGATTGTATGGTTATAGATATTATAGCTTAGTTACAGAAAGTTTATTGCTCGAAGCAATAATGAGATTATGGCCTACTATAGATTATCAACACTTTTGTTTAATTTACATTTTTTAGCTTTCAAGTATAAGCTTATATTTTCAAACATGAAAGTGAAATAATTATCAAATTATGTTAACAGGTCATTTCAAACCACAAGAAATAAGAAATAAAAACGTTAATAATATCTTAATTAAGCGATTATCAGTGCATTACATGAGGAAATAAAATGGTAATTTCGTTCGCTTTGTTAATTGACATTTCACGATAGTTTCAAACAATGCTAACTTGAGGGGAACCATACCCACAGCGTGACAATTTCGATATCAACATAACAAATAAACGATCGCAGTGACTATCCGGTTGAACCTATTGTTGTGTGAACTGCTTCACACCATTCAGAGACGTATCTTCTAAAATACTGTTGATCCATAATGAACATTCACAATAGATTACGTGATTTTTAACTGGAATGGTAATCAGTGAGCTGAAAATTGATAGTAACAATATCTAGTGCCACTGTTACATGAAGTGATGTTCCCACCTTTGTTATCATAAAATTTTAGTAATTATTTTTCGACGAATATTGTCTGCATCTTCTAATGTATCTGTTAATTTTGAGTTCTGCACAATGAAGTTTTATTATCATTTATATTTATAAAATCTCGTGGTGGAAACATTTTGCCCCTATTTAGACTGAGGACGACTTAAAGTATGGTCAATCCGTATTGTTTTAATATATAACCATCAATGTAAAGGATGTAATTATAATTGAAAATTATAATTGTGTTATAATTATGTTTATCATAATAGCCCATGACTATCATTACCACGTTAGTTGTCTAGTTGCCTTACTCATGTATTTTACTTTTGGAATTTTTGGATTAAAATAAAATTGAATTGAAAAATTGAATTGATGTACTATAATGTTGTGTCCGCGAAGATGAGGGACGCATCAGAAGAGATAGTCAATATGAAAATGCCTTTGTGAAAATGCCTTTATTAGAACTATCGTGATTGAAAATGTAAAATGTCCAATTTTCTGATGCATTCCCAAGAGTTCATTTTCATCGTGTTCATTTGTTGCACTGAACACCTTTTTTATGATCAAGGCTGTTGTGACTGTTCACCAGAGAGCCACAAAACACTCAAACAAGGCCTATTTCTGACACACCAGTTGTGGTACCCCGTTCAAACGATCTGATCTTTCATCCAAATAGCCTTAATTGGGGAACAATGATTTTGTATCAAGTTTAGACGATATTAAAATAAATGTATTGAGTGATTATTTTTTAAATAAAAATCATGTAAAATTGGACTAATATTTCGTTTCGTCTAGACTCTCGCAATATTTATTACCCAAAATGGCGATTTAAAACTCCCAGCGTGATGGTATATGAATGGGTCTTTTACTCTTCTATGGGAGAACACTGAAAATGAACAAATTGATCGTTCTGAAAAGATTTCAAGAGAGTATCACCAAAGTCCTGTCCACGAATTTCACGGAAAGAGTACAAAAAAAATTATTAAAAAAGCAAATTAACGGTTCAATCATCAAGTGCGTTGTATACTCCAGCAACTAAACCAACTTTTTCATTGCCTAGTTTTTAAATGTCCATGAAATTTAATTCTCCCGAGATTCACATGCACATTATAATATATTTTAAAACGTCACGGTCACCAAACAAATACTTTTTAAAGAAATCTGCATTTATCAAGACTGGCGTTGTATTGACGCCATACAATTTTTTTTTTGACGTTCTAAAAGTTCACACTATTCAGTTCAACAAGTGAAAATTCTCCTTTTACAATTACCCGTGAAATGAATTGCATAAATTTGTGTACCGGTTCATTGATTGTACAGAAATACAATGAATAGCGTTTCACTTTCACAAATGCCTAATCACCAGCTCGTATACGTCATTCTATTAGATGAATTACTCGGAATGACGAGAACAGACGAAATGAGAAAACAGAAAACAGAAAAGTGACAACGATTGTTGTTTGTTGTCAGTCGACCGTCATGTGTTGGAGGTTTTCCACAGGGCGAAAAGTTCCCGCCAGGGAGATTTCACAGAAAAAAATTATCATTAATCTTCAGTGCAAACTTTCGCAAGAGTATACTGCAGATTGACATCTATACTGCTATAGGGGGATCGTCTAATTGGGTAGAAGATGTTTCAATCACCTATGGAAGAATTTAACGGTGTACTCCAAACATACCTTATGACGCACTGTTTTTATAGTATTAATAAGTTTTTCATTAATTAATGTATTCAATTCTTCATTCATTATCTAAATTATTATATAATATCTGCCTAAATGTATTTTTATGCCATTGACACTTTGTTTACTTCTACTTTTATACTTGACTTGGCTTATACATATGGACTTGGCCTATATGCTTTTCTATAAAAATCATGAATATAAATACAAAATCATCAAATACATCATAAGTTGCAGACAGTATTCGTCGAAAATGCGAATGAGTAAAGTTCTTGCGCTCAGTCTAAACTAACCGAAATAACCCAATCTAACTGACATATTATAACCTATCCAAATTAGCCTAAACTAACTGACCTACCCAAACAGATATTCTAAATTGTTTTAATTCAAACTACAACCAATCTAAAACCTACTTCCGATCCGACGAATAGCGCCACTTCGTATGCTATTTCTAAAAGTATGAACGGCCATTTACCTGTGGCGTAGTTGCCTGGACGACAGTGCACGTGACTAGTGACGTCATCTCGAGCAGCTTCGTGAGGATTCGGCCGCACGTGGTCGGGTCTTGTCGTATGTTGATGCTCTCGGTGATGCCGCCGGTGAGGTCCGCGAGGCCGTCCAATAGCGTGCCGTATTTCAGAGCCTCGTACGACCCGTGCAGCCTGGAAAATGGTCAAATAAGATTATTGTTTGCTTAACGACCCCACCAACAGCTAGGTTATACGGGGATACGTATGAGCTGGTGATTATGAAACTATGGAGTAATGATAAGTGAAAGGACGTTTACAAAAACCCATACCTTTTGCGGGATTCAAACCCACGGCCAACGGTGACTCCACTGTCTGAAGCGTGCCTCAGCTGACTGAGAATACGAGGGCGACAAATAGTCAAATATCGGAAACATTATTGGATGATTATTGATTATTGAGATTATTGGGACATTATTGGATGAGCTTAGCGGAGACTTCCTACCACATACCGAAAAAACAGGGCTTCGTCTTTATGTTTTTGTTTTTCATTACCGGTACGTAATTTTGTACGCGGCATACAGGTCAGGGATAAACAATCAACTTGAAACTTTTTCTACACATTGTTTTTTCGGAAAATCGTCAGACGGTTTGATAGGGAAGAATCGGACAGTTTTGAAAAGGCCCATAAGAATAACCCGGAGGGAAAATATTTGAAAAACAAAAATTCTACGAAAGCTCTGATATTGTTACTGAATATGAAAACTAGTAACATATATATTTTCAAATATTTTCACAACAATCGGATTATAAATATGATAAAAACGCATTAAAAGTATACATTTGATTGAATAGTAGGATCTAAAGGTGTTGCAAGCGGTCGCATTATAAACATTCAATAGGTCTCACTATATATACAAATCAACAGTCACATTTTTTTCAGAGAGTGGAATGAAATATCCAACCTAGAACTGTATAGTTTTTGGGGCCAAATCGGTTGAACCACTTTTGAGATGTACCATCTTGAATGTACCTACTTTGAAAACCCTGATAAAATTATAGGCCAAGCAGAAAAAGATTGAAATTAAAATCTCTTCTAAACAATTCAAATTTTACTGAACAACATCAATACAAATATGATAGGGTACACATTATTACAAGTTTTCATTGAGATCGGACAAGTCTTTTGGAAGAAAATAATCATTCAATGAATGCAGATGTTCATCAGAGTAACTTTAAATAGTGCTTCTTCGGTATTCAATAACTTGAAGAAAAAATAAAAAATAATGTATAGCTTTGTAAATTCAGCACTTTCCACCAGGTATGTTATAAAGTTCTCGAGTGTATATTTCATATAAATCAAGGTGTGAAGAATTTTCTAGTTCGTAAAACTGTCCGTAATTGTTAGTTCGTAAAACTGGGCATTAATACATTAATCGATAGTTTACGCATTAACTTATTATCACCCTTGGTTACATGTGAATAGTCAGAGGATTGTTACTCAACTAAGATTCGTAAAACTGGCTCTTACTGAAATATAATCCATCGCAAAATAACAAGTTTTCTCTTCCCTTCAAACGCCATATAACTAATTAACAGTCCATTTCCATATTAATCGATTTCCTAATTTGGCAGTTATTCCATGTCATTATATATTTCACCGGATATTGTTTAGAAAAGATGCTTTGAATGCTAATGAAAAGTTGTTCGATTGTGCGCAGTTGAAAATGGTCTTGAACCGGATGAAATTATATCAAATAGCTGTATACTGCACTGTTTTCACTTTAGCCTTGTCCTTGAATGTTTAATTTAGGTTCTCGTGAGATATTTTATTTTAAGAATAGAACATTTTGCCAAGGTTTGCACGGAGGTTGTTTATTTATATGTGCATTCAAATCTGATCCAAGTATTCTATCGAAACGATGGGAAGTTCAAGGGACACAATTTCAAATGAGGTGTATATAAAAACATATCCACATATGACAGCTTAACCATGTATTATTATCATTGCTGATTAACGACCCCACCAACAGCTAGGTTATACGGGGGTACGAATGATCGGGTGATAATGAAACGATGAAGGAGGTGAAAGGACGTTCACAAACCCATGCCGTATGCGGGACTCGAACCCACTCCTAACGGTGACTTCAGTTACTACTGCTAGCGATAGTTGACTGAGCCACCGGGGTGGCTTTTGTCCATGTATATTTATGTAAAATATACATGGTTAGATGTTGTCCCATTGTTATTAAGTTGTTATCCCAATATGCTCAATTTAAGAGGGAAAATATAAACAAAAATATGAGCTAATACATAATTATATTATATATTTACTTCGAACACTAAAATACTAACAGGGCTCATGAAAGTAATTGATCTTAATAATATTCATAATTACAGTCCTAACGGAAATAACGCCAATAATACACATAATCCCATTTCGACCCGCAGGGAAATTATGGAAATTTAAAGGAATTAAAAGTGATTCGACAGGTTTCTAAGAATTACTTTGATGCAAGAAATGTTATTCCGTTATAATTTGTTGCAGATAATTTGGGATGAAATATTCAGTGTACCCTCCGTTGTGATTCATTAAGTACGGCCTGGGCTGTCTCTGCGTGTGCACGCCTATGGGAATGAACTTGTAACTTCGCATCTAACTGTTGAGTCTAGATTTAAATCGAGACAGTTGTTGTTGTTGTTGTTGACGTGAAACTGGGAACCGTTATGTTTTATTTTTAAGCACATGCTCGTAACAGTGCTCAAAAGTCACAAGCGTGGATTTTTTTTTTTACTTTAAATGAAATAATTAATTACAACAACTGAAAGATAAGTGCATCTATTCACTTTTTTCTACTATAAAAGTAGGCTACCTATAAAATGGTATCATGCTATAATACGTTTCATGCTATGTTTCAATGTGTTCATGTCTGTCTATTCTATAACATTGTATAGCATCTTTTCTATAAGTATAGTAATCAAATTGGAGCTGAAATCACTCAAGCTACTAGATTTTATTTGTAAGTAATTGAAACAGTACGGAATTAATAGAAAGCTATGGAATTGTTTGTCGTAAAGAGCGTGTAGCGTAAACATAAAAGAAAGTTTCAACAATGTGTTTTATTTAGTGTACGGGCTAACCCTAGAATATCCAGTGGCGATTAAAGTCAACCGTAAAATGTATTGTAGACAATTTCAGTTGTATTTACAATTACGTTTATTTATGTACAATTTTATAAAAAGAGACAAACCCGTATACGGATCCAATAATGTTCACAAATGCACAAATATTCTTAATCATTGTGATTTTTTTTCATAACGGTGAAACCGATTGGGTGGAAATTGTTTTTACAAAAATTGTTACAACGTTCAATATGGTCTTTCTAGTTTTTAATACATACACCCCACTTTTTTTTACCTGATAACCATTACCTCAAGCTTTATTGTTTGTTGAATGAGTTATATTGTTACTAATTGTTTTTTTGGAGTGATAAGATCAATCGCCCTTTTGGTTTACCGACCGAACGATTCTACATTTCATCCATAACCTCAATTGGGGAACATTATTTTTGTATCAAGTTTCGATGATGAATGATAAATTTAAAAATTGAATATAATTTTTTTCCATATTTCGGTGTAATTACTTTGCGTATGCTTTTTCCAGTAATCCAGGCCAGAACTGGTCCGAACTTTGCGCCTGTAGGAACGCTAGTTTCCCGTGTACGGTCGGTAGCCGGTCGTCGACTAGCACCTCTACCCATTCGCCACACCACCACAGCCGGAACCGGAACACCCCCGCATACTGCTCGGGGGTGGTGAAGTTCTGGTCAGCGGGCACCACGCGGTAAAACAACCCCTTGCTAAGGTACAGCACCCCGAGGCACGACACCAACCAGCGGTCGCCTGAAAACAAACAAACAAACTTATTTATACTGTATTGGGTTCATTGACGCACTGTACTGAAGACTACGATCTATTGGCGTCGGTGAGTTATATATGAGGTGGTGGGATGATGAGATGAAAGGTTATTTTAATAGGTGTCCCTTTTGGGAGAAAAGAAATTGGTCTCGACGACAGCTCTGGAGATCAGGGGACACACCACGTCAAGGTGTCCGGATTCTTCGAGGGGGAATCATGTCATTATATAGACAGCAATTATTTGATTATCATATTTTGTCATATTTTTGAAATCTAAATGATATACAATCATTGTTTTCCAATCGGGCTAGAGATGAGTTAGAAGGACCGTTCTGAAGCTGCGCCTCTTGGTTGTTTTGAGACTTCGAGGCGATCTTGTCACCAATAGAAATAACTAAAATATAAACTTTGGAATGTGCACGGAATTGAAACATCGATAAAAAAAAAACTTCTTTTTAATTGCAGTGTGTATATATAATTATCTTGATGATTGGACGTTCCCCCAATGTCGATCCAGTTTTATGAAAGTGTTGATCATTAACTTCAACAAATTTAATAATTGATTAAGTTAACCAACAGGTTATAAAATTGCACGAAGTAGCAAACCGGGAGAAAATACCTCTCAAAACCAATGCTGATAGTTGCTTGCTTATACAGCGACCCCACAAACAGCTATATTATAATTTCATAGATTTTTCATTGAAATGTGGTGCTAACATCACCAACGTGGTGCCCCATCTAAACGATCCTACCTTTTATTCATAGTCTTAATTGGAAAACAATAGTCTTGTATCAAGTTTCGATGTGAATGAATTTGTTATTAAAAATATGTGTACGACTGAGTAGATGATGGATGATTACAGACTTGTAAGAATCCTGAATTGATTTCTGCAGTTTCCAAATCAACGCCTTGACTGACTAAGCTAGACGGGCGGCTAGAAACGATGAGCAACAGTTCGGTCATGAGTATAACTTGTTATAGTTGAGCGTAGCGAATACTTCCATGTATAGCATTTCAATAGCATAAATTGCATTAAATATTAGACTCAAAAGACCAACAGGCCAAAGTAGCACACTTGGCAACAGTAGCAACAAGTGGCAGGTAAGGTTTTTGAACTTTTGAAGTAATCCAAGGTCTTTTGATGTAGAGTGAGCTCACAGAATATATTTCATTTTACATTTTCATAATTCGCTCACTCATCTCACAACGCATAATATACTGTGTTTTCCTAGTTATATTAAGAACAGGTTCCCAAGCTCCTATAAGTCGTGTCATATGATAAAACATTAAATTGACAACTTGGTTCTTAGATAAATAATTGATTGAAGTTATAGCTACAAATCGACCTCAATAATGAAATGTAAGATACGGTGTCAATAAAATGTCGATCGTATGACTTTCTATTCCCATGAGGGCTAAAGACGCCGTCTATTTCCATAGTTGATTTTGTATTGTTAACCATAAATACACTTTTCTGTAAAGACAATAACATCGTATATGCACAATGGCAATAAAAAGTAGAAACAGATGCGATTGAATCATCAGCGATCGCGTTCTCGTACTGTTAGACTATATATTTACTTATTTATGTCGTTTCATTTATACAGTTTGTTCTTGTGATTTATTACCACAATTCTCAATTAACTGATGAAATAACCTATAAAACATACTTTTTCAAACATTATAATAAAAATGATTGTGGTCATTTGGCTAAAATACAATAATGCAATAAAATTTGTATTCACAGGTTGTGGAAATTATGATGAAACAAGGTACGAACTCAGAGCCCTTGACGCGATTATCACTTAGATTCACGTCCTATATCTAGCTAGCTCCAAGAGACTGAACTTGGTTATTATTTATTAAACGACCTAAATACCAAGGCAACGAAACATAATAACAAAGTCACAGTATCTTAGACTGCAAATACTTGATGTTTTTCATAGCCCATCTCATGATCTGGGCTAGGATTTTATGCTCACAACAATGGAAGTACACATTGATTGGACATGTTGCCATAGAATTTAGCTCTACTGCAGTAATACTAACCAATCAAAGTCTCTTAGAGTTAGCTACAGGCCTAGGATGTCGCGGTAAGGCTCCACGAGTGGATTGGCTATGATTGAAAATTGTTTGTGTATATCCTACAATATGATATATATGTTAATTCTTCGAATAACTATAGCTTCAAAATCTGAAGAAATCGGTGAAGAAATCGGTGATTTGACCGAAAATCATTGACGAATGATGACATCAAAAATGTAATTACAAATGATGTGCATCATCCATTATTACAAATGAGTGAAATGAACTATACTGAAAAGGAAGACAAAGCTACGCTTTTGCAACGTTGGCACGAGAGTTGGCGGTCTCTATCAATCCGCCAACATTCATTGAAATAGTGGTGTATATATAGCAATGCCTTCAAAGTGTTCCCCAATGTATCTCACATGTAAACATATTATGATGCTATCTTATAAACGGATTCAAATCAATGGAACTCGACCTGAATGTTTTCAGAGATTCTTGATCTTGGAATTAACAGAGAAATTTGGCACAATTTATGATGGCTTGAGGCCACACTGATGGTACGTGCGTATATAGCGTTCACTTGTCGCCGTTCATCAGAGAATATGTAAAAAGAAATAATAAGTATATATATTATATGCTAGAGCTACGAAGCGACTCGTTTCAAGTGATAAAGTGGGTCAAGATGGCCTGCGCACCTAGATACCGGACAAGCAACACACGTGATACGAAATAGCTCTCTGTGGCAGTGAATTTTCAGACACATGTTTCAAATAAATCGAACACTTTCTTAACATCATCTTTGTAGCGTCTCCAGTCAGTCCCAACGACGTTACAACTTTTTCAGTGTCAATGTAATGTATAAACGATTGTAGTGGCTTCCCGTCTAAGTTACTCAAACTGGTCAAACTCAAATTGCTTTACACCGTGCAGAGAAGTATCTTATAAAATATACTGACGTTCCATGATTAACATTCACTTCATGGTTTACATGTTATTTGTATGTAACGGTATGCGGTGAGGTAAAAGTCGATGGTCCAAATATCAAGTGTTACTGTTACATACGTAACTGATTTTTCCACCTTTGTTATTATAAAATTGAGTCATTAGCATTCTGGGCGAATATTGTCTGGATCTTTTTATGATGTAGGCCCTATTCATTAATTGTGTATCTTGCACTGTTGAAGTTTAATGATCATTTATATCTGTGAAATTATCCTGGTGGGAACTTTTTACCCTATGGAGAATGGAGTCCTATGAAACATAACATTAAAATTATTGTTGAAGATATGTTTTTTATTGGCTGTGTTTACGACAAGACTCGAACGATCTGATTCTAACGGCATTTATTTAATCCGCCGTCCGCAGGGCTCTACAAGTCAGATAAATTGACAGAAAACGTTCTGCCTGAGACTGTTGATCGAGTGGCTGTCACACTGAACTGTCATTCAGGAGACAGGGGTTCGATTTCCGCCATGATCGATCAACCTGACTGAGGTGTACTGGGATGGTTCCTTCACAATAGGCCACGGCCGACTCCTTCACACTATCCAAAAACAAGTAATAAAATATTCATCACAAAGTTCATAAAATATTCATAAAATATTCATTCGTAAAATATTCATTCATCATTCACCGACGCTAGAATTTTTAGTCATCGTTACAGTGCGTCACCAAACCTAATATAAATATGAAAACCATTTTCTAATTTTGTATAAGTTGGTATAGGGTACAGGCTTATACATTTTTTTTTAATTATTGAATTTTGTCATCATCTAAGTAAATCAATGAATTGAAGTCGTGTGATATACATTACTTTCCTCATTCTTCGTCATGACAAATACAGTTTGAAGGCTGAATTAATTTATGGTTCATTTTTCAAAAACTTGTATTGTTCTGTACATGACGATACACAAAATTACTTACTGGTCCAGTTAAATATTTGTAAATGCATTTTTTATTATTAATACAGTTCATAATCTGATTTTGTATCCATTCATTTTCATAGTATACTTTCAAGTTGATTTATTCCTTGTCTCCGTGGAACATCGTAATAACAAGAGAAAGAAAAAAAAAGAAACGAATGAATAAATAATAAATTATAGTCTGTATAACTATAGGTGATTTTTTTACATCTACCAACACCATCTTTCGCATAATTGTTACTATATAATAATGCGCGAATTACTGCCTCCTCACAAAGTATGTCCATATCATGTTTTAACGTCACTCCAGCAATTGTTTCTCGCGTACAAAACGTGACAAAACAAGTGAAACACGTGTTGTGAGGACATGGATTTAGATTCCCGAACAATTATGTTTCTCACAGAATTTTAAGTAAATAAAAAATAACCGAAATCAGATAGGATCCGCATCCGTATTGCATGTATACCATCACATCCTCATTGAGCGTATATTTATAATGCAAGCGACACATTTTAAATGCAAACGACACTGAAATATTACGATGTTGTTTTATAGGTTCCCCATGAATTCAATTTTATTGAATTATTGTATCTTGTATATGAAAGCTTCATTTGTGTTCTTGAACTTCTTGGAATATAAAGATCATTCTCCTAGAATGCATTACAAACAAAACTTGAAATTCTATCAGAACGAATAATTCGTTAATCATAAATCTTATTTTTCTGAAAATGTTTATATTTAATTCTGACTACTAAAAGATAGCATTAAATGATGATGATTATGACACACCATGGTTTCAATCTCGATGACTTTAATGATTTCAATGTTAAACACAGACTCTGATACATAAATCTCGAATTATTGAGAAAAGTGAACACAATACTAATTTTCCACGAGAGCTTACTACAGCTTTGACGCAAGAATATCTATCATTCAAACTATCGGTTGTCAGTCGAGAAGGTAACAACTACACTAAATATTAACTGTCCTAAATCTCGACTGTACTAAAACCAAGTGTCCTAAAAATCAACTGTACTTGAAATCAACTGACCTAGACTTCTACTTTAGAACAACCTGTACAGAAGTTGAAGTGGAAAATTTGGCTGCTCCCCTTCACATTTTTTTTTCGACACAAACATTACCCACCTAAACCTAACCTTCACTAAAAAAACCTATAGAACATATAATTGGAAGTAACAATTTGTGACAAGGTGGGTTCAACACCCCCGCTTCAACTTTTGTACAGATTGCTCAAGAAGTAGATTTTTTTTTCAGTTGGTTTTTAGAACAGTTTGTCAGTTTTTAGTACACTTTGAAGACATTTAGGACAGTCGAGTTCTATAGTTGACCATGCACATTGAGCCAGAGACAAAAATAACCAAACATATTTACAACTTTCGATTCTCATTATTAAAATTTAAAAAATGTTACTCATTTAATTTCCCTTTACCTGACCTGGTTCAACCACAATTTAACTAACCAAGACAATTAAAACAAGTCACTGGTTAGAGGAAGTTGAAGTATTTTAAAACTAAAAACAAGCCAGTTCAAATATCCGTGCTCGAATAGATTAACTAGTTTTTTATGAATCCGGTCGAGTGTATAGGAAGGAGCTAGTCAATTGTGACAATTACGAAGACCTGTTTTTATTGACATTTGGCTACTTAGAATTGTCACGTGACATTACTGTAGTCATAACAACTAGATCACGAAGTGGTGGTTATACATAATTGTGCGTTACACAACCAAGATAAATTCGACACTAAAAGTAACAACAGAATGTGCGTCAAAATGTCAATATGGCCGACGAATGTTTACACAAATCGGTCAACAATGTAACATTTTTAATAAATGTCATTGTTGAGGGATGGAAGCTCTTTATTCTGTAATTTTTCTTATGTATCACTGTTTACCACTAACAGAGTACCTGCAACTTTTCCTTGATAAGAAAAACATTGTTCAAGTCCATAGTTAGATTAACTAGAACAATTATATTTTTTCAATCAGCTATGTTTCGGTTAGAAAACTCAAATTTTCCCATAATTTAGTCTTGAATATCAAATTAAAAATATGAATATATTTAAAAATAGAAAATATATATAGTGCGGTACATAGAAGATTTACCTGAATATGTTTACCTGCATGTTTTGAAACCTGAAAATGGTCTAGATAACGTATTTTCTTGCCAAACCTTGAGGCGTATTAAAATGAATACAACAATAAATATTTCACGCCCTTGTTGGCTATTTTCACCAACAATGGTAGGTTTCAATAGGACTATTGTTGCACGAAATGGTTTATTGTATATTTGGTTCTCTTACCATGGTCATTGTCATTGTGTAATTCGGCCTCTCGTATACTATTATCTCAAAAGCGAATGTTTTGTTTCTACTTTCTATTGACTTAATGGACTTAAAACAACAATATATGTATTATAATATTTCACACATTTTTAATTGTATTTGTTGCATATTTCACTGTAGTAGGCCTACATCCTGTTTTATTTTAGAATGCATTACATTCAGGACTCAATATGTCCAACAATGGCAAGTTATTTTGATTGTTATGCATGCAGGCTACAACAGCAAATTAGCAACTAGGACAGTTAGGGGGCAAACAAAGTCTGATACTGAATTGGTTGTTGGGGATTACGAATTGGAGGACATTGTTTTATTGCTACAATGTGTGGATGTTATTCGGAGTATGGAGGATGGATCCTGAATATTTATTCCAAATATTTTCTATGCTATCTGTTTGATTGATTTGAGTATTTATAGGTTTTTAGAGAGAGGCACCTTTGCAATTAAAATTGAATTGAACGTTGAACGTGTATAACCAAATGAAAGCTATTTTCTAATACTAGTGTGGCAAATAGCTAAAACTGTTGAAGCATTAATGTTTAATGAATAATAATTCAATATAATTTATCAAGCAATAGAAACGTTTCCAATTAGCGCATTCTAAGGAAATGAATCGAAATTAATCTATGTTCCAAAAAAATTATATGCAGCATCTTGTTTTTGAGAAAGTATTTATTGAAAGTCCAAATAGCCTATCACAGCATGTAAGATAATTTAAAAAGTTAGTTTATCGGTTTAGTTTACATTATTATAAATAACTGCGTTGTGACTGAAAATATTTTGACGTCTAACTAGTTTTTGTTTTTATAGAGTTGTTAATGACAGTCAACAAATGGGCTACTTTCACCATAGTTAATGCCTACGGTATAGTCTCGAATGATGTTTTCGCTCAATTTTACTTTCACGACGATTTTATTACATCTGTTGAAAAGTATGATTCAAGATTTCAAGATCTAATCACTCTCATTATCCGTATTTCTTGATTGGGTTCTTCACTGACAATTAGATGAGTTTATCCTCTCGCTTTTTATGTGAGAAACTAATCGTTTCTATTCAATTCATATTATCTCGAACTCTAAGTGTCACATAAATGCACTTTTCCTTTTTTTTCACTTGTGCTTACCCATTTTTCCTGGGATGATGTCGAATTGTGTAGGCGCATCGTTCACGAATATAGGTCTCGTTGCTAATTCCTGAAACAAAAAGTCAAAATATATGATCAGTATACTGGGCAAACGCAGAATATGCGTTGTAAGATGAGCGAAATATCTAAATAGAGTATAATCAAAAATCTTATACACCTTGATTCATATACTATACTTCATTTGGTTACTATCGAATATAGGGAGCCGTGAATCCATCTTTGCAACATTTTTTTGGTATTATTTCTATCTATTCGATGAATAAAAAACATGTATCGGTATAACATTATTTTCTTCCCAACGGTTGGTCCGAATTGTACACAAATTCGTAATAACGTGTATCATGTATGAGTTTACATTCAGTTAAAATTTGGAGTTATTTCGAGTGAGTTAATTTTTTAAATTTTCTAGCCCAGCCTAAAATAATCTTATGAGGTTTTTAGAAAGTTTGAGACGAAGTTTCTCAAAAATTGTCCAACCGATTTAACCAAAAAACTATACAGTTTCAAGTTGGATAAGTCTGCGTGAACAGAAAAAGAAGACCTGTGCAGTGGGTACAAACAAACAGAAAAAAACACACAGACAAAGCTCCATAAGAGTGTGATGGACATCTTCGCTATCGCTCATCAAATTAATTCATTACAAGATTCAATTCTAGTTCTATTCATAGTTGGCACAACATAATGATAGTTCGCTAAATTGACTCTCATGCACTCTGAAATGAAACAATTGATATATTTTAAAAGTAACACTGCATCACTGCACCCTGTGGGCATTAATCAATCATTGTAGATGCATTGCATGTATTAGCCTGCACCTTGGCCTATCAATCACGTGACATTATGTGACTGATAGTCAAAGCCTACGCACACCAATTCAGTATTCGAAACTGTCGACATAACGGATATTGATTTACTATTGAATTGCTTCGTGTCTCCATATAACCTCATCATTCATAGGTGGATCAGTTAAACAACAATTATGAAAGTATTTATACGTATTATATTTACGATGGCATTTAAAAGGGATGGTTATCACGCATGAGCATGAGGAAACGTTCCAGACGTTGGGTCCTTAAGAGCACTTATAGGTGTCGATTTAGAGAAATAATAGCTTTTGGCAGTAGCTTTCGATCGCTAGAAGATACAAACATTCTAATACTAAAGAGACACAGTTTTGTTTAACAACTTCAAAAAACACATAAGAACTATAATTAATAACTTACGTCTTCTAATTTTCGCAACTATACAATTTAAAATATATATATTTATATGTGAAAATGTTGGGATTCAAGATTGATAAAACTAGAATGGATTTCGCAGTAACAATTAAATTTATCTGGACCCTTTACCGCGTCTGTCTCAGGCTGAGCTAGCCCCAAGATCGAAGACTTGATTGGTTAATATTTTCTAGAAGAGCTAAGTACCATGGCAAGGCAAGATGATAACAAAGTCGCTGCAAAAACTTGACATTCTATGTTGCTCACCTCATAAGCAGTGGTAGGATTTTGTGCTTACAACAATAGAAATAAATTCCCGTAGAATTACTACTCTACTAGCACTACTAGTAAACACTAACCAATCAAAGTCCTCTAGTCTGTTGGAGCTAAGCCTAGGACGCAGTAAAGGACAAGTGGTTTTAGAATATCATAATTTTGATATCTTATACCGATCGAAAGTATTACCACCAAAAAATCAAAATGTTCATTCCGCTAAATCGACTGACATGCACTTTTAAAATGGCTATAAAATAAATCGAAACAAGTTGGCATTTTGAAGATTTGGCCAGTGTTGAAGAATACATCTAGTTGACTTTTATAACGAGAGCGAAAGAAAAAAAGGTGAAGATATTTCGAACGAGTTTTCGTTGCATGCGCAGCTGGTTTTCAAGAGGGCAGTGATCGAACAGTGATCAGGTTGCGTGGACCAACCGTTTGTTCTCGCCTCAATTCAATTGATTCGGAGAATTATTCTAGTCATGCAGCTATACACTCCTGTCTAGTCCAGTTCAAGTCAAATCGCATTATGCAGCATTCTAGTAAAGGTGCAGTTTTTCAGAATCACGTAATTTACATAGGAATGTTTCAAACAGCCGCTATTCTTCGGACCATCGGTCTATGTCACCCACAGCCTTTTTTATTGGTTAAGACAGTCTCTTCTTATATCAGAAAAGAATTATCTAAATAAAGAAGGCTGTGATGTCACCACATGCGGACGTTGTTGTTGCTGTTGCGCGCATCCTAAACGAACCTAAATAACCCACAATCTAACTGATTTAATGAAGCTAACTTATCCAAATCTTACCTAAACTAATGAAACAAACATCCTAAACTAATTTAATCTAAACTAAAACCAATCCAAACCCTACTTTCGGTGGTCCGACGAATTGCCACTTCGAATGTTGATAGACCGTTTATCATACAACACTGGCGATGGTATTTCCTAAAGGAAATGTGGATGAAAATTTGTGTAAATTGATCGACATTATTTTAGAAGATACTTCTCTGAATGGTATGAAGCAGTTTCACTATAGAATAATTATGTTCATCCGAAAAAGTCACTGCGATCGTGTATTTGTTATGTTGACATTGAAAATGTTACGCTACGTGGGTATATGTCCCCCTTAAAAATCAAAACAATCTATTTTTCCATATATTCTTATCTCACTTTGTACAAAATGGTTATTTATACGTCAAAGATATGCCACATGTGGGTATTAGTCAAGTCTGGATCGCGGGGCGTGCCGGTATGAAGGCCGTGCAAGGGCTCTAATGCACCTCGTACTACCCAATATGGTGACCGCGGGGAAAACGCCCGAACATGAAAGATGTGGGTGAGGGAGTAGATATTGTGTCACAGCTCTTTACGTCACCTGACAGGTGAAAACGAGGGAAAAAACAGGTGATATACATGTTGTCTATTGTCACTGGTTTATTAGACTAGACATTAGACAAGTATTATTATGCAATCACTTGATAACGCGTTGTTATGTGATGTATTCAAGAAGACGGTGATGCATTTTGAAATTATATATTTACTATAAAAATGGTGGTAAAAATGTCATACAGAGCATCGCGAAAAATTTCATTTTTTCTACCTGAAATTGCTGTTTGCCAGTAGATCTTGATTTGATCTATTGAACGAATCCACTCCACCAATAATATAAAATATTTGGACCATAACGGATCTTTTTGAATGAATAAATACGCATCAATAAGATTGAGTTATAATGATGAACTAATAAAAAACATTTCACTGTTTCACAAATTATAAATCTGATGTTATATATTCGTGATGTATTGTAGATCCATGGTGGCGTGACACTCGAAAACTCGATCGCGTTACCAACTCTCGATCAATTCGCGCTCAGAACTGGATCGATTTTCGTTGGATTTCCTAAGAAAAACCATCTTATAGCTACTATTGAAAAATATATTGTTACTTTTTTCATAGAGGATGTAGATTGTGTAAGACGTCTCAATAGGTACGGCCCATTACGAAAATTTGAAAACATATTTTTTAGAGAAGCTATAGGCCTATATTTATGCTAAATATACATGGTTAGCTATATATGGTAGATATAATGGTATATATAATCCCATTACTATCTCCAATATGTTCACATCATTAGTGTAAATATAAACGAAAATATGAGCTTAAAACATAATTACATCACGTATGTTACGTTCAAATACTAAAATACCAACGGGGATGAAAAAAATGCTTTTCATAATATTAGTAGCGCAATCCGTGGCCCTAAAATAATAGGGCCAATAATGTTCAGAAATGTACACAAATTGGTTTCAATTACACCCCGCAGAGAATGTTTTGAAATTTAAAGAAATTCAAAGCGATTTGATATGTTTGTAAGTATTACGTTGGTGCAAGAAAAGTTACTCTAGGTTAATTGTAATACGAAAAATATTGAGTGTTCCCTTCCACGTGATTTATTACGTACGGCCTGGGCCGTCTCTGCGTATCTTGTGTGCACGACTATTGACTGTTTTAAAAATCATGTTTTACCAATGTAATAATTATCAGATAACAACTTAATATTTACAAACACACCTTATAAAAAAATGTAAACATGGTATCCTCATATATAATAATATATTTTCAAATATTTTCTCTTTCTCACCACTTTAAAATTACGATAATGACAGATAGAGGTATTTCTCCTAGCGTGTTTATTTTGTGATGTTTACTCTTTAATTCAATGAAAATATTTTCAACTTCACATCTGTAATTCTAAATACAGGAAAAATGAAAAAATAATGTTAATCATTAAATTATAGCATTTCTACAATAACGGACTATTATAATTAAAACATGAGGACCTTCATTTTTAAAAGTGAAATATTCCTTATCCGATATTTCTGGATATGAATTTGGAAAGTTTGGAAAATGCCCATAAGAATAACCCGGAGGGAATACTTTAAAAACACAAATTTTCAGAAATTCTATCAATTTTACTGAATATGAAATGATACTATACACACATTTCCAGTGGTTTTCACAACAATCGGAAGAAACAACGAAGTAAACGCAATAAAAGAATACATTTTATTGAATACGTGTCGAAAAGTGATACATACTGTTATTTACGTTTGAAGTAATGCAAAGTCTGTAGATGGAGAGTAAGCTGACATAATATCTTTCATTCTAGAATTCCAGAATTTTAAGCTCATCTCACAACGCATATATTCCTAGTATATTCTAAATATTGATATAAAATAATTTAAATAATAGTATTATGCAATACCATGCATTCATGCTTCGAGGTGTATATAATATCTGCGGAAACGATTAACTGCATTCTTCGCTATATGATTGTTAACCGACATATTCAAGCGATCTCAATACATGATTTATAATTACTATAATTATAAGCGAAGAAGTATTTCGTTTAACTAGAACAGTTTATCTACACTCACAATCGAGAGAAAAATAAATTGCCATCAGGCGTCCCCAGTCTCCATGGTGCAAAACGTTCCCACCAGAGGGATTTCACCGATATGAACGATCATAACACATTGCCAGTGCAAAACACAAAATTCAAAAATAAATCTTCTGATCCAGACAATATTTTCCGAAAATGCTGATGGCTCAAATTTTATAATAACAAAGGTGTAAAGATTATTTGTACGTAACAGTAATGCTCAATGTTTTTGTCAGCGATTATTATCTCACCGCGTACCGTTACATACAAATAACATGTAACATATTGTGAATGAATGTTCATAATGGATTTTTCAGAAGATACTTCTCTGAATGGTGTGAAGCAGTTTCATTATAATATGTTCAGACGGAAAGTCACAGCGATCACTAATATGTTAGGTTGATACTGAAAATGTTTGACTGTGGGTATAGGTTCCTCTTAACTATAGAACAGTTTATCCAGACTCACAATCGCAAACACAAATTGCTATCATTATGTGCACTTTAAATACCTTTTAGTTAGAACCAATTATCACGAAAACACTTTTTTTTGCTCATCATGAATAATAAATAACGTTTATCGAAATAAATTTGATGTATACATATTAGGACATCGCAGCTATTATAGGCCCTTAAAGTTATACAAATTTATTTTCTTCAAAAAGTCGTGATAAAATCTTGCGTTTCTATATGTGCAAGGTTCTCAGTTGAAAAAATAATCATTATTATTTGTCTTCACTTGACAAATACTGACACGATTTATTTTTAAAGTAACTGAATAAGTTTCCCTAATTTAAGTCAGTTGTGGTCAGAATTATCCTTTTTAAAATCTGTATCACCTTTAAAATGATCCCAGCTTTCGATTCTCTGAACCAGATTCACAAAAAAAAAAATGGGACAATCTGGTTGTGTAAGAACTCGATCATCCATAAACATCCTTGAAAATGTAACCAAATAAAATGTTTAGATAGTTAACTAATTCTAAATTTTATAATATAATACAGTGAGACGAAAAATGCGTAGGCCTATTATGATGACAAATCAGTGAAAATAAGGTCAACCTAAGAAACGTGTATATTAGATGAGCGAGGCGACGACTTCCATTACACTTGGCGAAAAAATTGGGTTTGGTTTCTTTTTTTTTTTTAATTTTGTACGCAACATGCAGGTCAAGAAAAGTAACCAATCGATTTTAAACTTTGTCTGCACATTTATGTAATAGGGCACACCAGAACAAAATTTTAGGTGGGGATTTTTTTTAGCGAAGTCGGTAAGCCTACGACAGTTATTTCGTAAAAAATCGGAAACGCTGGGAAATCCCCTATTGAAATTGAAACATTGAAATTCTATTTTGTAGTATTCTCATCAGTTTGACACGAAATTTTCACAGAATGTTGATATTGTTCCAATAGGCCCTACATATTTCTCTCAAATGGAAATAAATTCAAATTGGTCGTTTCAAGGAAACTGATTATTATCATATGGTCTATGTTATTATATTGAAAAAATGACCAATATAATGACCGATATTGAGATTCAAGTTTGTCAATGAAAATCTACAAATAGTGAGGATATAAGTTATAATAATGAAATAGTAAGATTGAACAAATGAATGAATTAAAGAATGCTTATGATAATTTTAAACAAGGTGCGTATAGCTTTCATGAGCAAAATGACCTCGCTGTCGACGTGCCTTTAAACCCTAACACTAACTGTATAAGTTTAAATTCAACTGCATGCATTCTATGTAAATAATATCTCGCTCATCTTACAACATATGTACTGCGTTTTCCTAGTGTATTATAATAGGCCTACAGATACAACATAACGAAAAATTCGTATTAGAATAACAAATCAGTGAAAATAAGGTCAACCCAAGAAACGTGTTCACTTATTGTATAGGTTCACTAATAATATGTTGATTAAATCTTTAAAGATGGCACTAACGGTACACCCCGTAGGACTAGAGGTGGTGAAGTTGCTACGGCCGGTTCATCCCATTCCGACGGATGACCCCTTTTAAACTAACAATGTAAACAACAACAATAATTACAGAAAACTCATGTCAGTCAGGTGTTTCGATTACGAAAGAAAATAATAATACACCTCGATTAGTAACAGATCTGTGTCGATTTGATACGCCTGATACAGATCTTGAATAATGAAAGACCTCTCCTACTATATTTCCTCTGTCCCCCCAGCTATGACGTACACAATGATGTTGGCCCTACTGTCAGGAATCCAAAGAATCCTACCATATACAGTAAAACGAGTTTCTATGTGATGTAATTACAAAATGTATGTACCGCAGTGGTGCACGGTTTTATGTTTCCTTTATTAGAATAATGTAAAAATAATTATAAGATTATACACAAATTGTGGGAAGATGAGGTGCACGTAATGTGACATTGCGTGTACTTGTTTTTACTTCTTAGCTGGTTTGGCCAGTTTACTCAAAGTATAATAAAAGTTTTTTTATTACTGGGTCTGCGAGAAATAATGTTCAATTTATGTTAAATTTGTATATTGGAGTAGAGATTCATTAAGAAGGCTTTAATTCGCTGTTCATTATAATGTTAAAATGTCCGAAATTATAACATAACTTAATATAGGAGACACCATTAGGTATTACATTTTGATCTACAAGTATGCCCCCTCCCCCCCCCCTCGCCACTCCAATAGAATTACCTATACACGCCTGGACCCAATCGAAAGCATCATCAATAGAACAAAAATATTTCTGTTTCACTTTTTTCTCATGTAATTCAGACAATAAAAGTTATAAAAATGTCAATTTCCAAAATTATTGGATAAAGATATAAAATGATTGTGCTGGGAAATTATTAGAATTGACATGGTCACATATAAATCTTGAAATAAGCATTGAAAGCATGAAATAGAGTGTAAGTATGAAGCATAAAGTTGAAAATAAAAACGTTTGATAATGCTAATTTGAACAAATATAAACATAGGCCTATATTATCCAATTATTATAAGTAAATGGAAAATCTGAAAACCGAAACTAAAACTAAATCCCAGTGATCTATAATTGAAACTACAACTAAAAGGAGAATGAAACGATTAAACAAATTAAACAATGTTTCACAATAGCAGTCTTCGTCACGACCTCCTCTCGCTTTAGATCCTATACTAACTTGAACGTCATGCTCAGCGGATATGTGATCAAGTCTAATAACGTTAATGCATGCTTACAGTTCACCACTATCACAACCAGTGCAAGAAGACCAAGTATATAACTAGTCGGAATAAATAGTTGAAACAAAGGAAATTAAAATACTAGTACACATCATATTCATAAGTATATAGCATTATATATAATATACTGATATATTATAATTTACTTGTAACAGCGTTGAAAGTAGGCCTAACTATATGGTAGAATGATTTACTTGTATTGGATCCACAGTTTATGTTATATCTATCAGTTCTGCCTTAGGTAAAAGGTGGCTTATTAAGGGGAACCTAGCCGCGGCGTAACAATTTCAATGACAACGTAACATATAAACTGTTGTAGGGACATATTGTAGTGGAACTGCTTTTCACCATTTAGAGAATGTATCTTATGAAAAATTGTCGATCCATAATAAACATTCACATAAGGGTAGGTCTACGTGTTATTTATAGGTAACGGTACGCTGAGAGTTAAAAATCGATGGCAAAAATATTGAGGGTATTTACATGCAAGTGATATTTCCTTCTAATTTTTTTTTCATTTTTTTATGCTGCTCAACGACCCCACCAACAGCTAGGTTATACGGATGTACGAATGAGCGGGTGATAAGGCAACGATGAAGTGATGATAGGTGAAAGGACGTTTACCCATGCCTTATGCGGGACTCGAACCCACGCCCGACGGTCACTTTTCCTTAGTTATTATAATATTTGAGTCTAGTATTTTCGACCGATATTGTTCTCATCTCACGATTTATTTGTTAATTTTGTATCTTGCACTGATCATCTTTCAAACAAATGAATGTATGTATTTGAACGTAAATGCATATACTATACGCTCTATATAAAAATGTTTACAGTTCTCATTTTTGTTTATTTTTTCACTAATCAAGTGAGCATATAGTGATAATAATGGGATAACACCTATTCTGCATAAATATATTAATTATATACTTTTTCTAGAAAATGCATTTTATTGATGGGCCATACCTATATATCGATATGTCCTGAGCACGCCTTTCAATATAAAACCAAATAAGACGTAAGAAAACAGTGAACACGATTACAATAAAATAAAGCTATAAATTTAATTCTTTGAAGTCACATTAAACTATTCTGTGTGATAGCGATCTTCAACTTCCATTCAAGCGCAAGCTGTCAAAAACTAATAAAAACTAAAAATCGATAAATAATTATAAAAACTGAATCTTCAAACATCCGTTAGTGGGTGTTGTTTTATTCTTATTGGTTTTACTTCTTGCGACTAATTAATCTACAAAGAATCTCGGGCACGTTATAACTGTAAACATGAATAATGTGTATATACGACGCGTATAAAAGAAGTAGGCCTACGCAGATGAAGATCCGTAGAAGGTCATGTATTAAGGTCAGGGGTCGCGCAAAACACAGTCACAGACCCGACCTTAAAGGTACTTCTTCGACGATGACCTCACAGACATGTCTTATGGTCAATCGGTACATTCGTTACCGCTATGCGAATCGACGACGGAACTGGCACAACGGTGTATGTATAATATACGTATTATTATGCACACCGTGTTTATATTGTGGGTGCCACTATACACACATAAATTCATACACACACATATATATATATATATATATATATATATATATATATATATATATATATATATATATATATATATGTGTATGATATATATGGGCCTTATATAAAAAAATTATTGTTTCTATTATTAATATCGATAGCTTGATATACAATCATTGCTACCCGATTAAGGTTAAGGATGAATTAGTGAGACCGGTTAGAAGCGGTACCTCGCCTTGGTTGTTTTCTACCTTTGAGGCTGTCTTTAACTGTCACAAAATAAATAATCATCTCTGGACTCCGACTATTTTGAATGAAAACACTTTATATAAAAATATTAGCCAACATGGTGTCTGTGTGCATTCTTCTATTCACCACAATAATCATTGTCCACTGGAGCGACTATTTATTAGACGTGATATGAATTTTTCGTAACATGTATTCGCATACTGAAATGAATGAAGAAATATTTGATGTAAAATAATGTTGATGCTTGGTTGATTCATGCGGTTATTGCTTTTTGTGTGAGATTCATCATAGACCATGGATTTACGACATGTTTGAAGCATTATTTTATTGGCATCCGCTTATCGACTGTTGGCATTTGGATGCGGAAGTTGGTATTTAATCTGAAGACCACCTTCGAGTACATATGCGATGTACTTATGACCGGCGCAAGGAAGAAGCTTTTGTCGAGTTGAATGATACTTGATTAAGGCGTCCCCAGTCTCGGTGTGGCAAAATTAAGCTAAAAAAAGAAACTACTCGTTGTTCAATGGTATAGTCTATAGTTAGGGTTCCGCGCCATGCGACAGAAAGGGGGACGTTTTGTAAGCTTTAGAATAGTTTCGATAATCGAAAATATCGAATTATAGAAATTGAATCGATTATCGTATTGTCTTAATAAATATTGATCTAATCGATATATATGTTATTGTTGACAACCTTGATTATTATGTGTAACAAAGGAAAGAAGAAGTATTCGGTTTCTGTTGGACCCTCCTAGATATAATACTATTTAGTTTCGAAGAAGACGGAAGATAACACGAGAATTCAATAATGAGAAGAAAAAAAGATCGAGATAATAAGAAGATTCGACATTTTTTCTCCCCAATGTATATGATTGAATTATTCCCTATCTTCGAAATTATTAGATTAAGATTAATTGTTTGTTGAATGAGCTGTCACATTATTAATTATTATTTGGGGTAGTAAAATAAGATAGCTTTCTGGTTCCCCCGTCCAAATGATCCTACCTTTTATTCATTGCCTCAATTGGGGAACAATGATTTTGTATCAAGTTTCTATATTTAACAAACTGGGGAACCTCAATTAGACAAATTGGGAAACCAAAAACATGTTTGTAAACTATTTTTATTTGTCAGAAACTACAGTTTACAATCAATGTGACACGCATGTGCACACTGCAACGAAATACTGTCATTGGTATTTGATCCTCATCATAAAAACTGAATACATCCGCACCGAAACTAAAAGAAATCAATCACCAAGCTGAAGAAATCTCCAGAGACAAAACCAGTGAACCACGGATAACGTTGCGCGCGCACTAGTGAGCCCTGACGGATGACGTCATTACATGACTGAATAACGTTTACTGCAGACGGTCGTTGTGAAACGAAGATGTGAATTTCTTATAAATGTGTTCACGAGAGGTGGTGAGGAATCTGGTCTAAATATATGCCCGTTGTATTGGTCTATAGCTTTTAATATTATCTATAAGTTATATTGTAAAATAAGTCATTTGTGTACCGATTTCCTGGAAGGGGGTGCCTGCACGGTGCTTATAAAAATAGAGAAATTCATCTTTACTATGTTTTTTCTTTATCACGAACAAGTGTATTTGAATAAAAAGTATATCAAACCCAAGATAACTTTATGCTCTTTAATTATTGTGGCATTCTATTTTTGTTAATTCAAGCAGTTTTAAGATAATACGTCAATAAATATCAAGAATGTGATCAAATTTATTGACGTATTATTTTAAAACTGATTGAATTCACAGAAATAGGATGTTATAATAATTAAAGAGCATAAACTCATCTTGGGTTTGATATAGGGCCTACTTTTTATTCAAATACACTTGTTCGTGATGAAGAAAAAAAATAGTAAAGATGAATTTCTCTATTTTTATGAGCACCGTGCCTGCACCGTCTACTTGGGGTGACAAGATCGCCCTTGTGGTGCACCGTCCGAATAATCCTACCCATCATCCCTAGTCTTGATTGGGAAACAATGATTTTGTATCAAGTTTGAAACGAATGACCAAAAAAATAACGAAACCCAGAAATATTTCTTACCTTCGGTCTCTTCCAGACGAATTGAAATGGCGGCGTTTGGTGATAAAACACTGACGCTTGGGTAGCTGGAAAATCAGGATCTTCCCATAATTCCCCACGCTTCAGACAGGAGCGTTTGATACGCTCGTAATCGGTCATTGAACTGCTTTCTGAAATCAAATGAAACGTTATGATTAGACCAATAAGTTTTGTACCTTAATTAATAATTATCATCCAGTCTTTCGCGAAACTGGTCTATTTATTCGAAATCGCGATTCGTCACACCGGAAGTAGGGTTTAGGTTGGTTTTAGTTTAGATTAAATTAGTTTAGGATGTTTGTTTGTTCAGGTTAGTAAGATTATGCTAGTGATAGTTATGTTCATTAAATTAGTTAGATTGGGTTATTCAGCTTAGTTTAGGCTACGCGAAAGAACAACAATTTTCTGCATCAGATGATGTATTCGTCAATTTTGTATCTCGCACGATCTATGTTTTTATCTTTGAGATCACCCTGGCGGGATATTTCTTCCCTATGGACGCCTGGGGACGCCTTAAGTGCTCTAGTTTCTTGTATATTGCACCTGCATAAGAAGGTAAAAATTACGTCATAAAAAGTTGGGCGTGCCGCGAGTAATGATACATCAAGCAGGCCGTGACAATCAATTCATGAGCGACGATATGACAATGAGATCTTTGCAAAGGAAACAACAGGTAGTCACTGTTTTTATGTAACAATAGAATACAATGAAGATGGCGGAAAGTGGTGAAATGAAAAATTACCAACAATGACCAATTTTAATAAATGTCATTTTTGAAAATATGTGTGAGATTGTTTTCAATTCAATTCAATTATTATGATAATATACTTTTCACTCACATGAGCAAGAAAAAAAAAATGTTTTTTTTAGGTAATATTCATTTTACAATCGTGTTATTTATATCCAGGTTGAAGGATCTCTGATCGACTATTGGTGACGTCACGGAGACTTATCGGAACGCAATGATTGGTTGGAGAGAGAATGACGTAATTGTAACACTGATCGAGGTATTTGATTCGAGGACGATTGTGTCATAGATACAATGCTCAATTTATCTACCAAGAATACTCTCTTATGACAAATTCATAATTTACGTAATTTTACTTATTGCCAATGTTTTTTTTTTCTATGTGATCTGATATAATTTTATATATATAATCATTATAGATATAGCAGTTATACATTTTGAATTAATCACGTAACGGCAATAAATTACATAAACGGTAAATCAATTTTACAAAAATATTACGATTCATTGATGATTACAAATTTGGTTTCGCAGTAAAATATATAAGTTATTATGTTTGTTGAAAACAAAAATGTGGTCCGTCACAAAGACGTGGTCAATATAACCTCTGAAAACGTCTGATATAGATGAGGTATATACAAAACAAATTATTTGCGTGAATTATGGTCTATTGAATTTTTTTTAGGAACTTTAACACTTATATGCGAACATAACAAAAAATATTGAATTCACATTTCTATGTATTTGTAGGCGTATATTAAATATTTCGATTAATTGTTTCTACTTCGGTTTATTCCATCCCTTTGATTCGAGGTTTATTTACTTTATTTTAGTAATTATAAGACCGTTTAGACATCTGTTTGAATTAGAACGGAATAGCTTATACTGAATCATGATTATCAAATGCCAATCAGTATTATTTGCGATTTATGTGCACGTCAAGAATCATACATAAAACGAGACTATCCGTACCAATCATGGACCAAAAGTTATAGAACAACTTTTACCAACATAACCAAATGAAATTGTCCCACGCGAGTTTCTTGCATCTTCTTCTGTATTCTTCAATTTTGAATCTTTTTGGAACATATGAAAAAAATTGAAAAGCTGTATATTATTTATTATATATTATTATTATTGTATATTATTATTTACAAACATAGGCCTACATTATTACGCAGAGCTATTATTTTCATACACTCCATACTATTTATATTATTGCTATACCGGTATATTATTATATTGATATTAAGTACTCATTACTGCATATTATCATTATTGTATAGATTATTAATGTGTGTTGCATCACTATGTATCAAGATTTGATAAGAATAAAATGATTTAAAATTGAAATTGAACAGTTGATTGACATTTAACAAACTATTGAGAACCGAGACTACGAAACTCAAGCGTTTACTTATAAACATGGAAAATGATGTCGATAATTTTCGACCGACTTCAACTTCCTTGATGGGGCATATGATTTAAATACTTGATTTATTTCAGAAACTGGTTTATTTAAAATAACCACGCCCACTAATATGAGCGAACCAATAACATGCGTCATTGTTATTCAACTTGTAACCCTAATCACTGATAGTTATTATTAAACTCTACCTTATTTAATGAAATAATTTGTTATGTTTATGGTATAACCTAAACCATCTGTGTCAAGCTTATAAGGTATCACCTACAGACGTTGGACAAATGATAGGCTAAAGAATGTTCTCAGGTATTAGGCACGTGGCTGGTTAAATAGGTATGACAGGCGATGCTTGCGAAGTGGCTAAGTTATTCGTCGGACCGGAATAAGTTTTAGATTGGCTGTAGTTTAGATTAAATAAGTTCGAGATGTTTGTTTGGGTAATTTTGTGTTACTCGGTATACCAAATGGTTGGGTTTAGTGGTCAAGTTTGGTGTCCTAACCTCCAAATATGGCTGACTGGATCAATGTTCTTGTAATTTCATATTGTTTAGGAGTGTTTATTTAATTATAGAGTATCAATTTTATGCGTCACGTACATTTTTTCGATAGATTTGATGTGTGTATATTAGAAAACACCATTTTGAGGAAACAAATTGCAAAAGTAGGGATGGTACCGACTACCGAGTATGACAAATTTACCTTTGTTTGCTTAGGTAAGTTAGTTTAGGTTAGTTTGGGTTGAGTTGGGTTGATTTAGTTGATTTAGGGTAGTTTGGGCTGCGCGCAGGAACAACAACAACAACAACAACAATGTCCGAATGTGGTGACAGACCGATAGTCCGAAGAATAGAGGCTGTCCGATTTTTCATTTGTTATCAACATTCATCATTAACCGTAGATATGTACTGAAATAATTTAGAAAATGAAGGTTTTGCCATACAAATTAAAATTGCACATATGAAAAAAAAACGAAGGACAGATGGATAAAAATGCAGTCATTCTGCCCACAGCCATATTATTATGAGCCAAAAGTTGAACAAATACTTGGGTGAAATCTCTCTAGACTTGACATGATCGTTCGCTGAGTATAGCATTGTTGTATGGTAATGTTAGATAGTATACTTGCATCTTCGGGACCATCAAACCATTGACCCCTCCAGTCCCCCAAGGACATCCACTCCCTCCCCCTCCTCTATCTCTTCCTCCCACCAGCGAGCTGACCAGGCCCGAGCAGGAAGGTGTTGATACTCGCTTTCTAATCACTATTTCTGCTCAATTTTGATTTTTTTCACGTCTTGATGGGCTGATAATGAGTATTGTTGCAATGAGGATGCGAGTTATCGTGATTCGCGTGTGTACTGTTAGAAGTTCAGCCAATAAATAATAAGGAAGTGTGTTTAATAATATATTTACTCGATTGAGTAAAAAAATTGTAGATTGAAGAGAATATCATTTTTTTGAGTGAGATATTATAATGCTGAAATTTTGAATCTTCCCTATTGGTGTATGAGAGAAGCGAAGACTCAAAATTACCGTACTAAAAAACGTTTTTTCTTTTTTGTTAAATGAAATCACGGATTTTGTTGAAACTTGGCATGCACATGGGTCACGATCCACTTCCATATTGTTTAGTTTTGATGTGTAATCATTTGAACCACTTTTGAGAAAAACGATTTCGAATTTTTTAAATAACCATAACAATAACCCCGAGGAGAAAATTTGGAACAAAAATCAACGGATATATTATTTTAAATTTCGTGGATTTTAAACATAAAAATGATACCCATTATTCCCAAGTTTTACATAAATTGGATCTGATATTTCATAGAATATCTCCATAACATTTCACATAAACAGGCATATCGCTCGCTCATCTTACAATGCATATGCTGCGTTTTCCTAGTAATAACAAACATTGTTCATATTGTTGAATCATCTACTTGAAACTCGCCCAAGGCTTTGAAATATTTGGGCTCGAACTATTTGTAGGCTAATGAAATTTGGAGAAAGTATTTCCGAATTCCATGTGTTATGCTAATTTTTACGAGATCTCATTAAAATATAAAAACAAAATATTCTCAAAGTGGAACTTTCGTAAACGAACTGTCCTTTCCATAGAAAACATGTCACAAATCACAATGTACACAGAAAGTGCGTATCGCAGCTGGGTGTCGCTGACGGTATCTTGCCTGTTGAATTAATAGTGTTTACCGTAGGAAAACAACATGAAACTGTTGAAACATGATAGTATAGGCATACTGATTTGTTTTTGATCAACATCGAAACTTGACATAATATATGTATTCCTCAATTGATGCTCTTGATGGAAGGTAGGATCATTCGGACGGGCACCGCGATCTTATCACCCCTAATGAATTGAATGATCCTGACCAATAATTAAACATGATTTTTTCATGTTTTGTTATGATACAACTTCGTTATATAGGCCTTTATATTCATCGTTTCATTGTCACCCGCTCATTCGTACCCCCGTATAACCTATAGTTGTTGCCATAATTTTAAAAAAAATCAGGAAGTAATTCCTCGGAAAAAGAAATTAATAGACAACACGTTGATTACATGGGGCTAAAAATATACAATCACATGTCAAGCCACGGATGAGGGACATGTAATCTTTTATCTGTGATCCATTCCATCCCTTACAAGTGGTTTTAAATATCATTATCTAAATTAATACTGTATAATTTTTGGGCGTAATTTTGAATAAAACTTACAACATTTTGTAAAACCCAAAAGAATAAACCCGAGGGGTGAAAATACTTCTAAAATATAAATATTGATACACGTGTTGTTACAAATAGACATAGGAATATACACAAATCGGTCCAGCCGTTTTGAAGGAAAAAATTAAAAACATATTTTTCTAGATAATTCGTTCTGTCAAAAATTGAAGCTAAATCAGAAAGTCAATGGGTGACTGGCCGTAATAGTTTTAAAACAGAAGTTTGCAAGATTTCAAGAACATTTGGTAACAGATACCTCGCTCATCCTTCAAGTCATACTTCAACGCTTACTGCACTTGCCTATAGTGTTAGAACATATTTGTGCTTTTTTCTGTTTATCTCGCGTTGTTTAAGAGGGATACCCAGCCACGGGGTCACATGTTCAGTGTTAATGCGACATATGAACGATCGTACCGTAGTGAGTTTTCGTTTAAACATATTGCAGTGAAACAGCTTCACATCATTCAGATTAGTATCTTTTTGAATATTGCCAATCCTTAATAATATACCCATTAGATTATACTTTATTTGTAAGTAACGGTACGCGGTGAGGTAAGAATCGATGACAAAAATATCGAGTTTTACATCACATACAATTGATCTTTCCACCTTTATTTTCATAAAACTTGTCTAATCAGCATTTTCGACCAGTATTGCCTGCATCTTGTGATCTATTTGCTGATTTTGTATCTTGCACTGTTCAATCTGTGAAATCCCCCAAACGGGAACTTTTCTCCCTACAGAGACTGGGGACGCCTTAACTAAAGGGTATTTAACTCATTACATTATCATTGATGTAAAACTACTAAATGAGTTCTAATCAATGTAATTACTGATCAAATTTAACGCATGGGTGTTGACTGTAGATAACGTGAAGCACAGGAAATGCACTTCTGATTTGCATGTCAATCGGTTTAAATAAATTGAAATATTTCACTTACATTAATTACGACAAATTATATTTTAAAAAATCACACGATTATTAATCCTCGAGTATATGAACAAAGATATATAAAAAAAACACTTCAATTTATCACAATATCACTAATTTCATATCATCCAAAACAATCCACTTTTCTATCACATTCAATAGTCATGAAATATTTAGCACTCGAATCATTGGACGTCATTTAATTCACTTGTGATTCTAATTCGCACGGGAAAAGTCACGGACATGCGCATGAACTAGATTAGCTTGCAGTTCTGTCGCACTGATCGTAGGCCTACTTCACCTGCGGTCTACTTCGGCTGACGGCCTTTCTGTTACTGAATCAAGACTCATGTCGGATCCCTGCATTCAACTCACCTACCTCGTTTCAACTGCAATCCTCGACTGTTGGAGGTTGGACACACCTAACCGTTACCGTTAACGGATAGCGGAGACGGTCGATTGGTCCTCAGAAGGTATATAAAACTCGATTGTTTAAAATGAGACGAGGAATTTTCTTTTCTTCTGTAGGGAAATTGATAGGTTTTTGATATAGGTGTTTAAAACATATAGCATACAAATAGAATTTCTGTCGATTTATTATAACGAAAATAGTACGACGTTGATCGACTTTTTTTGAAGAATCGTAACTTTTTAAATATATTGACTAAAAGGCAAGGACTAATGATCTTCATCTATTTTATAAACCATCAAAACTACGTCCGTATGAACAACAGTCGTACGTAGGAAACCCTCTAGTTGACGGGGATACTTATTCTTCTTATGAATAATAATGATACATTTACCTCAACTCTTTTAATAGTAAATGTCCGTGAGGTCAACGAAGACCGTAATGAAAAGCATTGTTGAATAAGAGAGAGAGAGAGAGAGGCAACAATGTCCCCCAATTGATATTAATTACCGATAACCATTCTTTGGCACAATCAAGAGGGCATGGGAGTCGATTCAGCGACATTATTATCTGGTTTCAGAACTTTCGAACGGCATGAGGTATCAAAATTTGAATACTGTTGGAAATACAGATTTTTTTCATACCATCAAGATGGTAGAAGTAAATTCCATTCAAATTGTCCATAAGGCTGAAGAATCTGAGTTTTTAGCTGTATACGCTTGAGAATTATGCGATATGAGTTGAATAGTTATAGTCTGAGTCTGAGTTATAGTAGCTGAGCAAATCGTAGAGAAATTGATAAACCGAATATGGAACAGAATAATTCAAGATATCGATCTAATTCCGCCGAGTAAGAATGCAACCAGCGCTTCAGATTTATAATGCGGGATGCCTATGCCGCAATAGGAAGGCGCAAATTAATTCAACCATATACTTGTCACACCCGCGTTAGTCTATTTATAATGTTTGTACGTATTTTTGTGAATAATTGTATTGGGCTTCTTATAATCTAGTCATTGCTTTAGTCGTTGCTACCACAAGTTGTAGACCAGAAAGTTGTATAAAGTTGTATTGAATTGTATTATGTATTTATATTATATTATTGAATTGTATGATATCACTGAAACCCAGAAATGGAGGAAATTTCATTATTATCAACTGTTTTATCAATGGAGAACATACCAGCACTGTAACATTTTCAGTGTTCAAGAACATGTTCCCTCTCTACTTAAATATTGAAATAATAAAGAACTACACTATCGTACCTCTCAAAAGTTATACCACCAGAAAAATGTTATTTCTTTAAATCGACTCCAAAGGGATTTAAAAATATATATATATTGGGTTTAACGACGCACTGTACTGATGACTACGATTTGCGTCGGTGAGTGTATGTGAGATGATGGGATGATGAGATGAAAGGTTATTTTATCAGGTGTTTTTTGGATAGTGGGAAGGAGTCGGTCGTAGCCTGTTGTTAAGGAAGCATCCCAATATTGACCTGAACGACAGAGGGAAACCACAAAAAAATCCCTTCCAGGAAGTTCGACCATGGCGGGAATCGAACCCCAGTCTTCCAAATGACGGTCCAGTGGGCCAGCCACTCGTTGACTCATCTTAGTCCCATGAGATCATAATGAGAATGAAAATGTACCAAAATTGTGGATCTGATTTTCAAAGCGAAATGAGTCCACATTGAGCCGTTTTGAGTGAATCCAATGAAACTAAATTTTGATGTGGATATATTTCATTTAAAAAAATATATATTTAGAAGCAAAGAGGTTAGTATATATACCTACGGTATGGTACAGAAGGCTATGCAAAAAACTTCTAAAAATGCCAACCCAGCCGGTAGACTAGCGGCAGACAACTAATGTGAATACAGTAAATGTGTGACGTCACATTGTCGTCTCCTAGTAAAACCTGGATCTTCTATCTTACATATCGAATACATTCATGTTCGATTATCTATTTACTCACTCCTGATTGGCTGCTTCATTTATACCACTCGAAATCGACATTTACAGAGGTGTCATCAGTTGGTTCGCGATGCGTGTGAATATACACACTTGGACAATCCAATTTGGTTGGTATTTGTGACTGGAATTGTTCATGTAATCATGCATATGATGATTTATTAAGCTGCCTTTTCGTTAGCTTCAACCACAAAATACAAGAGAGTACAGCATTTAGTTTTCAGTAACTTTTATTATTTTAAATATTATCAAAGAAAATATTAGATCAACTTAAAAAACATAAATTATTATACAGTTTCAGTTACCGGTAATAGGGACTTTTACCACTTCAACATGTACTCAACACCGTAATACTTCAACACAACAGAACCACGAAACTGTCTCATAACGATAGCTATCATTACACTAGTGATGGAGGCATTACAACTTTGTTAGGTTAATAATCACGTTGTGTGGCCTGACAACAAGTATATTAATGAGCTCTTTACAATATACAAAGTAAGTGGCAATAACTGATGGTCCCCTAAACTAGCGGCAAAGCGCGTGCGATAAGACCTTCACATGATGTCATGAAACCAGTGCACACACGTTTCTAACAGGCCTGAACAGATAGTTTGTTGTTATTATCAAAATTTCCAACTTCCCAAATTCTGAAACATTTACATTTTCAGTTTTTCTTCAAGTCTTACCGCACATCGTTACTCAAGCAGTCGATAGAGTAGTCACTTCCTCCTTGAAAGGCATAATGCATGCTTTGCTGCTAGATGCACTGTCAGAGCTTCATATACCGGTTTTCTAATAGCCACTGCAATATTTACTGACAAGAATCTTGGCAAAAACAGTACCACTTCTTGTCAGACAGAAGTATTACAATTGTTTCAACAATATAATTAGATGATCAATGTGCCCGTATTAGAATATTATTCAACAGATTCTCCCACAATTATTTACAAGAGACATCTGAAGCCAAGGACACAGCCTCTGCATATAAGACGATTGGTATAGTGAACACCCTCCCTTCCCCGGAGATTGTGCTAAAAATCAACTGTCCTAATACGTGGCTGACCTAAAAGTCGACCGACTGTATTAAAAACCAACTGTCCTATAAACCAGCTGACATTAAATTCTATTGGGCAATCTGTGCAGAAGTATAAGTGAGGGGTTTGGCCCCTCCCCTTCACACATTGTTTCCAACCATTACATTTTTTATAGTTTTTTTTAAGTGATGGTCAAGGTTAGGTGGATAAGGTTTGTGTCAAATGTAACTAATTTTTGAAGGGAAGGAGCCAAACATCGCCCCCCCCCCTTCACTTTCTGTAGAAGGTAAACCTTCTTAAGAATTGGAAGTTTATGTCAGTTGGTTCTTAGAACAGTTCATTTTTAGGACAGTGATATTTTGGACACTTGGTACAATCTCCCCCTCCATTAATGCCTTGCGGCATGCTCGTCTGCCGAGTCGTCTGAGTCGTCAGCGTCGGCTGCAGCGTCGAGAGCGGCGTCTGGTGCGTGGATGTTGATGTTGGCGAGCAGGTCTCGCATGGCGTCCACCAGAGTCGTGACGCTCTGTCGGAAGTCGCCGATCGCCCCGCCGGCTGCCCCCTCGTTCGCGCCATCTTCAATTCTGAAAAAAATGGTTTTCATTCAGCGGTTTTCGAAAATAGCGACCACTGAACCGCTAATAGCTACTTCACAAGATGTGAAAACAAGATGAACTATTTCTACGAGATACCCTCGATTTGATTGAATTCAGTTCTATTGTGCTCAAGGGGAAGCGTAATATTTTCAGTGACAACGTAACATAAATGATCGCAGTGGCTTTCTGTTTCAACATATTGTAGCGAAACTGCTTCCCACCATTCATAGAATTAGCTTATAAAACACTGTGGATCAGGTTTTCATTCACATCAGGTCAAGTGTTATGTATGTAATGGTACGCTGTGAGGTAAAAATCGATGACCAAAATATTGATTGTTACTGTTACATACAAGTGTTCTTTCTTGGTGAAGTCAGTAAATGTAACAAAACATTTTTGCAATCGGTTTTTACCTAATTGCGAACCGTTACACACAAATAATAGGTCTACGTAACCTAAAGTTAGAGTTTATTATGGATCAACAGTATTTTAAGAGATACTGTACTTCTATAAACGGTGTGAAGTAGTTTCAGTGTACATATTACATTGACACTGGAAATGTCAAGCTGTGGATGGGTCCCCCTTCAAGTCTAGACAAACCACGGTAATATTTTTTTCTAAATACAGACAGCAACAACTCACTCTCTCTGCTGTGGTGGTGCGTTTGCAGGATCCGGCACTCGCTCGTTGACGTTAAAGTTTGGTAGAATCGATCGAAAGAACAGGGTGAAAGCGTTTGAATCTCCGATAAGTCTTTCTCGGGTCGGTTGCGTGTAAAGATTTATCGAGTCAAGCGGGGGCAGTGGATCGTAGCTCAGAATCGAACCTTCAACACCCTATAACATGAAGCATCACAAGAGCTTAATGTGACAAAATGATAAAATGATCAACTATCTACATTGGTAGGCATACAATGTACTCAAAAGATGGTGCCGGTAAAATAAGTTGTATTACAAAAATGAAACTTGCAATTTTGCTTTGTTTACACAAAAACTCTACAAGTTTAAAAATCTAAAATCTTCTAAATCTACTTTATACCAAACCGTTGTAGAAATTGGATAATGGGAAATTTTGTTCATTTGTAATTACGTACAGCATTTTTTATGCCACTCATTTTTTTTCAGCACATCAAAAGGTTTGAATGGATGCAGTTAAGGTTTTGATTCATTAATTTCATTTAGGGCCTATTAACAAGATTTCATTAAAGATTGACTTCACTGATTTCACTTGATTTCACATTTGACTTGATTGATTTCATTTGATTAGGACTGACGTCCAACTGAAACCATGAAGTAAGCTCCACACATCTCAATTAAAACCATGAAACATCTACCTCGGTGAGAGTAGCCGTGACCTCCTTGACGTCCGTCAGCACGATATGTCTGACGACCGGACGTGGTGGCTTGACGTAACGCTTCAGTCTCTTCTCGTGGCACTCGACGACGAACAGGTCGCTTGCCTCTACGCGGTCCAGTACCTTGTGCGTGTTCCGTTCCAGCCACGGAAGCAGGTCGGACTCTTTCCACACGTGGTAACTACGCGACACGTACAATTGAACGAGCTGGTTCAGTGCCGGACGTTGACTACAATCAAACAATAATAATAATGAGTTGTTTGAGGCTTTCGCGACCTGAATATGAGGTATTAGATACTGCGTTGTTCCGTCGCGTTGTTTGAGTTAAATTATTATTTGAGCAGGTATTCACCAGGTGTTCTGCTGGCGACGCTCTCATTGGCGCGGCCGAATGCCGAGTCAATAAATTTCACTAGTATATATACTACATCATTTTTCATCCTCGCATCACTTACTCAGTCTCTTTCTTCTGAGACGGTTCTATTCTTCTGAACCAGACTAACTCTTGAGAAAGGTCTCAACATAGAGACTGAAACGTCGAGTAATAATTTAACTCAAACGACGCGACGGAACAACCCACTATCTAATACCTCAATAATAATAATGTTTTATTCTTTAAAATTGCATCATACATATTAGAACAGCCAGTACATGTCAAATAAATCAATCTTTTAAAAAGTTCAAAGTTCGTTTTCGTGGCTTTGCTGTAAAAGTTCAAGTTCAAATTTAAAAAAAACATACCGGTAAGTTCGTTCAAAAATTCACCTTGAAAATTATATGGAAAACACGTTTTAAATACGCGTCGCTTCCAGACGCTAGAACAATGTAATCAGTGTACTCAGCCTACATACAAGTCACAACTCGTCAACCTTGACCACGTGTGACTGCCGGCTCGCAGGTGACAAGTGATCACATGATAAAATTCCGAACAGGGATACATTCGGGATAGACAGTGAAATAATCGATCTCATTCAAAATTCGGAAATGATTAATCCAGCAAATCAAAGACAGTGACTAGCAATTAGGAAAACCCTTTATTTTTAGGATTGCCACAGTTTTGTAATTTTATAGACAGTACTAGATTTCATCTACCAAGTGATTACAACTGAATTACGATAGGCATAAAGAGCAATGCCCAGCTATTTCAAAAACTGTATTATGAAAGACAAGTTATCTTCTGATGATGTAGGAAAATAAACAATGGCTCTTATCTGTTTTTGATAACATGCTAAAAATGTCATAAAAGTCCATTTCACAGCGTAACAAATAAACAAAGACTTAATCAGGGAAGCGTTGAGGTAAACATTGACGCAACGTTTACCCAACAAAAAAAAACAAGGAAAGGAATTGTAATCTCTATTTATATCTTTAATTTGATTTCAAGTTTTTGCGGGAGATGCTATCTATGCAAGCTCGTCTATGCATCCACTGCATCTCATCCAACTAAGACTGGTAGATCAGTGGCTGGCACACTGAACGGTCATTCAGGAGCCTGGGGTTCGATTCCCTTCATGGTCGACCATCCTGACAACGGTTTTTCGAGGTTTCCCTCTGTCGCTTAGGTTGATCCTGAGATGGTTCCTTAGCAATACGCCACGACCGACTCCTTCCCAAAAACAAATTACCATATAAATGTTATCATCTCACTCATCAAACCCAATATCTTATTCATCAGTATAGTGCGTCGTTAAATCAAATACAGACAAAATATATCATTCAATCCTAAACAGCACCTTTTGCCGAGCCTCATCTAATACAATGATAGGGTTGTGCGCATGCCCTCTCTTCCAACCCTTGCACGAGTTGACGAGACGAGTGAGACGTTTCGTGACACGCGTTTTTGACACCCGACCGGCTCACTTTCTTCTCCATTATTCTAATTTGATTCTTTGTCAATTTTGAATTTATGAATTTACTTATGACATAGTACAATTTCAATAAACAATAAATCAATAAAAACTTGAAATAATGTCCTAGGGCCAGCTAGCTCCAAGAGACTAGGAGTTTGATTGATGCCTATCACAACATGGCCTATCCTATCACAACATGTCCAGCCTTTGTTTATTTCCATTGTTAGAAATTACCATGACTTTGATATCATCTTGTGTTGCCACAGTACTTAGCATGTCTAATAAACAATAACCAATCAGTCTCTTGAAGCTAGCTAGGCCTAGGACACCATTTTATGCGGCAGTCGCGGTATGCACAGTCGCGCAGTATACGAGGGCAGTATGCGGCCCTCGTCTATCAATCTGTCATCTATAGTCTAGGAATGATGATGAATATTGCCCCTATTGCTCTTGCCTCAGTATCCACAGGGCGAAGGGCCTACCTTTTCTCAACGTTCAACTTAGCCTAATACACTACAAAACAATTGCTACCGTACTTAGTACTCACCTAACTTGATTCAGAACCGTAAAGAACGGGTGCGCCGTCACTCTTGTATCGGATATAACCGAACATTTATCCAATAATGGTACTAGTACACTCGGAAACATAATAAGTGCATCTTGTAAGGAACGATCGGCCGTTTCCAAGTCACCCAAATAGAACTGAGCGACGGCAATCGAAAACGCAAAGTTCGGTAGCTGCGACAGATTTTTCTTCGACTCCCACTCGTGCGCCGCCTGTAGTAACCAGGCATATTCCCCGGCTTTTAGGGCATAGAAGTCTACGCATAACACGACGGCCATCGGGTCTTCGTCCGGATCAAGAGACAAGAGAAGCTTACAGAACTCGAGAGCCGTACGATAACACGCTCGCTGACCGACAAATATAATATGTTTGAACAACGCGATGAATAGAGCGCGATTTTCTTGTTTGCGGTAATCCAGTCGACAGTTGCCTTGTGCGAGGTTGAACGACGGGTGGAAAGCAGACTCGAGGCAGAAGAGTACCCTCTCGTTCAATTCGGCGGCCATTTGCAGATCTTCGCTCATCTTGCACATGTCCGACAATTGAAGCAGTGAATCCACGTGGTATGGATGTGCGTTGATGACTGCCTATAAGTAAAATAACAACACAGAGTGGAAAGATGAAAAAATTGTATGTACCTAGCTTGATAATAAGAATATTTTTTTTTTTTACTGGTAAACATAATACTGTTGTCACTCTACAGAAAGTTATCTACAAAAATACGATGCTGCAAAATGATGGATGCAGCATACTTTTCAAATTCAAAATGCAATTTAAAAAAATAATATGAGCTAAGTTTACATGTCTCTACGCACAATGTCTATGAAAATGTTTGCAGGTATATGACTTACGACAATATTGTCCGGATTCAGAGTATCGACAGCTTTGAGAAACGACAACTGGACTTGTTGATAGGCAGCACTATGTTCATATGTAAAATATTGAACTCCATTCTTATTTTCTACGAGCTTCATTGATATACCTGAAACAAACGATTGTTGAACAGTATGAATCAGCAATCTATGGCAAGTTCACACAATCAGTAGGTTCATTCAATCAATTTATTCCATTTCTCAAGCTCCTATGATCATCTTCACCTACATTTTATTACTAGGTAGTAATCTTTACTACATTATTTTATCAGCGTTAGTCTGATAACATCATCATATTTCCATTACTCACTTAGCCATTGTTAATTTGCATTATTTTTATATAAGTATACATATATATATAGGCCTATCTTTATTTATAAAAATAAGACTCTGCCTTTAAATAAAAGGTTGCCGTTACACACAGAATAACAAAACATGGTATATAAAATATATATAAAGGTAGATGAAATAGTATTTGCAATGAAACATACTTTTAATAACTACTAGTAATACTCGAATTATAAATACGGTAATTAAATTCCCCAACTTCACAACTAATTACTTTACCTTGTTTTCCAACCGGAGCCCAGTTTTCTCGAGCCGACACGAGCCAAGTGGATTTAATATGGCCTCGGCCTCGAGCCCGTCTCTTACTAAAAAGGAAAACACATATATATTCACCTGTTCGAGCAGTAATTTTATTCAAATATATGATTGATTGTAGCCCAAACATTTTTCCCTGATAAAGACAACCAATTGGATGTGAATGTATCTCTATTTGAGTTCTGCCATTGCTCTGCCAAACAATGGATGCCATAATAGACACAGAATGATAGAATATACAATTATTATACATATTTTTATTTTGTTCTGATAAATGTATTTATTCATTTCAAGTGAATAAAAAGAATTTTATAAAAAATATATATATATGCCTACATAGAAGAGAAAAAAATTGAATATGGGCCTAGACCTACGAATGATTTTTCAACATATCTACAATAACATACCGGTAATCTATCAACTTATTTGGCCAATTGTATTTTCCAACAAAATTCTTTAATTAAAGTATAATCATTCCTTTTGATATCAATATCAGAACTGTAGGCCTATAGGCACACCATTACTACCATTATAATAGAATGTACCAGTAGGTCCCAATTTGATTTTTTGTACTCCTATTCGACTCTATACATACTACTGTATATAAGTTACTAGGCCTAATTAACTCTGGGCTACATGTAGGCCTACCTACTAATAATAATAGACTTACAAATTACAAATTACCAGTACTTCGATACTAACTACAACTAGACCTATCGAATCTAAGGCTAATGAAAACCAGTACATACTTTTGTTCATTCTGGATAGTTTTTGCACCAAATATCCTTTTCAATTCATTGTTCGGATTCAGGTATCTATGTTCAACGTTGAGAACTCCTTTTCTGGACGAGTTTTTTTTGTCTTCATTCGACACGCTCGGTCCAGCACACGGAGACTCGCCCAAGATTCGGTTTACTTCGCGTACCGATCGTTCCACTTCGTCCACCTACAGAGCAAATTTACTATAGACCTTCAGTCAAGACATGAAGAAATAGCAATTTGCTATAACAGCGATGAAATCTAAAAGAGCTTCAATTCATTTTTCTCAAATGGTAATTTCTTCATGTTTCCGATATATTTGATGGTGTTGGATAAGTGTTTGAAAAGGCTGCAAAGCACTAGGCCTACAAACGTCTGATTCTGCTATGTTTCAACCTATTCGCGACATAATGTACCGGTATATGGTATAGGTTTTATATGTAATGATTTTACTGGTCCAATACCATACTGTTGTTATGCTACAGAACGCTGTTGGGTGGATCAAGGTGGATAAATTATATGAAACTTATTAACTATACAAAACTTATACGGTATAGTGAAATTATGCATAACTCCTACTATGAATAGTTTAACCTAGGCTTACCTCAAGATTATCTTCACTACTTCTTTGATTACTTGAAGTCTTTTTTGCAATCTTCTTTTTCTTCTTCTTTTTACGTCTGGCAACATCTCCAACAACATCTTCAACTTTATCAACCCGGGTGTCAGTATCATTATCATCATCCTCTTTTGCTTCAGATTCTGAATGGGACAGTTGGTTAAACTGTTGAAATTGGAAAAAGATCAAAGTAAGATAACAAAAGTTAGGTTAGGTAGGCTTACGCCTAGGTCAAGCCCGCTGAGGTGTAGTGTAGGTCTCTATGACCTACGACCCCAGTATATTCTGTCACGTTCTATAGGGCTATTGGATAGACAGTCTTATTAATATATGGCCTACAAGTAACATAGAGAGATTGTACACCCAGCACTAGACTAGTAGGCTTCAGCCCATTTCTTTAGAGCTTAGGACAAGCCATAGGCCAACGCCATTGAGTTTGTAGTTGCCTACGCATAGATAGAGTAGGCCTAGTCTCCCTAAGGATGGCCTAGGCTCTTGCATCGGGTTAAAAACTATAAGCAATAACCTCAATGGCTATGGCATTCAATGGCTATGGCCATAGATAAAGTTTTATTTACTCAATGCTACAGCCATTCTACAACTAACCTACCAATTCATAGCGGTTCACGTTTATTTTTCGCCGTGTTCCAGTCACTTCAGACTCTTCAGGGTCACTATTTTCATTATGTACACCGGTAATTAAAGTGTTGTCCCCATGAAGCTTCCTCAGAACTCTAGACGACATATTATTTTATTAAATTTCCAATTGCTTATAGTTAGAAAAGATCGACGTGGTATGGCCTAGCCTAAAAACTCTTGTCAAATCTATTTAGATATGACAGCCAGCTGACTTCATTCAGTGTGACGCAGCTGATCCTGCATTGCCAGATCAAAATTAACCGTTTCCTAATTAGAAATTATCCGGTAATTCCATTCCTCTATATTACACAACTTGAATTTTTACGCCAATCTAAATAATTGTCAAAATCAAGGCTACTCTGCCTATCAGAATCGTTTCCATAAACAATCTTCAAGTCAGTTGACTGGTTTGCACCCGCAGTGAAATCTGGCTACACTGCTGCCAGAGAGATGACCAGAGTCGATAATGCAGTTCCAACTTCTCTGGCTCTGTTACTTTATCGACTCTGAAATTTGTACTGGCCACTTTGGAACGGAATCTTGTTTTTGCACCCTCTTTGGTTTTTGTAATTTAATCAATAGTCGTGTGACAGACGGTTGACAGCAGGTTGACAGGTAGTTCGTAGTGGTTGTATAAATCCAAATATAAATTGAATCAATTGTGCATTATTGGAAATTCCAATACAAAATATACGACTGAGACTGGACGACAGGACGTGAGTGTAATCTTCGGTTGTGTAGGCGTAAATCTCAAGTAGGCCTAGGCCTACAGCAATTGTCTTTTCCCCATAGGCCTATCTGGACTTGAGCCCTATGCGTAAAGCTAGGCGTAGGCCTCGGCCTATTGCGCGCCTAGTTAATAGCCCTCTGCCAGACTAGGCGTAGGCCCTATTACAGTCCTAATGGTCCTAGGGTCTATTGGGTTATTTCATCATTAGGCTCAGGCCTAGGCCTAGGCCTAATTGTTATCAATGCCTAGAAATGTATTCCAGACCATTACATTCTTCGGCTCTTTGATTGTTCAGATATGCTCATAACCCATTTAATTGATGTGTCTAGTTGGCTTTAGCGGTATGACATCTGCTTGGGTCGGAAAGAGTTTTTTTCCCAAGCGGATATTGTGTAGCGACCGATATTGGAATAAGTCTTGATAACGATTCAACAGGCCTACTTGTACACGACCGAATCAACGAACACTCGGGCTCGGGCCAAGGAACGTTCGAGCCTCCCGAACGAATCCGTTGGGTGGCCGGCGACCCGCTTGTTAGTCATTAGCGTAGGCCATACAAATTTATTTATTTATTTATTTAGTATTAATCACAAATGCATACAGTATGATGCAGTGGATGCAGTATGATGCATATAAAAACACTTCTACAAAAACGAAAACACTCAAGATATTATAAATAAGTTATAACATGTAGACTTAACATAAAATGATAAACAGCACTATTTCAATAACTCTTCTTCCTGTATTCTCTTTCTGAACAATTTATTTGATACTCTCTCCCCTTCAAATACTGTTTTCTTCAGCAACATTTTACATTTATTCGTCCTTTTGAACAGTCCATCTTAAATAGGCCTATATGGTCTCCTCTACCATTATACCGGTAACTCTCTTTAGTAAGTTTACTGTTCAATTCCTTCCAGCCATCATTTCCTTCGACTGCCTACAAATACTACAAATACAATACAAACTACAAATACAAATACTACAAATACAAATACAAACAGGTCTAGACCTATTGCAGTAGGCCTTGCGGCCCAGTCCCTACTTTGATCAATACCGGTATGTTAATCATACTGGGAAACGGCCAAGCCAAATCGTTGAAGGTGAATAAAATGGCTATATTTATAATAAGCCATTCCGCCTTCGGTAGCTCAGTCAGCTGAGGCACGTTTCGGACACTGAAGTCTCCGTTGGACGTGGGTTCGAATCCCGCATAAGGCATGGGTTTTTGTAAACGTCCTTTTACCTGTCATTACTTCATAGTTTCATAATCACCTGCTCATTCATACCCCCGTATAACCTAGCGGTTGGTGAGGTCGTTGAGCAAACGATAATCATAATAAGCCGTATCGATCTTTCTTGGGGTGGTTTTCAATCCCGAGAATTCTATCCCACCAATCTTGGCCGCTAGAAGGCGGTATAGCTGGCAGTGCGCATGCACATTAAATTTTTAAAGGGTCCATTCTAGGCATATATAGGCCTACATTCTTTATGTAATCTCTGCTTTCACAAAGTTGTTGTCCAAAGACACAAAATAATATTAAAATTCAGTGAAATGACAAATCTATTTGAATAAGTTTTAAGAATTATTAATTCTCATCAATTACTACCATACCTAATAATTAATAGGCTTATTAATTCATTAACTAAATAATTATAATGACTACCGGTAACTACTAATTAATTCTAGTATGTTGCTGTTCTTCTTTCCCTGTGACCCGATTTATACAATTATTGATTATTATATTTTAATTTTTTAAATGTAGGCTACTGGTATTGGTGTTTGATTATTGCACTATGTAGACCTATGCAGTATGTATGTATTTAGGAATCGATAGAAAATTAACATTTTGCTCTTACAGGTCGTTCAAGATCAACCACAAGTCAGTTTCGTGACTAGAACCAACTACGACCTTTAGAATGGATGGGAATTATGGTGGGTTTTCCGCTTATCACAATGGTGGTCCTGGTAGAGAAAAGGATTTCCAGAAAGTGGCCCAAACTATAGGAACAAGCATACAAAAGATTTCCCAAAATGGTAAGTATGTGTCTTTTCGTACTTTAAAATTAGACCAGATTAATGGTTTGTAATTATTTAGGTCTTCATTTTTAGGTAAGCTATATGTTGCTACAGTTGTATTACAGTTGTATGTATGCTACAGCCTGTTCAAATTCATTGTAAGATCCATTCTTTTTCCATTTTGTATTGTCTTTATTCATTACATAAGTACCGGTAATACAGAAATGAATTAAATGAATTGAATGACGAGGTTCAGACAAATAAGTCTGTTTTTCCACATAACCAAGTTGAACAGTACAAATTAAGAATTTGGTATCTTTGCATACTTTCTTCGTCACAAACTTGTAAATTTGTGCTGCAATTTTTCTTGTCGCAGAAGAAGTGGTGGAAACACCCCCTGGCCCAATCTAATTGGTTACAGTATCTGGGTTTTGAGAAATGAATATTAGACCTATACTATTTTTTGGTGTTGTATAGAGTTATTTATTTTAACTCTATTTTTCTACGGACAACCCCTAATAAGGCTTTGTGCATAATCAATGTGAATTTTGTTCATCTGTAATTTTTACTAACTCTTGCTTTTCTTCTTCCTTTTTCATCAAGATCAAAACTTGATACAAAATCATGGTTTCTCAATTTGAGTATATGGATTATTTCGTTTGGATGAGGCACCACAAGGTCAATCTTACCATCCCAATTAATAATTATTGAAATAAGTTGCTTCATTTAACAAACAATGAAACAATGAGAATTCTTATTCTTGAATTACTCTGCTATTCTCTGTTATTTGTTACTGGTAAATATTGTATTTATTATAATATTGGTAACAGTAATTTTTTTCTAAATTTTGGTGATGCTTTTCTAGTAAAACACGTAGCTGAACAAAACTAATAGATCATACCTGATTCACATTCAATGTAAAATATTATTGACGAGATGGATTTTTATTTAAATGCAAGATATTGAATTCATCTTGTCTTGTGTAAGTGCTAATGTTATGGTTTGAACATTTACAACGCATTGACAATTCCACTAAAAGTAACCACAGAATGCGCTTCTAAATGCAATATGGCCAAGGAAAGGTTATAAATAAATATTTTCGATTGTTGAGATATGCGCGCAGTGCATTTTCTAACTTTGCACAAGTTCCACTCTTTACAAAGTGACGTAGTATACCTGCAATTTCTTCTGAATACATAATATTTGGTTTCGTATATGATTTATGTTTTAGTATCGTCAATGCAAAGGATGGTCAATCAACTTGGCACCCCGCAGGATTCGCAAGAACTTCGGAATCAATTGTACGTAATGAATATGCACATCTTAAGCGGGCCTTACATGACGCGGATCCGCAACCGTGAGCGGACGCGGATCGGCCATATTGTAGTATTAGCCAATCTGATTGGCTGATATTCCAATATGGCTAATCCGCGTCCGCTCGCGGTTGCGGATCCGCCCACAATCCGCGTCATGTAAGGCCCGCTTTATGGTGTTGCATGCGACAAATTAAGCCTAGTAGTTATGAGTCACCTTTTGTGTTTAATTTTTTGTGATGAATCGTAGTTTTCTGTTTTGTCAAGATGATAGGAGGCCAACACAATTTTGATGCATTATATTTTCGCATTTTAGCTATCAGCACAATATAGTTGCCATCATTTTTAAAAAACCATAGTGCCAAATAAAAACCTGGGAAATTAATTTAGCTTATTCAACTTATGATATCTTTATGTTATGTGATGTTCTAATCGGTTGAGGCCAAGTTCTTTTTAGCGATTTAAAATGATTTTGCCCTTTACAACGATGAATCCACATTAACCAGAAATACGGGCTAGGCCTACAGTATTTATAAAAAAAATATGTTTTTCTAAAAAATTGTCATTTACACTCCCTTTTCTAAAAATCATATGCAATAGCGATGAAAACCCTAGATCTTTCATTTCAAGTTACCATGACGTAATGGTGTCAAGATATTGAATGCTACTTATTGTAAAGTGTGTGGACGCGTATGTGCGTTGACGATCCGTCACGCTGGCAAGTGGTTCAACACCCCTCAATTAGGTCGTTTCTAAATCTTGTTTCAGACATCAGATACAACATTATACACAGCAACTAGCAAAGGACACAAGCTCGAATCTAAAAGAATTGACAAGTCTTCAGCCGCCCGTGTCGACATCCGAACAGAGACAGTGGAAGATGCAGAAAGAACGTCTGGCAGACGAATTCACGTCCGCTCTGAACGTATTCCAGGCGACTCAACGAAAGGCTGCCCAGAAAGAGAAGGAAGAGATGAAACGCAACCGAGTCACTACGGGACTTGCTGATCCATTTGGAGGTTAGAATTAATAAATTGAAACCAAGTTCACAATTGATATGTTGATTAGTGAATAGTCATTGTGGTACCTTTATAGCATTATAGTGTGATTATTTCAACTGTACGTTCGTCAATACCTCTCCGCAAAATCTGTTTCACCGCCACCCTAAATCATTATTCCGCCTTAAAAAGGAAAAATCAAATAGAACATGCGTATTGCATTATTGCAATAATATCGAGTACAACTAAACTAGTGTTAGCCACCCTCGGTAGCTCAGTCAGCTGAGGCACCGCTTCAGAAACTGAAGTCATCGTTGGGCGTGGGTTCGAGTCCCGTGTAAGGCATGGGTTTTTGTAAACGTCCATTCACTTATCATCATTTCATAGTTTCATTATCACCTGCTCATTCGTACCCCCGTATAACCTAGCCGTTGAGCTAACAATAATCAATCAATCAACTAGTTTTGTAGAACATACGAGAACGGTCCGGCTAATATGCTCGCGTGTTTCAGGCGCCAGGTACTCCGACCAATTGATTGAATTGCAAGACAACTCGAACCGCCAGCAACAGGCGCAGTCGCAGGCGCAGGAAGAAATGAATGTGCAGATGCTAGAGGAACAGGAGCAGTCTATCCGACAATTGGAGGTAAAGTATCCGACTTTCTGGGAAGGCAGTCATTTTCATAGACCTAGGTATTGTTAAAGGTCATTACAACACTGAGATTTGCATTCACAGTGCTGTAGAAATATCTAATTTCTTTTACTTTTTTCGATATATCACAAAAACAGTTTATACAGTAGCCCCTCGATGATCCGAAAATCAAGGGACCCCAAAAAATATTTTGATTTATAAAAATTTGGATCGATCAATAAACTCCAAATCAACGGCACAATTTGAATATCGTGTGAGGTTTACCCCTTAACAGATTATGTCATATTACTGGTAGCTGTAGGCCCTACCGGTACTGCATCTTTACTGTTTAAACCCCATATTTTCCGTTTCTGTTTGGCTTGCTGTTCATAAAGTGGAAGCCGAACTCTGCCGACTACGGGTATTTTATCGTTTTTTTATTTCCGTTCGGTTCCTTAGCTGTATGTGGCGTGATTAGTTTCACCTATTGTTTTTTGTGTTTACGCTAGAGTGACATCAGCGACGTGAACCAGATCTTCAAAGAGCTCGGCGCGATGGTGCATGAACAGGGAGAGGTCGTCGACAGCATCGAGGCTAGCGTTGAACGGACCGAGATTTTTGTCGGTGAAGGAACAAGCCAGCTGCGTCAGGCGAGCAACTACCAGGTGAATTAGCGATTGATCTTTCTGCGGATGCGTAGCATAGAATATGTAGGCGCGGTAATACAGCATGCCATGTTACTGAAAAGATACGGCTTCACGTAGATTCTGTGCACTGTTACCTTATTTTTATTACTTACTTAAATTGCAGAAGATTTTTTTTTCAATATCTCACAAAGGGTTGTGTTTGCTATGCTTATTTATTATTTTTTTAAATATTGTGATATGCCCTACACTCTAAGAATGTAGGTGTAATCTAAAATCTAGCCTACCTACGGTTCATTAATTCGTTGATTAGGCCTACTTGTAATATGTTTCTTGTTATTCTACTTGTAGGTAAAATTCTTTTTTTTTATCAACATCGAAATATGATGAGAAATCATTGTTCCCCAATAAAAGCTAACCATGAAAGGTAGGATCGTTCCAGTGGGGCAATCTTACCCCCCCCCCCCACACACACACACACACACACAAAAAATACAAAAGAAGTAGGCCTATATGAAAATTTTAAAGAGTGAAAATAAGAACATTCAGCCGCCCCAGTGGCTAAGTCAATTATCGCTAGCGGTAGTAACTGAAGTCACCGTTGGGCGTGGGTTCGAGTCCCGCATAAGGCATGGGTTTTTGTAAACGTCCTTTCACCTATAAACACTTCATCGTTTCATTATCATCCACTCATTCCTACCCCCGTATAACCTAGCTGTTGGTGGGGTCGCTAAGCAGCATTATATATAAAAAAAAAAACATTCTTATTGAAAATGAATAATTTACGTTATTTCTCACATACCTTTCGAAACTGGAGATTTGATAGCCGATAGGCTGACTCGTGCCAAACTCCATGGGTGGATTGCAAAGTCGAAGTTTAAACCCCGGCCTACCTTGGACGCCATCTAAGTACAAAATTGCATTGCCTCTGCAATGCCGTTTTTTACTTAGACGGCATCTAAGGTAGGCCGGGGTTTAAACTTCGTCTCTGTAATCTACCTACCCCATACTTCTTCCCTGCAATCACGAAAGTTCCGTCTCTTTCAAACTTGTTCACTAAAAATAGTTCGAGAGTATAATTTTGTGGGTTCACCAACTTCACATTTGCTCGACACAAGCACTTAGTATTTCTTGTCGTTTGCTTTACAGACAAAGATTCGCAAGAAGAAATGTATTTTAGCAGTATGCCTGGCTGTCGTCCTGTCTGTGATTATTGGCATAATTGTCTGGCAAACCAGTTCTTCATAATAGAATACTTGTAAGTTGTGTAGGTGCTTGTGAATTGAAGCACTGATTCATTTGCTGTATTATTATTTGCTTATTTACAATATTTTTAATTTTAGTTTTTTTACATGTAGGCATGTATAGTATAGACGTATCAGTAATCACTCTTAAACTTGAAGAGTTCTCATAACTCTGAAACTATATTTTAATTAATAATGACGATTTCCGAATGATTACAAATATTCACGATTATTGACTAATAATGATAATAATCATTTCCCCAAATTTAGAAGAAAATTGGAAATCCTCATCTCAATTTCAGAAATTATAATTATTTTTTGTTCTCCAGAGAGCACAAGTCATGACCTAGGCATTACCGATTATGTATAGAAACATAAACAGAATCGAGTAATGAATACGTCACGACTCAGAAATGGGGCCGGGTCCTATGATGGACAAATGAATAAATTATTGATTGCTAAAATTGAGATAATGGTTCATATTTTTCTCTAAAATTAGGAAAATAAATATTGTAATTATTTGTTGAAATCTAGTTTCAGGGTTGTGATGTCCTTTAGTCATAGATCTATGGCATTGTATTTCAGTATAGTACTTGATGCTGTATTATTATTAAGAAGGCTAAAGCCTCTTCTACTGATTTGCGTCGCGTTGGTCGTGTTTGACGCGCTGACCAAACCAGTATTGTGTTTGGAGACTGCGATACCCGATTGGTCAGAGCTACAAATCCATTGCGTGTTCCGCACGTCAGTAAAAGCGGCTTTAGTTGTTCAAAACTCTCATTTCCTGGTAAGTAGATTTTAAAAATTTATATTACAGGAGGGTATCAATACACTAGGGATGTGCAAACGTGGTTTCAGGAAGTCGAACTTGAACTTAAGACTCAAAAGTTGATGATTTTTTTAAAACTTTATAATTGAAAATATACAGATGAAAATGAGTAGTTCAGGTACTAGAAATCATGGGAAAATATGCTGTGTAATCCCCTTTTTTTGTTTGAGGTTTTTATGATTAAGGGTTTTTTAATGATGGTTAGGATTAGCTAGAGTGTGATTTGTGTCGAAAATACGAAAGTGAAGTAATTTTATGCTTCAAACCTTACAGTTTGTTTGTCTATTCATTTTAATTTATAGGCCTACTCAATTAATTTGATACTCAATATTCAACTCTGTATGATTGGCAATTTAATGCCTCATATGTACAGGCCATAAAGACAGCAATTAGGCCTACTGTATGTGTAACAAGTTTTATGAAAATCAAGCACCGGTAAGCGATTTCAAAACCAATGTGTGGAGATTTCTATAAACATTCAGTATAACTATATCGCTCCGTGATCCGTCATCATGCACAAATCATTTGCTGCATCCTCATATTATACCCTGTTAATTGACAACTACAGTATTATCATTATCTGCATTCATTATCTAACACTCTCGTTTTCTAGACTGGTCGCCGCAAAAAAAAGGCTTGCTTGATTTCAATTGCTGCAGCAATATGCTTAGTATTTGGCTTCATAATCTGGATCAAGCTAAGTTAATAAACTACCACGGAACAACACACTCTTCACCTTGGATCATCTAGTAAGATATTACAGGTCAGTTGCAAGTAAAAATCTCGTCGACTTTACCAAGATTCGCTGAAGTTTTTTTTCACTTCTCTACACCACATCACGGTTTACGTTGCTTCGTCAGTCTTGACGATTCGGCCAACAAAGGAATGGCTACGTTTCTCGTGATACGAATTCGTGTGAAAGGTCGACACATAATTATGAAAGAAGTAATTTTTTTTAAAATTATTTTGCAGTAGGCCTAAACATTGCTTATTAATGAACATCGCACCCTGAGTGTAGATCTTAATGATTAGTGACGATGTTGATTTGTCTAATTTGAGATAAATCTAGAAATCGTCTCAATTTTAGACATTGTAATCAATTTGTATGTCCTCCGGAGACCATGAGTGATGACGTTTGTACGCATTACCGATTCTCTATAGAAACTTCAACAGAGTCTACATTGCGCCTTGAAAAAAATGCCAGGTCTTGGAGGAAGAATACTTTAATTTCTTAAATTGAGATGATGATTTGTAGTTTCTCTAGAATTAGAAAATGAATATTGTCATTATTCGTTGAAATCTAGTTTCAAGGTTATGATGTCCTTCAAGCAAAGTTATCAAGTGTGCTACTAAAGCCAACTGAAATTTCTCTGAATAATGTCATCTTTTATTTGATTACGGTATTTGTACGTGGAAATTTTGACGATCTAGATTATGACTTATATAAATTATTGTTATAGATACTGTTTGCGTTAGACTAATCTGTTCCTCACAAACCACGGTATACTTTATAGGCTACACGTAACACAAGGAAGAAATTAACTGTAAAAATATAAATATATTTTTTCAAATGAGTATTATAATTTAAATTAGATTACAAAAAGTGACTGGTGAAGACAATGTACAGAAATTATTGTTTTGTGTGGTTAGTTTATTATTTTAGCTACCGTTTTCAACATACCTCTTAGGTAAACTGATTACTTACCAGTGGTTAGTTGCCATATGAAGCAATTCTTACTTGAAATAATTGTTTGGTTCGCTCTTTCCATTACGAGCGCGTTGGAGTAAATTTAGGAGAATATCATTGTTGGTGACTTGAGAATGGTATGATTCTAATATGTAGAAAACAGATATTTTTAAATGGTGTTAATACTATTCAACTTGTATTACATAATTTTCAAAAGCATACAACTAAGGTTTTTAGCTGCACACCTTTCAAAATGTTATAATTCAAGGTTAAGGGTTTTATTTCACACCACTTTGAAGGTATTAAATATTATTTGTTTCTGTTGTATGAGAATTTTGATATCTTATACCATTCAAAAGTTATCTCCAAAACACTGGTATTTCGCTGAATCTACTCCCATTGACTCTTGAAGAGTTAACAGCATTTTCACATTTGACCATTGGACCATTTGTGTGTTTCAATAACGTATAGTATTCGTTCGTCTCTATAATTGCTATGTCTGCTCAGAAATAATGTTTTTAAACTCGGTATCAACCTGTCGATGAGAAGTGGAGACGGGCAAAGGTAGACCTACAGAACCTAAAATGACATAATTTCTAACACATTCCACTCTGGAATGTAAATGATGTAGGACTAGTCTGATGGGCATTCATAATCTTTCTATTTCAATTCCAAATTTTACTTTCACTTTTATGTGTACTGTAGTAGAATTCTGCTACAGTAATACTATTGCCAGGTGTAAAGGGGTGCCAAATAAGACATTCAAATAGAAAGTTTCAAGCCTTATATTTTGGATTTCGTTGAGTTATAATCTAAAGTGTACACTTCTTAGTTTTTATTGAAAAATATGCTATTATAATGATTATGTATAGACCTTGGCCCAACAATATTTAAATATAGTACCTGTACATAGGCCATAATGTTCAGGTCCATAGTGTCACAAATATGACGTCTAATATTTATATATCCTTTCTCTCTTTTATTAAGTAATTACATCTAGTTATTGTTTTCATTTTCATTAGCTTACCAGTGTACAAAAATCATACCATACCATATTAAACAGATTTCAGATACTGTATAACCGTATTTACATACATAGATTAGACGCTTCTCGATTTTATTACATAAATGTGTTGTACTGTCCGTACTTACTGTAAATGGTTTTTAATTAATTATTCTGGAGGCAAGAATTATCTTCGTGCTCTGTCACAGAATTTAACTAGATTGTGCGTAAAATTAAATTTGATCAATACTAGTACCTCCAAAATGGAGTCATCTATCAACTGAGTGAAGCTAACCCACGTGAACATTTTTAATGCGAACTGATTCCGGATAGCGCGGTGCAAATAAACTAAACTGTTGCCACCAGTGAAGACTCAAGTTCATTGAAAATTTGTTGAAACTTTGTTGACATCACTAGTGTCATCTCTGCCTTTCGAAAGACTCACTTTCCTTTTTTATAGTAAACTTCGTCCTCAAAAATCATAATACTCTGTAAATACCACAGCTATACAAATTTAATTGCAATACTTGTGTTGGTGATGTTGGTAAACAATCTTTTTCTTTTGTGAATACAAGTATTGTCTTTTTACGTAACCATTGTTGAATGTGTTTGTGTGTGTGTGTGTTAATACGGTTAAAATATCTGATACGATTATAAAGCAGTGCCCATAATATAAATTCATGATGTTGAAACGAGAAACGAAACAGTGTGAGGCTAATTATAATAATAGGGATAAATTTGACCAACGCAGTAACCGAAAAGTGATTTTCACTTTTGGGTGTAATTTGCAAAATAACAATACTTTTCTTCTAACACATGTAGTGGATTACTGAGTTTATCATTCTATGCAAGCTGCTGTTCTTTATCCCCATTGTCATAAACCTAACGTCATTTTAGTTATTTTGAATTATGACACTATTATTTGGTTAGTTCTTAATGGACTATGTTTGTACATAAATAATAAAAAATATATATATTGATCACTTTTGGTAGTACAGTGTAGCCTCTACCCATCGTTTTCCAAGAGACCAGGGAAAAAATCCATCCAGGAAATTTAATATTGGTAATATAGGAGCCTGGTGAGAGAAAATGAATTATAGAAGCGGGAAACTGATTAATCCAGGAACGATGCGTCGAGGTTTCACTGTACATATTAGTACTGTGGTATTTGAATGGACTTATACCATGTGAATTATTACATATTGCTAATTAATTACCAATTTATAATTATATTATTATTAAATTTGATATAAAGAAATGTATATAATGATGGTTAAATATTACAATGTTAGTGTTTTTGGTTTTATTTTAATAAAATCGGATTACCAATAATCTCAAAGTAACGTAGCCGTTAGTGAGGTAAACATACCAAATTACCACTCCTATTCCTAAACACCCTTTTTAGTAATAGAAGTGGAAATTCAACAGTTAGACCTTGAGTTAGACATATTCTTGTTTCCTTCAACATAATGTTCCAAGTGCTTTTCTTTAATGTATTGTACAAATCAAGACACTATAGACTATACAATACTTTTATTTCTTATATTTTTATTTTTATTTGGTCAAGTAATTCATTATAATAATGTCTATAGCAACAAAGTGGTTTGACTTTATGGCTAATTTCGTAGTAAGTAGTACAAAATATGAGGATCATCAGCACAATATTATATATTCAAAAAGATTCAGATAATATTCACACTAGAATTTTTAACAATAGACATACGGTAATATTCGATAATCGTAATGTTGATAACTTGAAATGAAAGTTTGACTAATTATTTCATATGTGTAGACAATTACTTTACTATAAACAAATACACAGAATGATACAAACCAAAAATTGTTATGATTGATTTCATTTAGTAGCTTCCTAGAAATGTATTTTAATATAAAAGTAATATTGGTAGGGCCATTGATTTACAAATTCAATGGTAGGGCCTATTGATAATCTTATTTTGCTCAATTAACTTGAATTAATACTTTAAATACAACTTTTACTTATTATTTTTATTCAGAATACAAGTTTCTATAACATGCACTCAAATATAATCATAATAAATTGATGCACATAGTATAGATAAACTAGAAACAACACGTTATACATACTTCTGAATTTCATTAATTCAGTAATTTCAGTAATTCAGTAATTTTTTCATGTCTGATATTTTCTTTAGTAATTTCAATTCTGGTGTCATTTCATTAAATATTTTAGGGTAAAGAAATATTTTTATTTATAAAATGCTATGCTATGTAATATGTTCAATATACATATTACTATTTTATGATACATTGCTACAATCACCATGTAGCAACAAATAACAATAATTACAAGATGACATAATAATACAAATACGTCTATAGATAATATTTATAATTTTTTTTCTTTTTAATTTAGGAATTGCAATTTCAAATTTTGCTAGCAATCAAATATGAATATTAGGCCCTATCTGCTTAATCTGGTATTATAGATATATCCTAGGCACTGTGATCCTAGGTTTAAATAATACAGATAATCGACAAGTATTGCAGGCCTAAGTAAACGAGTGATCACAGAGGCTGTGGGTTCTTAGTGAAATTTGTTTTTGTAATGTTTGTAACTCCACCTACTTGCTGCAGTATTGCAGTGCAGGCTAGACGAGAACAGACGAGAAGATTCTGATTTGTGTGTGGAAGGTGGACGTCGTCTTTTGATCTATTTTGGATCTTTATCCTTGACTGAAAATGGACATCTAATGAAGAAAGCTCGCTGCTAGAATCATCTGGTAGTTATTTTATATGTATGCCCATCGTAAATGTAATACAAGCAACAGTTGATTATTTATGCAGGTCTATTTAGTGGAGATGTGTGGTGTCGATAAGGTTTGATAGGCCTAGGCTACTGCAGTAAGTCCTAGACGTAGACAAGTCCCCCTTCATGGAAGCTAGACGACGTAACATAGTGACGATGTCGAAAATATGGGCCTTATAATGATTGCTAGAGATGATGAGGTCCATAGCCTAGTTTTCAGCAATTGTTTGCACTTTTGTAAGTTATTGTTGTGATTACAATAGCCCTGCAGTTGGCAAAAACCCAAATGTCCATATCCACCATAGACATTGTAGGTTGAACTGACATACCTATTTGATGACATTCTAATGAAAGTGCCATGCCATCTAGATTATAGCCTATATGATGCTCTTCCATTATATTTACTGACATGGAAATAAAATATTTAGTAACTTGAGAAATTAAAGAATGTAGTAGGAATAGGCCTGCCTAGGTCCACCTATTGTTATAACAGTGCTAGGCTCATTCATTTCAGCAATTGATGTATAATCAGTGGAGTGACAGTGACTTGACTCGATTGTACAATTACAATTACCAACTCAAGTCCCTTGTGTCAACCAAATAGCAACATTGCAGCCTGTTACTGTGAAGGTCCTCTTTGTCTTTTCCATTATTAATAAGTCAACTTGCCTGTATAACGCTGCCAGAGGTGTTGGTGTTGGTATGATTGATCGTCAGCATAGAGGAAGGACTTCCTCTATGTCGTCAGTAATGCAGAAACTTTGTACAAAATAGGAATAGGCCTAGTCAAGTTGGGCATGGGTTCGAGCAATATTCAATAGTTGGAGTCGCTCATGAGGCTTGGATTATCTAAACATTCATGTATCATTTGCTCATTCGTACCCCAGCTAGCACGACCAACAGAAGAGTTTTCCCAACGATTCAGACCCTGTGAGCCTCATTACACGGTCAAACATATATCAACTTTGAAGTGTCTGGTATAGGCCTACTCGCGTTTTTTTTCATTATGCACGACGTCTAGTAACGCTATTGCAGGGCGAGGCCTACCATTTATCCACAATCTTTTTTTTTAAGGTCAAATGATAACTGACTAAATGGCTTTACATTTAGCTAACCTACTACAGTATACACGTGTCTACTAACATAACACAGCCAGCAGTTCATATCACAGGAGTCAGTAGGCCTAGTGCTGGAATTGCATAGCCATTTTCAAATATGAAGTGTAATAGCTTGAATCAGTTCAGCAAACAGGCCTACTTACAAATTGATATTATAATTATTTATCAGGAGAAAAATGGGGAATTATGTAAAAAAGTACCGCGCAATAATAGAAGTACATTTCATGAATTGGACCGTGGACATGCATCCATTTCTCCATCGATGCTCACTCAGTGGAAGCTAATTATTTACTGACCATGCGACTCACGACAGTACGCGCTATCCTGAGTCGTTCTTTAGTACGAGGGAGCACGAATCTGAGGGGAGTTACACTATAGGATGGCAACATAGTCAGAAATCTCAGTACAGTACTCGAAAGTTGAAATTATGTAACATTTATATAATTGCCACTGAGTAGGCCTACCTAATAGGCAAACAGAATTTTCAGATTTTATATTTGGTTATTTAGCAGACTGTCATTGCAACTAGGCAAACAGAATTTTCAGATTTTATATTTGGTTATTTAGCAGACTGTCATTGCAACTAAGCATATATGAAGCCTCAGATAATGACGTATATTATTATTATTATAGGCTTATCGAATGTGAGTAATATTTTTCCTTTCTTTTTAGGCTTTGAGCTTGTCTCAGTGATGAAACCTAGACCAAAAATGCAAACATCCACTCATTTTCTTACAACAAGCCGTACTTGATAATATCGAACGTCATCATGGAGGTAGCTGAACTATTTAACCACCTGGAATCGAACCAACCTCAAGTGGTTGAAGAAATCAAGAAAACTTTTCATGAAAATTTCAACGCAAGTGAGTAGAAACTACGTTACCTGCAACGTTTTTGCTTACAAATTGGGCCTAGGCCTAGAGTAGTACTAGTAGAAGAAATTTTCAAGAAACAAATGGTTGTAGGTGTGGGCAAGACATTTAAGTATTACGACCCATTACAAAAAAATGAAAATATATTTTCTAATATGGAGCTATTATTCATGTAAAATATACATGGTTAGGTGTTATTTTATTGTTGTTCCAATTGGCTCACTTTTTTTTTTTTTTTTAATAACATCGAAACTTGATACAAAATCATTGTTCCCGTATTAAAGCTAAGGATGAGAGTAGGATCGTTTGGACGGGGTACCACAAGGGTGATCTTACCGCCCCATTTTAGTATCATTTTAAATTGAAAGCAATGAACTTTGACACCAGGTTTACGCTGTCTGTGACCACACTTCTTTTCACAGATAAAAGATGCTTTCGGCAAGTGATTATTTATTTACTGAACTTATTTATGAACTTTATTAGTGAAACACATCCGATGCCGATAGATCTCAGTTATCATCAGGACCATGAGCAGTAATCTTTCTTCTTTGTTTAGCCAAAGAGTCATGGCTGGTAGCTGGCTTGTTCGACTACTATGTCAACACAAGCTCTATGCGCTCTGTGGAGATCCTGGTCGGAGTACGGGAGCCGCACGATAAACATCTGTTCGACAAGATCTTGGAAGCGCTGAGAGGCTCGTCCAAGCTGCAGGCGCTAACTCTGCTCGGCCAAGTTGTCCGTAGACAGCCCACCTGGCTTTACAAAATCACCCATCATCCACTTATGAAGGAATTAATTAAACTTCTCAAGGTTAGTAGAAACGTCAAGTAATTTTTTTAAATCATTTGTGTTTGTATTCTATAAATGGGATCTCCACTGTGAGTACCGGTATTTTAAATTATAGACCAGCCGTAAATTGCTGTTCTGTCTTTTCCTTTTATCCAATTCTGTGTAATAATTTGGAAATTTTGGAATTAAAATTAGTTGATTATAGTATATAGGCCTAGCATTATGAAAATTTTGCACTGCAGCTGGAACATCATTGAAAATACACTTTTTTTACTACTGTATTTACCTAGGTCCTCAAAGAAAATGGTTGTTTTTAGGATTGGCTTTCGATTTCAATATTTTTGATTGATTCATATTTTAGTACTTCGATATCGAATTGGGATATTCCATTAATTTCATATTAAAATGGTAATCAATATTGAATTGAAAAAAGTAGGCCTTCTCGATGAACTATTAAAGAATGTTTCAACATTTGTTTGTTGCAGGCTGAAACCGAGATATTACCATTGATGAGTGCGTTACTGGTATTGATAGTGCTTCTTCCTATGCTGCCTGCTTTGATGGGACCTTTTCTACCAGATATATTCGAAGTGTTTAGGTAAGTGATGGACTCATTTGTATCTAGAAGAGAGTACCGGTAATTTAGTTCTACAATGATCATAGGCATGCTCACAGGGTACGCAGAAATGGCCCAGGCTGTACCTAATGCATCACAAGGAAGAGCACACTGTATTTTATACTAAATTATCTCCAATTATCGTAGAATAACATCTCTTGTTTTTCCAAACCTATAAAATCACTTCTAATTCCTTTAAATTCGAAATATGTTCCTGCGGGCAAAATGAGAGCTTTCCCACCATCAGCTTGAGATTTTGTAAGTTACTGGGTTTTCATTCAGGGTGTAGCCAAGAATATTATGCAAAGCACAGTTTTTAATCATAGGCCTACTCTACTTCTAGTATTTGTACGTTAATGTGTAAGGCCTACATTTAATTTGGTTTTAGGCTAGCGTTTTTGTTTCTGTTTTCCTCTAATATAGTACGTATGTATAGTGAACACCTTACCATGTATATTTGTAAATTGGTGTATAGTTTTGCTGAAAAATGTGAAAAAAAGCTGATCTTTGCTTCCCTCTTTTTCCAACCACCGTATCCCGCGCGTTTATACGGGTCTACCATAAACCATTCGCTTTGCCCTCTCGCCACCTCTCTCGCAATCGTATTTTGTACACGTTTCGAGTACTTGACGTACGTCTGTTTCAGTCGTCTGGCTGCGTGGAAGTGCACGAACCCGAACAAGGTGCCCGAGGAACACTTGTTGCACCTCCAGGTCGCGCTGTACGCCCTTTTCCAGCGTCTGTACGGCATGTACCCGTGCAACTTCCTGTCTTTCCTGCGTATGGAATACAGCAGGCACGAAAACTTGGGGACGTTCAGTCACACGATCAAGGTGCGTTGAACGAAGTCATTCGTGTTAGCTTCCAGAGTATTACAGACGAAGGTGCCAACTGTACTAAAAACCAGCTGCCCTAAATCTCGACTGTCGTAAAAATCAACTGTACTGTACACACCAACTGAGCTTAACTTCTACTTTCGAGCAACTTGTATAGAAGTTGAAGTGAAAGGTTTGGCTCCTCTCTCACAATCAAATTTCCTTTGACACACCTTACCCACCTAACTAATGCTAAAAACCATGTAAAACATTTAATGGGAGATAACAATTTGTAAATGGGAGGAGCTCGGACTATGCTGTCCATGACCATACTTCTTTGCGGCAGATAAGTCTTTCTTTCAGTTTTCAAAAGTCATTATTCATTCATATCGAGCCCCAGAGTTATGATGCCCTTCTATCATCAAAGGTGTTATTATTATCAAAAGTATTGGTAGGCCTACCAGGTCAAGAATTTATAATTGATTTCAATCAAATTTTATGATGTCAGCGTTTTAAGATAGAATTGCATTATATGATTGACTATATTCCAACTTCTAACGTTGTGTTCCAGCCGATGTTGGATACCGTCAAAATGCATCCTCTTCTCGTTACCCACTCGAAAGAGGGTGAAATAACCGCGGCTCGTTGGAAAAAGATGGAACATCATGACGTAATCCTTGAGTGTGCCAAGTTCGCTCTGGACACGACCGAACGCATGTCGTGCACGTCGATGCGTCCTCGCGCCATCGAGTATCCCGGCGCAAACAGCTTGGAAGCGAGCTGTCAGAGCCACCAGGCCAGCCTAGCCATCACCGGAGCGAATCAGTCACCGGTCGACGAGCTGTGGAGCCCGAGCATGCACTGCGGGTTTATTACGCCCCCGCTACAGGAGACAGCCGCCACCCCCATTCCCCATACTCCGAACTCATCGAGCTACATCGTCAGCACCTCGCTGCCGCACCAAGAGGGCACCTCGCCTCCCGAAGCCGCTATCGAAGCCACCCCGGAGACGACTCCCATCAAGGACGTCCGAAACGTAGGCGCGAGAGCTCCCGTCAACTCTAACGTAGTTCGTGCTCTCAACTCGTTCGGTAATGCGAAATGGCCCGTAACGTCGAATAGTTCGACTCCTTCTCAGTCGCAACCGTCTTCTCCGATGAAGAAAGAAGCCCCCCCATTTCACTTCCCTTCGGAAAACACCACTCCTAATTCGGCTTTCGAGCAGCCGCGCCGTGATTCCTTATTCCAAGTCGACCCTCGTCGAGACCTCTTCCTTGCTCAGAAAGTCCAGAAAGTCCTGCAGGATCGAAGTCAGATATCTCTCGATAGCCCGCCAATCGACAAGCTCACCATGAACCTTCGTCCCAAGTCTTCTGGAATACCCCCCACGAGTCCGCTCCGTGTGATCGGACCGTACGTACCGAACAGTCCCATTCCCATGGATACCACTGCCCCAGTTCCGGGAGGCAAAGTCTCTAGGCCGACGCCGGAGAAAAATGGATTCCGTTTTGACGTTCCACACGATTCGACTCAGGAGGACCAAGAAGTGGACGACATAGTATGTCGAGCCGAACAACTTCGTACTGTGTCTGGTAGCAACATCAGACAGTGCGATAGCGTGCTTCAAGATATTCACGCCCCACACGTAGACGATTACGAGGAGTGTCAACAAGATAGCGGCTCGCCTTGCACGTCAGGTGGACTACACATGCCGAATAGTAGGTCCATGTTGGACTTTGCTCGACGGGTTGCCATGAAACACCGCCAGCGTTTCTACAGTCAATGCATTCCGGAGCCATCCTCCTCCGACGTTAGTTTTAGTACAGGTAGTAGTCCGGGAGATGGAGCGGCGTTCTTGCAACAGTTCAGCGTGAGGCGAACAAATTCTTGTCCCGAAATGAAGAAAATTCCTTCGTTACCTGGCACAGAGATGGCGAAAGTGAAAACGCTTCACGAGAAAGAAGAACTAGAGCTAGATCTCACAAACAACGAGATTGCTCCGAACGTGAGGGATGCAAGTTTGGTCGGCGTCAAAGAAACCAGTAGACATGTAATATCGACGAGCACTCAGACTCTCGATCATTGGGCTCCGCTACCCTACGAGCACCTGTTCCTCGAGATTCTACCCCAGGTAGACCATAGCGGAGAGATGAGATCGTACACCGCACCGAGTCCTGCGCCGGTAAACTATCAGAGCGAGTCTCCGTTTCCTCGATTCTCTCCATACGCAATGCTCGACAAGTATATCGACACCGTTGCTCAAGCTCCGCAGCCCAAGGACGAAGTGAAGAAATCTAAGTCCACAAACATGGAGCTAGAAGTGAGAATACTCAAAGAGCAGTTCTTTCTCTTGAACATCCAGTTGCAGTTTGAAAAGCACCAGCGGGAGGTGCACGCCGAGCGAAACAGGAGGCTGCTTGGCAAGTCACGTTCGACAAGGGCGATGGAAGAGCACAACTCGGCGCTGCGAGAACAGCTGTCTCTCCTCCAGGCGGACATCGAACAGTTGCACGTCGAGCACGAGAAGAAGAGGAAAGAGAGCAGGGCGAAGGAGCAGCAGTATCAGGAGACCATAAACTACTGGCAACGTCAGTGCAACACCGTGCAGAAAGAAGTGAAGGATCTGAAAATCGGCCAGCAAATTCTCCAGCAGGAGTGTAAGCACGCTCGAGAGAAGACGGCGACTGTGGTTAAAGTAAGTTTTGTTGCTGAAAAAATCTTGCTCCCATTTGGTGTGGCAAGGAGAGTGCTAGTAGACAGTGCTCGTTCTTGATTTATTTTCGTAGTAGAATTATTGAGGAATACTCCCAAACTTTGGCGCCCTGTAATTATGAACACTTCGAGTAAAAATAATGAAAATGGATGCTTTCACTCCAAGCAACCTTCTGAACATGTGTGCCGAATTTCATCAAATTCTGGGTCGGTCAAGGTCGACATTTGTTTCAAGTGTTTCATATAGAATGACCCAATATGATGTACGTGTATATTGATATAATTTTGAATTATAAATAAACTGTACAGCCATGGATCAACTAACGTTGGTCAACGGTGTTGCGCAGGAATGCCAGGAGGTGGAGAAGAAGCTATTTGACGTGGTGAACGACATGCAGCATGCGGTGGCGCAGGCCAACGTTGGCGCGCAGCTGCACCACGACATCGCGCAGCTGCAGAGAGAGCTGCTGCTGATGGGCGAGCTGCAGCAGCGGTACCGCGAGCAGGCCGCCAGACGGGCGCTCATGAGGCACCACAGCGGTGACGAGGTGGTGCTCGTAAGGGACACCAGCAAGGCGGAAATCACGGGTCAGTATTCCTTCGGCGATTACGTTTCGGTTTGTGAACCCGAGTGCGGGACACTTGTTACTCGATAAAACGACAATTCTGTGTTGAGTGATTTTTTTTATCAAGTGGTAGCATCACTCTCGTGGTGATTGCCTTTGTTGTGATCACACTTTCAGTCAGTTCAGTTGGAAAAACAATCACTTTTTATAGTCCCTAGTTCCATTGATATTAAGAGTCAAATTACAATACTACACTATCGGTACTGCATTTCTTATATATTTTTTTATGCTCAGTTGTTATAGACTTTTTTCTCTTCTCAACTTGTAGGCCTACTGTCATAATATATATTTGAATAATATATTATTAGAAATACAAATTTTACAACATGTAAATAACATATACAAACTGGGCTGTATAGAAATAAAAAACTGAACTGAATAATATTTGTTTTATTTGCACAGCTCTGCACGAGATGCTAGACACGAGGAACTCGATGCTGGAGGCGGTCAAGGCGCGCGTCAGCGAGCTGGAGACGGCGGTGACGCGTCGCGACATGCTCGTTGGGGAGCAGAAACGTTCGATCAAACAGGTCAAAGAAGAATACCGCGCACAGCTGGAGGTGAGTCCGTGATATCAGTTTTTATTAGCGTTGCCTTTCGATTTCGATATTTTCGATCGATTCAATATTTATGAATTTCGATTCGATATTGAATTGGAGTATTCGATATTCGATTGGTTCCATATCGAAACGATGATCTTAATTGAATAAAAAAAATCGGAGTTAGCTATAATAATTGATTAGTCAGATAATCAAGTGACAAAAAAAAGTAAAAAGCAAATACTCGACCAAGAGTGAATAATATAATTTCGTATATTATCGTGAGATGAGTGGAAAATAAACTGATCCTGAAACAGATCCTGAAACACAACAAACTTACATGATCGAGAATCACGACTTCCAATCTCTGAAGAGAAAACATATTTCAAATAGAATGTTGCCCCGTTACAGTTCATTTCGATACAAATTAACCCCTGGGTATAGTACTGTACAAAATATTCAATATACTCCGCATATTCTACAAAGTTTTCCTACGCGTAGGTATAAAAATGATATTTTTCACGTAATGAGTAATAACCCAAACCTGAGACCTATACCGTTCGACACCGGACGTTAACAACGGATACGTTTGGTTCAAGGCCGTGGAAAGCAAGTGCGAAACGCAGCGAGCTATCAACCAGCGCATGGAAGAGCACATTGTCTACCTGACCAATCAGCTGGAGGAGTCGGAACGCGGCCGCGTGCGTTCTCCAGACAGCAGCATCCACGAGGTGAGCGTTAGCGTCAGCTCCGCTGGGTCGGCCGTCGGTCGACTGCTGGGCGCGAGCCCGCCGGCGGCTGAAACCTTCCGTCTGGCAGACGGGACGTCACCCGCTCTGCTCGGGGAGAACATCGGCATGAAGAACTTGCAGCTGATCGTAGAACAGAATGAGCAGGTTTTGAGGATGCAGAAAAGTTGTGATCAACCGAACAGTGCCCAACATGTGTTGGATTCGTCTACCAGTGCCTCGGGAGATGGGTGAAACACTCCGGGTGAAAGATTAGTTTTTCGCGAGTAACGTTGTAACGAATCATTTTAGTACCAATATGCTCACTAAAAAGAGAATGAAGAATATATCTTGGTGTATAATAAATGCGCTGATTTTCAATACGCATTTTTGGAAGGTAGGGCTTGATGTGAAGAATGTCAATTTGTGATGGATGAGTGAAGAGAATGAGAAACAAGTGACTTGAGAAACAATGAGGCTGGGTACAGGTTTGAGGAAACAAATGGTTAAGGCATGAGTGCTGGTAGATATGTTCCACGAAGATCGAGAAACTCAAGTTTTTCACTCCCTTTTCTACGGACTCTGAAGGGAATGAACACCCGGCAAAAATCACCAAAACATTAATAATAATAATAGACTAAAACTCACGACTTGTTTCGTTCTTATTGGATCTCTCAGGTGAGTGCAAAACACTTCTTCACTCCAAGAAACGAACAACAAACTGGTCTTCTGGGCTGGGTTACCAACAGAGTGCACTGTTTGCACATAGCGCCACCTAGGAACCAATATGGAATTCCATTTGTAGGCCATTTCTAGTAAGTTTCTCATTATTTCTCGTATTACTTGTTTCTCTTACTCTGTATCATCAACTATCATTCATCTCTCATATTATTTATCAATGACCTAGTTATTTGGTAAAGTGAATCCAAGTTCACAATTTATCCGTAAAAACCTTCGATAAAAATTGTATTTTGAATGATAATGTTTCACTTGGAACCCTATGATCGTTCTGTAAATCTGCTACGTAAACTGTAAACCAAGACCTATCAGAAGACTGTGTATTGCATAAAGTGCTTGAGGTACCGGTACGCTATAGTAAGCAGGTACCTTCGTGAATTAAGAAACCCAACTGTTTATACACCATCATAATATAGACCATCGTATGAATTATAACACCGTGGTCGCTTTGTAGCAAAGCATGTAGCGTAATTATTCGTTTCGGGTCCGAACTATTTTCACTCCAATATCTAGACATTAGAGAGTAGTTTAGAACGTACCTGAGACATGTACGTTTTAAAAAACGTTACGTGAACTCTTGAAGTCTGAGAGTGGTTAGCTTGTCGTGAAAACTTTGAATGTTCGTCAAACGAAATCACTATAGGATCAAAGTGGAGATACTTTCATTGGAGAGCTTTGCACTGTCTGTATGCTATGGTTGAAAATTGATTCTAGAGTGTATTTATTATAAGAATGACCGGACACTAGGTAGCAGTCACTATTGCCAACCTACCTATCGTCACCTAGAAGCATCTAGTAATTATTGATTTTTGTTACTATATTTATATTTGAATGTTTTATCTGTCGAAAAATAATTAAATTACACGTAACTTTACTTCTATTAGGTTTATGTTATTGCCATCATAGTAATTCTTTTATGATACCTATTCTTGACTAAATACAGTGAAACCTCTATGTATCGTTCCCGGATCCATCGTTTTCCTGCTTGTATCACTTATTTTTCTAACCCCACTCCCATATAATCAATGCTAAATTTTCCTGCATGGATGGTTTTATTTTCATGGTCCCTTGAAAAATGATGGATATAGAGGTTTCACTGTACTGCAATACATGATTAAAAGGTGATAGTTTATGCATGGAGATTAGCATGCAACTACTATTGTTGAGCATGGTTATTCTCATATTAAATATACTCATACTGTTATCTCAGTTGATCTTGAAAGTTCCTGTGGTGGATCCAATGCAAACCAGGATTGTATGTGCATATGATATAGTGTTCATTCTTAAAAGCGTATGGGACTCAATTTGCCACCACGTCAGTTTTTTGGTGATGACTTTCGAATGATATTGAATTTCAAAAATATAATATTTTAATTCGTGCAAATATGCTTGATGCACTGTGGCAAGATGCGCTAATTATCTTTCTTCTGTCTATTCGTACAACACTTTCTTGAATTCTTCAATTTTCTCTGCATATCTTCTATTTTCCTCAAACTCATTCCTTATTCTCTGCATGAATCCATTCAGACCCGTCTTTATATATACTTCCAATCAATCTCCTCTGCTCGGAGCTCCCAGGAACCCCATAGCAACGCTATTGCTCAGTTCCTACCAAACAATAAAGTTGTTGTTTGCATTAAAGAACTTACTAAGCCTACCCTTCCTTCTTTTCCCCAGAGTTTCCCCTGCCAGTTCTTCAATCATTTTACTTGGTTGTTTTAGATCGTTCTCCACAACTCTGTTTCTATTCCTAACGGTTTGCCATCTCCCGACTCTGCCCAGTACCCTTCTTGCAGCGACCCTGTGGATGTACTCTTTGGCCTTGATGTAATTATTACGCTGTGTAGGCCTACGTATTGAAATATTAGGATTAGGGTTTGATCATGTTGATGCATACTTATCAGTTTGATGCTATTGAAAGATCTGTATGTCTGTATGAAATATAAGAATTCTGATATCCTATACACATTTGAAAGCCATCACTTGAACACCAATATTCTGCTGGAGACAAACAAGCAGAGGAGGTCTCACTGTACAGTACGAAACAAATTCTTGTTCACATGATAACGTTGTCAACGATGCGAATCAAAATTTAAAAAATTGATCAATTTGTATGTAGGGAGTAGGGACTGATTTTTATGTACTCAGCATATTTGCTGTTGATAGCTTTGAAATATTTTAAGACTGTCGCTTACCGAGAAATGAGCTTTACGAATCGATAAAGTCAGTTGTACAGTTTATATTCTTTCTGCATTTCTTTAGGCGTAACAGAGATTATGCAAATCTGTTGTAAAAAATCATTTTATCATTGGCATGGAATGAACAGAGAAGTACAAACTTCTCAACCAAAATGAGATAATTCTCCAAACTAATCGTTCATCACAGAAAAAACTAGAGCAAGTACATACGGGCCACAACCGCCAATTGGCTTGACCAACTAGTCCAAAATTGGTCGTGTGAATGTGACACCCAACTCGATCGCTGTTGGGTTGGTGAGGATAGAGAGAGCTTCTAAAAACGCCAACCCAATCGGCCGATTAGTGGCAAACAACCAATGAGAATGCAGTAAATGTGTGAGGTCTGTCGTATGTTAATAACTTCGATCTTACCGATCGAGCACATCAAAAATATTTTTACTTATTTCCGATTGGCTGCTTCATTTATACCGCATTGACGTGACGGTTACCAAGGTATAGCCGATCGTCTTTGCATCGTGATTTTGTGAATATACACCAGTATGCCTATATCTGTTCCCTAACATTGAGTGTAAGCATGCCTTTTTATATTAGTTTTTTTTTCCTGGACACAATTTAACACATTTATTAGGTCCATTTTATGACCAGAGCAAACTGCTTTTATTGGAATACATTACATTGGTACAAGCCACACTACCCCGAAACATTTACTTAATTATTGAAGAAATAAATGTAAGTAAATTATGTAAATATCGAAGTTGCATCAGAACTGACAGATGTTAGTTATGTCAACATACTCGTTGCAGTCAATACTGTCTAGGGTACTCTACTGGGGTCGAGTTGAAAAATTAAATTGTTATCTGCTACCATTGGACTGTCGATACACTTAATCGGGAAAATGCTATGTATTTTGAGTAATTAAGTGAATTGAAAAGAGGAATTTGCTAAAATATCTGAACTACAAAGTATAAAACTCCCTTATTAAAATAGTATGATACTTATTTTTTACATCTGTCTTGCATAGCATCAAGTTAGTAGTGGTGTAATATTTGTAAAAGAAGAATTTGATTGGAATCAGATCATTTTTTTCATTCTCCTGTCTTGTAAGCTTTTGCCGTTTGATGGTTTGGCCGACTTTTTGTGAATGATAGTTTGTGGGTTGTAGGATTATAAATGGAGACATGTAAAAGTAGCAATTGCTATAAAGCAATGAAATCTAATAGTAGTCTAATTTACGTTTTTCTAATATTTCTTTGTATTACAATACATTCGATTTGTCTGGTCATGTTTATGGAAAGGCAGTTTCAACATATCAGGTATAGGCGCTATATTTGGAGTAAAAGCATTATTGATGCCATTTTTCCTAAAGTTATATAAATTAGGGTGTAAAAGGGTGAAGTTAGTTGGGGAATTTGGAAAACCAAAATGAAAACCAGATGAGGCTGCGTAGTGGTGGACACCATTTAAAAAAAATATCAATCAAGGTGTTTCTCTAGTATCGCCTATTGTACGTTTTATAATTGTTTTGCCCGTACCATTCTGTTCTTATTCTACAGATTGTTGTTGCGCTACAAAACATGATGTTTCAAAATAATAGATGCACCAAAGTGCTGAAAATGCTATGAAAAAAAAGCCGTGTTTACATGCCTTTAATTATGAAACTATGCTGTGTCATTCATTACAGCGTACAGGCGCAAAATGACCTCGGTGTCGACGCGCCTCTAAACCCAACATTCATTCATTCATTCACGATTGGTTCAATCAGTTTCAGTGACGTATGTTGGTATGTACTATGTAGTAACAATAGCTTCAGAGACCTTCAGTCTCGGATCTTGAAATTGAAGATGAATTACAGCTTAGCCAGTTCTACGTTATTAATTATGTTATAAGATGGATACTATTTTACAATAAAAAATGTTATCAATTTCACATTTCAAGTTATTTTCTTATAAATTGTATTTCCAGTGGTGAACAATATTTACATTCCAAGGATTTGAATTATACATAGAGAAATTAGGTACAGTGTAATATTGTCATATCGTGCATTGTGACCAATTTCATTTGCGTTAATTCATTTATTTATGTTTTCGTTTCTTTTAGCAACTCACTGAAAAAGTTTTTATGCAATTTCAAACTATAAAGTGATAACAATTCCTAGTGTGCGGTGGCTTCAAGCAATAGATAGATCTAATCAAGATCTACTAGAAAACACTTATATCAAGATAAAAAAATGAAAATTGGTTACGATGAGCTATATGACAATTTTACACATTACGCCTGCACACATTATGCTTGAAGAAGAGTTTCAGAATGACTCCTCACATTTGAATAAATTATCAATGTCTACGAGAGCGTTTACAAGTCTTCCAGTATAGTCGGCCTCTTGTTGGAATCCCGCGACTATTGCTGCGTGATGTTTATTCATTTGTTTCGAATTGAGCTGTGCTGAAATATGAATATTCTTCACTCCAAGCCTGAAATAAATAAGGGTACACATGTATTCTACGATACGTTGATTCTTGTTAAAACGACTCAACCAGCAAATCTGGCTATATTTGGCTCCATCCTGATGTGGTTTTTCATGGTATTAAAAAAAAGTATAATCTCAGAGAAAGTATAATCTCAGACAGCGAAATCGTGGTGAGAAAGTTCTTTCGTGTCAATTCAAGATAGTTGCGAGATATTTATTTTTATTTGTGACAAGATCACCTCGAAGTCTTGAAACAACCAAGAGATGCTGCTTCAAAACACTCCTACTAAAATGAGCCTTAGCTTTAATTGGGAGAAAATGATGGCATACAGAAATTTAGATATTGATGAAAAATGATTTATTTTACTCGTTTCACGATTCAGCACCAATTTTGACCTAACTTACAATTTAATTATGATGAGTCCGAGTAACGTCCACTCTGCTGGTTTGAAAGTAATGTTGTGAGCTTCTAAGGAAAACGTGTTGACAAGTGCTCGTACTTCGCTAATGACATCGTGGGATGTGAAGCCAAATGCTCGCAGCAAGTCAGGCAATCTTGAAAAGAAACAGAACTATGTGAATATCAGGAGGCAATTATTTTTCCTAGGCCTATGGTAAATACACATATAATTGATAGTAAATACTAAATATACAGTTGTTAAGTACGAATGGTTGGTTGTAATTGACGGGCCAAGTGCGCATCATCTATTGTCAGGTTGAATAGATTCCAATTGACTCGTAAAGAAACGGTTCTAAATGCTCGAATTTCAATAATCAAATAGAGCCCACGTGATTCGGCCAATAGGGAACTGCCAAATAAACTCGCCAAAAAAACATCTGATTTCAGAATTAATAACTCATTGGAGCAATATGGGAAGACCATGCCTGAGAAAGGTGTGAATCATTCAATCAACCAGGCCATATAGTTTGTTTGAAGTGACCTTGAGAAATCAGATGATTGCATTCATTCGCTACTTTTCCGTAGTATTCCTCTATTGTCCAAGCTTATGCTGGGATGGTTCATCTCAAAAGCTTCATCTCATTAATCTTTCATTCGACACCAATAGATCTTAGTTATCATTACAGTGCGTTGTTAAACCCAAAACAAACAGATAAATAAAATTAGAAACAGTCACATTTTCTTTGAATTATTCCTACTATAGCTCTCCTCCATTAAATCTTTGTTTGGCATTTTCATATTACAATTTTGCTGTAATGCACTTACACTTTTTTTAGACCGTCAATGACTATTCTCCTACGCAAAGCTTTCTGGGCGTGAAGGTCGACTAACGGCATCAAATTATCCGGAACAAGAGGCTCCGACTCTTCTTCTGCTGCTCCGTCACAAGAGTCAGGGTTGTCCGTGTAAACTGTTTTACCGTGAAAAAAAGCATTCACCTTCAACTCCATTTTCTTCCCATCTTCCTGGATGTCCCGGTAATCTGGAAGAGGTTTGAGCTGTTGGTTGACTCCCTTCAGTCGCTCATCAAATTGAACGTCTTCTAATTCCATGAGACTTAATCTTTTGCAGATTTTTTCATAACGGTCATGAAGCTTGGGATCCCGTGACAATTTGCTAACAGCATCGTTATATTCCTTGATTGATTTTCCTTTTGCCTCAATAAGTTCTTTTGATTTTGTCTCTCCAAACAAGTAGATTATTGTCTCCAAGTTGAACCATTCGTGTAAACATTTTTCAATATGATGAACTGGACTTGTCTGCCCTCCAGTAGGTGTACCACCTTTACCAGATAGTTGACTTTTCCTAATATTCTTTTCCTCTACCAGTGACACTTTCCTGTTGGTAACATCTTTCAGTTTGGGACAAGGTTTTCTGATGTCGATAAATTCTTTCATATTCACGGTTGTTGATTTGTTGATATTCATTTCAATAACATCTCTAGAGCTACTATCAATGCTTCCTGTAATTTGCTCCGGCAGCCCTGTAATACTGCTCTCTACAGCTAGAGTGCTATCAGTACTGCTTGCAAAATTCTCAAAATGTTTGCTTTCCTTCTTGAACTTGCTACTACGTGGCTCAACTAGCGGTAAGGGTTTTTCTTGTGCTACAATCTTTTTTTCTAGCGACTCGTTTTTCGTTTCATCATTTTTTATTGTAGATTCTGGTGTTACCTTTACTAGAGAATCTATGGCAAATTGGTTTAATGAGATAAATTCAGATTCTTTTCTATTCGGTTCACTTTTCAACAGATCTTGACCAACAATAATTTCTTGCCCTATAGTTCCTGAAGAATCATTGGGCATTATTTTAAAATTGAAGCTTTCCTCCGTATCTTCTAACCACAGCGGAGTGGTAAGAAGTTGATCTTGTAAATACTTTGCCGCTTTATAACAAAAATTACTGCAGAATTTTTTTCTTTCAGTTATATCGTAAACTTTCTTCGATTTGATAGAGACGTGATATTGATGAGACGGTACGTCTTTCAGCGTCTCGGAACACAGTGGATAACCGCAGACCTTCGTGATAGCTCGTTCTTCTACAACATCTTCGTAATGATTCTGACGAATATACTTGAGCTGTAATAGAATATAAAACATAAAATAAATTAATTATTAATTAACATTGTGTTGAAATGTACAGAAAATTTAAAGAGATATGGTTCACATAAACTCGACACATTAACCTACACGATGATATAAACAGAAAGTAGCTTCGAGATAGTGATAGGCCTACCAATTATTATTTGTAATGACATGATAATGAACACACACAATGTTGCTGCCATAAGGGTACTGGGACGTATCGAGAGATGGCGAACTGTTGGGAATAGAAATATGGTGGTTTCTAAGGGACTGGAATAAGCTTGAGGAAAAGGGAAGAAATGCAAAGAAAATTGAAGAATTCTAGAAGTTGTTGTACAAATAGATATAAGGCACATAATTAGAGCATCTTGCCACCAGGGATCACGCATATGCATACCGCAAACCTTATATACATGTGTACATATTATGTAAGTTCAACCCAAAGTGGACAAGGATTGCATAATGGTAGGATATGCAAAATAAAAATGAGACAAAAAGAATGTTAAAAAGTAGTGATGCTTTTGGATAACAAATTGTGCAAAGAAGAGATGATTTAAGCTATGTAAACTAGTTCTGTAAACTGTAAACTGTAAACTAGTTTTGTGAAAGTGGTTAAGGTAGAAGGTCTAAACAAATATTTTTTACTTCCTGCTAATTCTTTAGTTTAGTCCTTTGATTTGTGTAAAAGAAAACAAATTAAAATCATTTGCATTAATTATTATACTACAAGTTGGCTCGTACTTCTATGGATCTACTTACATGTCTAAGGAACCAATCTTTGTTCACAGGAATTTCAAGCATGCCCTCGACAATTTGTAAAGCCCGTGCATTACATTCCTTTTTCTTCGTCAACGCTTCTTCTAGTTCATCTTTGCTGTTGTTTTATGGACAAAGCAAATTATTAACACTTCATTTATGCAATGCTTATTACGGTAATTTACTAATAAATTATATATCAGTTCCCATACACAGCTACTAGACCTACCACGATTCAAGCACGTCTCGCCTGAGTGACAGCTCTTACAATTCAATTAGTTTGTTATATGCATTCTATCCGTTTATTGACATAGACCTACAAGGTTTTTAATAGTCTGATCATTTATCCTTATGGACTAAGTGTAGCTCATTCAAGAAGGAAGTGAATCACTTTACGGGTTTGGAGTAGAAATGATATCTAAATGATACCGGTGAAAACACAAAAGTAACAATTTTAATGGTTGGATCCTAGAAACAAGTTTTGAACATTGATTATCTGAATAACACAAATTTATATAAAAATTATGAGGTCTATTTTACTTATATAAAATATTTTATTACCGGTGTCGGTATATATTTGTCAATTTCATCAACACGAATTCAAGTGTCAACAACTTGTTGGCCTACATGTATAATGTCTGCCTACAACTTAATCCTACACCGCGATTCTTTATCTACATTGAAATTCGGTCGATAGCGATCCCGATCGAGACTACGAACGATCGGCAACTTACTCAAGGTTAACAGATTCTCTACACGCACACGATCATTAGACCATGTCGATAAGTTTTCAATCGACAAATACGCGATTATATGTCATATGAAGTCCTAAGTTCTTGGGCAATAGGAGGCCTCTGTGACTTAACACTATTAAGAACCGCCAGCGCGTTATGGCTGGCTGTGTACTACGCCAAAGCAAAAACATTAAAAACACAACCTTAAATTGTAGCTGTCAAATTGATGATACAATACGGAAATACAATGACAAGGATTAAAAAGAGCGTTTGAAATAAGTGTTAGCATAGAATATGGTATTTAAAACATGACATAATTATTAAAACATACTATTTTACAATTAAAAACTGTGAAATGACGGTTCTTTTTTGTTTGCAATATTTCAAAACAAAAAGACCGCTACCATTTTCGTTTGAACACGACAGTTCTCGTCACCGACAACAGTCAACGACAGGGTCTTGTCAAGTTGAGAAGATTTTACGATTGAGATCGTCAAGTTGCCATGTAGAGAATCACGCTTGGTAGAGTTATCGATCAAAAAACTAGTTGTCGACAATATTTTTGAGAATCCCACTGCTGGTCAGAAAGTTCAGGACAAACAAACAGGACTATGCTTGAATCTTTTCAAGAAGTCCGAAGCAAAACTCTCAATTGTCAAAATGTTAAAAGATAAACAACACGGGAAGAGACGGCAATCATTTGGAATTCTTATTTCGCCACTACTGCAGTGCTAATGTATAGGGTGGGCCCCTAGACCGCTAACTTGATTATCCCATAAGGAATTTATGTAGGCCTATGCCTAGGCAATAACGGCCTGGGCCTACTAAGTGCCTTGATCTAGGGACTAGGCCTATGCCTAGACCTAAACTGTCAATTGTCTGCAACTTTGCTGATGGCTTTTGAGACCTAGCCAATATAAATTGTTCGCCTGTTGGCTTGGTTATACCACTCAGTACGCAACATAATTAATATGTAAGCCTAATAATTGATTTGACCTAGACCACTGAGTACATAAATATCTAGGCCTATTAAAAGAGTACACATAACCTCAATCACTGACAATGACACTCAATAACTACAATACTTGACCTATACCCACCTCATTGCATTCGTATGTTTCAACAGACGTGTCTGATTTTTTACCTTCTCAATATCAGCCATTCTAGGGCACCTATTATACTATTAGAGTACTACACTATAACCTAACCCCACTGTTAAATCTGATTTATTTAAGGTTATGATTGTTGACAATGACAATATTTTTCCACACAGCCTTGTATTTTTAACTGCAGATGACCTAAAACCAATTTTTGGCGCGAATGCGATAATCTATCAAAAATTTGTTCCATGGGTGGTTTCTATAAATTATTACAACTTCAGCGCGTTATTTCCAACATTTTGTCACAGTTTTTCGGGATATTATACTACACTTGATATTTTCACTTATGAGTGCTTTTATTACACTAATGAATGAAACTAATTTACATTATTTAGCTTTTATGGGATGTACTACAGCAGCATATTATTCAGATTACCATAAGCAATGAGCATATAAGTAAAAAATAAATTTTGCCATACTAGTGGCCCGTATTTTTTGTATGCATGCACTTACGTCTTAACTAGTCTAATGTTGATAAGTTTTGAGGTAAAATCAGTTTGTATCACTTCCGAGGAAATACCCGAAATTAGTTATTCTTAAAAAACTGTTTATTCATCATATTTACAGCACAATTCATTTTTCTTAGAAATGCTTTAATACCAAATTTATTTTAACTTGATAGAAAAATGTACGTAAACAATGAATCACATTTTGTGAAAATTTTGTTTCAATTAGATGAAATTGGATAAAGTTTCATCCAACAGTATAAATGGAAGAACCAAAAAAAGGACACTAATATTACATTCCTTACATGTTAAATTAGTTTAATTGTTGCCTTAGAAAATACAATCAATACAAGCAAGTGTTTCTGTAAAATATTGATTAGGTAAATATACTTGTATCCACTAAAGGTTGTCTACCAACAGAATAATGGTTAAACACTTTGGCAATTACTGTACATAATCTCGCTGTAACTTGAAGGATAACACTTCTGAATGACGCAGTTACATTTCTTATCGTAAAACTTTTCTCAAAAAACCATAATGCACTGAAAATATCACATCTACACAATTATAACAGTGATATTTATGTAAACTTGTAATCTTGGTAGACGACCCTTTTCTTTCATTGGCGGCAGTACAGTAACGCCACCAAAGAGAGGAATGGTAAGGATGGGGCCACAAAAGGAAAAATACATTAAAATTCATAAAATAATGTAAATAAAAAATAATTCTTGTAGAAGCGATTTGCAATTTTGAAAAATATCAAGACTTAAATACCTCTTCTAACCTGTTTTGGGGAAATATAAACCTTCACTGGTTTACACAAATCAATAACACACATGTCCACGTCAGCTTTATTTGCACCGGGCTTTCTACCGATGCCTGATCCCAAATATCCTTCGGTCTCGCTTAAATCCAAAGCCAGACTCACGTCGACAGTACACGCTTCTGTCCACACTTGATGTGAGAACAAAACTGTTGTGTACAGACGAAAGTCAGTATTGCAGGGCTCAGAAGCAAGAGCTTGTTTCTCTTGAGAGTCAGTATTGTCACTGACTTTTGGGAGAAATGGATCACAATTTGGGTTGATACTATTAGTGTCACACGGTGTGTGGCGGTTTAAAGGGCGGAGATGCGATCTGATTGGTACGATAAGTTTGGTTTGTTGGTCTGGATACTTGATCTTTATTCGTAAGAGATTAGTGTTAGCTAGGTTATGGATCTCGGCGTCGAGTGGAACGCCTAAAATTAAGCCAGCGGTAAACTTTAGCGGCACGTCGATTTCCCCAGTAGGTTCGGAAATAACGGCCGTTGTCATACCGACATTGGTATTGGGATGTGGTGTGGGTGCTGCCACCTGTAAGAGTGGTAATAGACTCCTTGCCACGGCTCCAGGTCTCGTCTCCTCTAACAATGCCATTTCCTTGAATACTGACATGGTGAAGACATCGGGTTGCAGCAGTTGTTCACTCAAGTATCGCTGGGTGTCTTCCACTTGCTCAAGAAAGTGTTCGCAAAGTGCGAGAGCTGACGAATTGCTGCCTCGTACGATGTACACAAGCTGTAGTGCCAGTGCTTTGAGCTTGAACTGCTTCACTGCAGCCAGATCCTCTTCTTTGAGTCCAACAAATAAGTGCTGTAACTTCAGACAGTGTTGTAACAGTTGTGAGATGAAATGCCTGATCACGTTGCCTTGCTGCGTTGCTAGAGCTTGTGGGTTTGACCATAATTTATTGGCCAGCACTTTGGACATCAATAATTGGCTACCAATGTAAAGTGCTGAGAACTGTGCTGCACCAGACACGGAGCTGTCCATCTCTGCGAGACGAAGCAAATCGCGCTCGGCAGCTTCGAGAAGTTCTAGACGCACTCGAGGATTTTGAGACGACTCGATCTTGGAGAGGATTGAGTCGACTAGCTGAGCAGTTCCAGTTGATATCGGTCGCAGTTCAGCTGACCGTGATACAGAACTGCTGGCAAAGTTCAGTAACGGTACTAAACCAGGCATGGTGTCTCTCAAGTAGCCGTAGTGTTTGATTGTATGTTCCTCAAACAGTTGTATCATTGATGGACAATGTTGAGCAGCATTGAATACCAGGATCAATACGCAAACATAAGCAGGATCCTCAACATCTGGCTCGGCAATGTCAAAGAAAGGATGAATAGTCAATAACGTCGGGACTAATGGCAGAGTTAATTCTGGGTGGTACTGGCCGATTCTCTGAAAGCAGCGCCACGTTGACTTACGGTCCATTGGATACTTCTTGAGGTTATCTAAAAGGCTCTCTACACACATCTGTAGACATCCTTTGGTGGACAAGTGGCAGGCTGCCAACATGCCGTGCAGGCCTTCCCGGACATCCATAGAGAAATCCTTCAATGCTCCAAGAATGGTTTCGAGCTGATCCTCGCGCAGAACCGTGTACTTGCTAATCTTGGTCAGACTGTCGATAGCTTTGAGTCGAACCTCCTCAATCTCGTCGTTAAACATGTCAACGAGGAAGTCAATCGATGAACGAGCAAACTGTGGGCTGTTCATTGACAACATACACAATGAATCCACCGATGCACTGCGCACTTCCTGATACTCGTCCTCGAGACCGTGAACAAAGGCTCCGCAGGCCCCCGAACTCAGCAGTTCAAATGTGTCCCCATCTACCACTTCCCTAGGAGCATCATCTGCCCAGTTTTTACCAGTAGACCACTCTCCCGACGTCACACACTCCCACGCACGTTCGTGAGCTGTCCGTTTCTTTCTCATATTGGACATGATGGACTTATTGAGTGTCTGCTCGAGGAATTTGGCGCTAACGGAGGTCATTGAACCGAGTAGTTGCGCAGCAAATGTGCGTACGTGCATTGACAGATCATTCACTGAATTACAGAGTTTACCAAATGCATCATCAACCAATCGGACCGTCTCTCCACTGTCTGCCAACACTATCTTATTTTCTGGATAAGCCTGTCCAAGCACCCATATCAGCTTGAGTGCTACCTTCCTTACAATCTCATAATCATCTTTGAGAGCAAGACAGACTTCCGAATACACAGAGGGGTCAAGTTCGAGGCCACGACAATGAAGATTAATCATAGTACGGAATGCAGCACTGCGTACTCTGGCATCCTCACTGTGGGCGTGGTCTACAACCAATCGCAATGTTGACTGGTTACCTGTCTCATTTGCTCCGCCCACTGATACAAGCCCGCCAAGTAAGTACAGGCACTTACACTTGACAAGATGACTTTTATCTGTTAAATACTGTTTAGCAATGGTGACCAGCTTCTGATGTAGTGAAACGTTATCAGGCATAAGTTTCCCTAACTCCAACAATGCAGTCACACCTTGCGCAATCACAATATGCGCTTCTTCCTTCTTTAACAACTGTATTGTCTCGTCAATGATGCATGGGACGTCGGCACCCAGCTCCTTGCCTATCTTGGCAAATAATGAGAAGATATTAGCTCGTACAACTGACTCGGTCTCTTGTTGGAAATGTTCCGACAGTTTTTTTATGATGTCAACTAAATCTTCTTCCTGAAACTTCAGCGAGTCAGATTCTGCAATACGTAGCAAAACTTGGGAAGCATCATTACTTGATTTGCTCTTTTCAAGAAGGCCAACATATGCAGCTGCTGAACTTCCAGTTTCCAACTTCTTTACGAGTCGTAACTTCTTTGGCTTTGGTTGATCTTGAACAATTACTTGGCTCTGGCTATATTCAGCAAGAGCTCGCTTCTTCAAAAGCGCAGCCATTTTATTGATAAATTATAATAAATTCGTAAGGCCTACTGGTAATGAATTTTATTACTGAACAAGAACGCTACAGTGAACCCCGACATGGGTGAGCAACCCTACGCCTTACACAAAGTTATTTGTTTCCAGTAATGGGTCCAGTTGGTTCCAGTTGTTCCAGTCACCCAAAGAGGCTACCTAACCTATAACCATGGACTTACACTGTTGCTACAACAAAAGAGAAAATAAAATGTCCCTAGTTAATGCCAATTATTTTTTAGAGGTTGGCACATCTTGGCAGTTCTATCAACATGAAAACACCAGAATAACTAGATGTCAAGAGCTATTAGCGTAGCGGTGACGAACATAAATATTTTGTAATGTTTTTCTTAAAAGTGAAGAATCGATAAAGTAGAATTCTGCAACTAAACCATCCTCTTTGAAGTAAATAATTCTGATGGAAAAGTAATGGGAGGTCGTGAGGAGAAGATTGACAGTCATTCTAATTCTGCCTATTTGTGATTCTTATCGCTAATTAGAAACACTTGGTGAAACAGTTAAGAATTGAGAGTATTATTTTCTGAGGAAGAAGCTTTCGAGGCCCTAGACCACCGTCGATCCTAGACTTAGGCTTAGGTCCACAGCCCAAAGGCCGAGAACCTATATAGGCCTATAAAATGCCGAGCTTGAGACTCATATTTCAGTGTTTATTTAGTCCACGACTCATAAAAGTATACTCAGAAACACATGTAGAAGTGAGTAGACTTATTGTCTTATGAAGATTCATACCGTGGGGCTACTGTCCACCAAATCATCAGTTCGAATATGAAATGATTAGGCCTAGGGCCTAGGTCAACTAGGGGCCTATCCTATTCACTGGACTGGAAGTAGGCCGATGTATTACCTGGATTTTATTATAGATTAAATTATTTCGGGATATTTGTTTGGTTAGGTTAATTAGTTTAGGCAGTAGGCACTACAATCTCAATGGTTTAGGCAGGTTAGTTTGGTTAGGTTAGATTCATTGAATTAGTTATATTGGGTTATTTAGGTTGGTTGAGACTATGCGCAACAACAACAACGTCTGCGCATGCTGACAGAGCGAGGGTCCGATGAATAGCGGCTGCCCAATGTAAGGCCTAGGCCTGTAGACAATGCTGTCAAATCAAAGTCAACAAATTAATTACTACGTACAAGATTGTTTTGATCGGTAAATATAGGTGCTAGGCCCTAGCATAGAGGAAGTAGTCTCTAGATAGGAAATGCCGTATGGCAGAGCCTATGACCATCAACAATAAAAAAGTTGGCTGATCACAGCGCTCCTAGCAGCATTCACTCGCAACAGTGCTCTAGCAAATGAAATTTTCTTGGTGATAACAGCGCTCCTAGCAGGATTACCAGGCGTAACACTACCACGGCCTATTAGACTGTTTTACCAGGGCTTTGCCAAGCTCTAACCCTTAAGGATATTATTTAGCCTACTGAATGGTGCTAGTAAGCCGCGCCGATATCATATATAGAGTTTCGCTGGTGTCTGTCTGTGAGTTTGTGCGCCAGGCTGGTTCGAGGTCACCGTGAATTTGTGCGGCATTCTGCGCGAGGGAGGGGTCGGCCGCAGGCGTGGCCCGCGGTTTTCTGGATTTTTTGGCGCGCATAATTGGATCTTCCCGCGGCTGTGGGCGGGGGGCCAGTGCGTAATGGCGTGAGGGGTAGGGAGGTACGGTCAGAGGACGGGAGGGCATGGCACACTCAGGTTGCAGTGTCCTTGACAACGACCGGCTTGGGTTAGTGCGTAGTGAGGCTGTACGTTCATGGATATGCACTGCGATACAATAGTAGTGGGAAGTAAAGTAACAACAGAGAGAGAGAGAGAGAGAGAGAGAGAGCGCCCGCGTTTTCAAACGCGGGGCTAAGGTTAGTTTTTTAGGTTTATGCTAGGTGATGGTTAGATTTTGTTAGGATCAAGTTTGAACCTTAAAATCACAAGTTTTGATGCCTGTGCCTAAAGAAAACATTTTGGTAATAGCTGCAACGATATGAAAACTTTAGTCACACATTTTTAGTCTGGCAACATCGCGTTGAAAAAGCAATAAGTTTACTAAGCTTGAGCCTACTAGGAATCTTACTAAGCCTTGACGGTAAAATTACTGAAGACACTGAGCACACCTATTTGTGTTTTTTTTCCCAACCTCCCCCACTAACCTAACCACCAAAAATCACCCCCTCCAGCACCACCCCTCCCAAACAACATGCAAAAACCATCAGATTCAAGCAAGTTTGAAAACTATGAAAACCAACAATTCTCAACCTCCTGCAACTTTTTCTGGAAGATATAAACAAGATCTTTCAGAAAAAACAAAAAATCGAAAATCAAACACCAATTGGCAATGCTCAGTGTCACAGTAAAATTATCGCTTTGACTATAAACTTACTAACCTTGGGCATTGAGCTAGGCCTACGATAGCTATTATTGAATATTATAAACTTGTCTGCTCGCTTTGCCGCGCACCGTCGTATCAGATGTTTTTCGTGGTTTTCCTCTGTCGTTCAGGTTAATAATACCATGGTTCCTTAACAACAGGCCTAGTATCCAAAAACACCTAAAAGAATAACCTTTCATATCATCATCCCATCATCTCATTCACCAATGCCTATAGATCTTGCGTCATCAGTAGGCCTACAGTGCTTCAGTGAACCCAATATAGATGAAGTAAATACTAGGTAGGCAACTCTCTGTTACTGTCACATTATTTTGAATAGGGGAAATAATGATTTATTCCTTATTTACAGGGATATTTTGATGCTGGATGCCTAGACAGATGGGGTGATAATGTCATCAATTCCGTAAGTAAAATCTAGTTGGCCTCAAGTTGTAAAAGTGCTTTTCTAAGAATAAGCTACGTGGTGTGGTTTGCAAAGAATTTGTTTTCTAGCCAAAATAGAACATGGAAAAAGAAAAATCATGATGTGAGAATTACAGCTCAGTTCAGTGTGAATAACAAATACACTCCACATATACAACATACAATTACATTAGGATATGTATGTATATACATATAGGCCTATGTGTATATACACTAGTATGGAAACCTGTCAATGGATAACATTGTGAGAAAATGAGTGTAGTTCTGGTATAGATATTTGATAATAGATGATTGAGGTAGGCCTTTATGATTAATATAGGCCTAGTATAAACTATCAGGGGCTAACTTGTAGAAATAAATGATCTTGACAGCAAAGAAGGAAGTTCCAATGTCTCCTCTCCCCATCTTTGTAACAGTAAAACACACAGCAACTAATGAAAAATGCATGATTTTTAATTCCATATTCATCACTTTGAAGTTTGAATATATACATTTCAACTTTTATATCGTTGGTAATTTCATTCACATTTTTTTACTGGTACTGCTATATCGGTACCTAAAAGCGTGATATTTCGACATACCGGTATTCAATGTAAAACAATGTTATAGAGAGAAAAATTCTCATCAGGTCTGTCAGGCCTATTGATGTGGATTTTCATAATTTTTTTTTACATCAAAAATTTTCAAAAGCTTGAAAATATTCGATTTTTTTCAAACATTAATTTTCGGTGACATTTAAGTTGCATGTTACATAAGAAGCTGAAGTTTGAATTCACTTGTAGCAATACTATAACAATTCGTTGAACCACTACATTACCGGTACCGTAGGCCTATAATAAAACTTACAATGAAAGTATTTATGAGATAATAACTGGGTTTAATATAGGTATGTTTCGAACATTAATAGATCTTCACTAAATGTGTAGACTTTTTATCGATCAACTGTAGGTGGGGTCGGAACTCCTTTGTACTGTCTTACTAGAAAAGTCCTTTGAAAATGTTCTATTTAAATTTAAGTAGGCCTAAATTAGAGGAAAGAAAATTTCAATAAATTTGCACTGACAATTTTCAATTACCGTAGTTTGAAGAAAATCAATGACATTTTTGGGAAAAACATTGAAAAACAATGTAATGAAATTAATGCAATTAACTAATTGAATTCTATTGGATTCACAGAAAATTTTCAATGAATTAAACATTTTCTGAAAATTTTCATTGAAAATTTCAATAGATTTGCATTGAAATATTTTAATGAATTGAAAATTTTCTGAAAATTTTCTACGTCGCATCACTAGTCAGGCCACAAAATGAGAAAAACGTTTCTAAAATGTTACGCTCTAATACGGATTATGCAAATTGACCTCTATATGTATACTCTCTATATATATAATATTCTACTGTATATTCTCTACGTTCTACAGTGTTTTCTATAGGTATGTAGAAAAAATAATACACTACGCGAAATGAGAATGACCCAACCTTGGGTGTGGTAGAATTTTATTAGGGTTAATAAAATGTTCCTTTTCAGCTTTCCATGGTATTTAATATCGGGGTGTACTCCTCACCAATATTTGCGACAGTTTTATACCGGAGAGGCTACTTTGCGTACGACGGAATGCTCACGCTGGCCAAGTTCTTCACCGGATTCGGATTGATTGTCGTCGCGTCGTTGCTCGTGCGCGGGTACGGGAGAGCTAGTAACCCGACTTACGTGGCGTTCCTGAAGACCCTGCAGGCTGCTCAGAAAGATTTGAATAAAGAAACCAAGAAGGCGCTGATGAAATACGATTTTGAGTTTTGGGCATGGCCGGTGTGCTTCAAATGGGATCAGAGTCTGAGGTAGGTTATTTTTTTGTCTGAAGCGGAGTTTCCAGTTCTGATTGATTTTCACTTCTAAGGTAGTAATACGGTAGTAGAACATGTAATCGGGGGTTGTTTTGAAGAATAAAGGTACCAGAACCAAAAAAGTTCAACAAAACTTGAATATATGTTGAACACAAACAACCGGAAACAACATATAAAATGAAGAAAAGCATATTTCAAATAGCAAGTTCATTACGATACAAATTACTGGTAACCCCTGGGTATAATACTGTACAAAATATTCTAGATATTCTACAATGTTTTCTACGCGTATGTAGAAAATAATATTCTACTCGTAATGATCCGACCCTGGATGTTTGTTACAACTTTGAGTTGCGTTTCATGGATTGTGAACTTTGCAAGAGATGCTACAACGTTGACGAGCCTCAATTCGGGTTTCTTTTCAGCAGCAACAAAAATGCTTTGCATATGGATCAGACGGCGTCACGCAGATCTGCTCTCGGCTGGGTATTTGCAGTTCCGTGTCAGATTCTCTCTTATTTAGTTGCTCACACGATTGGCGTACGCTTGGTTTATCCAGGATCGATTACGCTTCTGAAATATGTCATGGGTAAGCTACGCAAACACTACCCAATGTGTACGTGTTTTATTAGACTACAGTATCAATCTAGAATGTATTGTTGCCGTATTATCAATTTTTATTCATTTATTTATTTTTACAACCACAACCTGACTAGAATAATAAATTTATGTTTCCTTGACCAGATGGTATCGAATACTGATACCAAATAGAGGTAGTAATTGCTGACTCCGTTGGGTAACAAATTACTAACCGATCTAAATAACTAAGTCTGGATAACAATTCAGACTGCTACCAGTTTTAGTTTGGATTTGTTTAGTTATCGTTTTGTTTCAAGTTTTGCCATGCCACATATCAATGTACGATCAAATGTGTTTTTATGAAAATGTGTTATTTTGTTACTAATGGCATTGTATTCGTGACACGTTTTTGGCGTTTCAGGTCCCATTCTCCTGAAAGGAAGGGTACAGCTGGTAAACGAAGAGTCAGGAGAACGGTTTAAAGTACGAACTGCCGATAAGAACGACATAGATACATTTTTTGTCGACCGTCGGCGAACGAAGTAGGTTTCCTTTACAACTGATTTACCTATATGTACTTATGTTTTTTTGTTTTCTACTTATCTTTTTAAAAATTTGATGTTCTCGTCTTTCCTAGGAATTTGAACGGGCAGACGTTAGTCATATGTTCCGAGGGAAACGCCGGATTCTACGAGATTGGAATAATGGTTACGCCGTTACAGATGGGCTACTCGGTGCTCGGTTGGAACCATCCCGGCTTCGGGGGAAGCACTGTAAGTAGTTCAGCAAAATCAATGTGTGAATTGTGTGTAATGATCCTGTTGACAGTCAGGCCCCTTACCGCTACTGCCACTTGAAATAACATCTCAAGCCTGGCTAGCTACAATAGACTAGGTCTGTCACTAGGACTTTGATTTGTCAGTGTTTACTGTTTACTTTTTACTTGCAGAGCTGAATTCTATGGTAATGTGTCCAGTCATTGTATATTTCTATCATTGTAAACACAAAATTTTAGCCCTGCTCATGAGGTAGGCTTCGAAAAACGTCAAATATTTGCAGTCTAAGAAACCGTGAATTTGTATCATCATGCATTGCCACAATATTCAGGATGTTTAGTAAACAATAAGCAATCAAAGTCTTATTCCTTTGAAGCTAGCTAGGCCTAGGACGTAATCTTAAATGACAGGCGCAGTAAGGGTCCGGTTAATTATTTGGTCAAGTAAAAAATGAATATATATCGTTATATATATATAATTATATTTAGAATATATGATATCAACATCGAAACTTGATACAAAATCATTGTCTCCAATTGAGGGTATAGACGGAAGGTAGGATCGCTCGGACGAGACACCCCAATGGCAATCTTACCACAAAAAAAAACTTAGACCTAGATATTTAGCCTAACATTTAACAAACAATAAATCTTGAGGTAATAATTTCAGGGATAGGTAGTTAACAATGCAAATACTTACACTGGGGAAAAAATCCTCTATTTTCTTAATATAGGTCCATCTAACTACTTTCTCTGTAATCTTAAATTCTTCCATTTTTTTCTTCTTGTATTTGTTTGCTCATTGGTAATTTTTGTTTCAATTTAATTTTCCATATTTGATTCCTTTTCTTTCTTTTTTAATCTATAGGCCTACTGGTATTTATATAATTAAATACTTGTCATTATGTCTGTTCTAGGGTATGCCGTATCTTGACCAAGAAAATTGTGCCATCGATGCTGTTATGCAATTTGCCATTAACGAGCTGGGATTTGTACCTGAGAATATAATTCACTTTGGTTGGAGTATTGGTGGCTATTCGTCCAGCTGGGCTGCTATGAACTATCCCGATGTCAAAGGCGTTGTATGTTGAATGTTTTGAATTTATTTTCAAAATCAAACCATGCTGTTAAGCATACTCTTAATGCATGTCTGTATTGACTTTCAATAGCGAGACAGTAAATTCAATTTTATAATATAAATTTATATTTTATTTGTATACATTAATTTATGTCATTCAGTGCCAAAGTCAGATAATATTTGTCAGAAAAAGCATATTACTCGGTAGCTGGGTATCTTAACTAGTAGTGGGGCATTTGTATTAGGGCCTACCCCTATTCTGCACCATTATAGACGGCCTTAATACAGTACCGTATGCCAAAATACTTCAATTTTTTCTGTTGGTGTATTCAATGAACACAGGCATTATTAGTTCCTTATAGGCCTAGCATATCTTAATTATGGAATATTTTGGAATATTCTCATTCTTCAATATTTTCATTTTTATCTTCTAGCTCATAAGTTGGTTATGACAAGGTTAGATGGAAGAGCAGTCGCCCGACCGAATCTCGCCCTTTTTGACTTATTTTAAATTATACATGTAGGCCTACATGATATTGATATGTAAAGATTATTCTATCCTTTCCTCTTCTTTCCAGATTCTCGACGCAACATTCGACGACATAATCCCACTGGCCGTTTTGAAAATGCCCCCGGTATTGGAACCAGTCGTCAAGAGGACAATACGCACTTATTTGAATTTAAATAACCACGCCGTGATCTCAAAGTACCCTGGTCCTGTGTTATTAATTAGAAGAACCGACGACGAAGTGCTTTGTACAGAGTATGTGTTACAGTTTTTAGAATATTTGTACTTTGCTATACTTGATTGTTATAAATTTACTCTGATATTTATTTGAAATTGATTCTGGTATGCATATCTCTTAGAAGTTGCATTTTTTATAGAATTTTGATTTGTACAACTGTAGATAGTTCAAGTCACTAGAATTTTCAAAGTGGTTTTTCGTCGTACTGGTATTGGGTTTCAGATTGGATTTGGATTACATTAGTTTGGGATGTTTGTTTTGTTAGGTTAGTTAGTTTGTGTTTGTTTGGGTTGATTTAGGTTGGTTTGGGCTGCGCGCAAGAACAAAAACTACAACATCCGTATGTGGTGACCTAGACCGGTGTTCCGATGAATAGCAGCTGCCAAGACTTGTGGAATTCAGCCTCACTTGATCAATATACTTTCTCGCTAATCATTCGTTCGACAGCTACTAATGTTTCAATTTCTCTTCTCTTTCAGAGAGATGAATATGGCAACTAACCGAGGGAACAATCTATTAATTAAGCTATTACAATACAGATATCCGAAGATTGTAGACGCTGAAAGTGTTGTTCTGCTCGATCAATGGCTTGCAGCTGGAGTCACAAATCGAAGTGAGTATTGTATATTAGTTTTCAGTTTTATTCATTCTATTTTGTTTTATTTAATTCAAGGTTTTATGGAAAAGAGAGCAATTCTAATTCAAAACATGGAACAATAGTAAAATTGAAGTGAACATTGTGAATAATTTATAAGTAGAACACACTATAGTGAGCTTTGTTCAACAGATGAAGTTTGGTATCAATTTTGAATTGTGATGAATCGAGGGTTTTTACTTTTTACTTTTTATCTCTGCTGGTAGATAGTTAAATAGTCTTGTGGATGATTGCAAGACACCCTTAGCAGTTAGGTCTAGTCTTCAGAACTCGAGTGCAATGTCGGCTGGTATTTCAGCGGTGTTGAGAGTTGCCATACAGAGAGCTGCAATATTCTTGGTAAAAGTACATATTGGTTAGTAGGCCTACAGATAGGGTAGTGGAAGAATATTCAGCTCTTTAAATGCTAGTCTACAGGATTCCCTTGAGGTTAAATTTACCATCGAACGTAGCACTCGTTTCTCCGCTCGGAACACCTTGATGCTCTATGATGCCGAGCCCCAGGAGATAATCCCACGCTAGGAAAATGATAGGACCTGATTGTCAATATTTGGTTTATCCTCCGTGGTTCCCTTATATATTGTATTAGCATACATCGTTCCTTCAATTAATTTTAATAGGAATGCTGAATTAGAACACAGCAAATAATAACTAGGTTTTACAATATATTTTCAACAATGGTAATGAAGTAATTTTTATCAGGCAGTTCTCAAGGTATTCCTGCTTGGGTGATTTCACAGATATAACTATAAGTAATCATACATCATTAACAATGTAAGATACAAAATTATCAAATACATCACAAGATGCAGACAATATTTATCAAAAATGCTAATGACTCAAATTTTATAATAACATACCGGTAGGTAGGAAGATCACTTGTATGTAGTGCAGCTAACAGTAAGACACAGTAACGAATGTGATACTGTTGGTAAGACTCCTTTAACAAAATATTTTAACATTGGTACTGTACTGATAAGCTTGAGCTAGTCTATGACTATGAGATTGTATTCAATTTACATATAACAAGAAAATTTAGTTTAAAATACAGTTTGTGTGGAAACGTAATTCGAATATACTTTAAACTATTAGCTTGAGTTTACCAGTGTTCAGGAATAGAACATAATTGAAAGTTATTGCGTTATATTGTTTGCTAATGATATAACGTACGGTTCTTTCTCACGAAGATGTCCGCTTGTTTTTCAATGTGATTTGCGGTTTGCATGTTTGCGTCTCGTCGCTGTAAACGTCAGTACCGATACACGTGTACAACGCTATCGTAGCACATTCAGAGGTTATCGCTCGTAGGACTGTGCTCCTAGCTGTGTTTTTAACGATCGTTGTGCTTCTTCTTGGCGTGCATACTTTAGCCGCGTCAGGAATCACGCCGCAAACGTAAAACTGTTGGGGATTTTTTGGATGCTTCCAAGAACCCAGATATTCCAAATTACAGTAAAATCCATCCATTTGCAGAATATCTTCTTTATCGTCATGTGTAGGCCAGCTCTTCAGGTCAGCTTTAAAATCAAATTATGTGTAAATGGATAAATACAAATTAGTATTCCCTGCTAATAAAGAAAAAGTCATGTGTGATATTTAAAAACATTTTGATGGGAATTGGTCAACTACACTAAAAAGCAGCTGTCCTAAAAAGCGACTGAGCTAAAAATTGACCAACAGTACTGAAAAGTAAAAACCAACTGTACTAGAAACCAAATGATCTAAACTTTCTTGAGCAACCTGTACAGAAATAAAAGTGGGGAGGTTGGCTCCTCCCCTCTACAAGTTGTTACCTCCCTTTAATTGCATGAAATATACCCAGTTATTTATCTTTCTTCCGTTTTTTAAATAAACGGGTCATTTATTGATCCCGAGAACATTTCTCGGGATACCGGGACAGGAAGCTCCAAACAAGGACAATCCTGGGAAAACTGGGACGTCTGGTCACCCACCCTAGGTTATGGCCAAGTCTTGAAAAAAGTACCGACATTCATTAATCAGTAGGCCTATGTATATTTACCATTGTAACTTCGACTGCTGTGTGGTCTGGCAAGGCTTTTCAATCGCTGTAAAAATGTAGGGAATAAACTTCCAATAAGAGTAAATAGTGGCACAAACGAGAAACTATTGAAATAGCTGTTGGTGTTCATTTCTGTTATTGTTCCTTCTTGTCGTCCTGTAAAGTTATGTTCTGTATTCTCACCTGTAACTGAGAACATTTAAAACGACATTATGCACCGATATTTTTTTAATATAATACTTGGCCTTCACTGCGACTGCCACTTGAAATAACGTCCTACGCCTAGCTAACTCCTAACGAAAAGGACTTTGATTAGTTATTGTTTACTAGACGACCTAAATACCGCTGCAATACAAGATTGAAAGAAAGTCATGCTCTTTTGGTTTTCAAATACTCGCTGTAATTGCTGTAAAAATGCAGGGAATAAACTCCCAATAAGAGTAAATAGTGGCACAAAAGAGAAACTATTGAAATAACTGTTAGTGTTCATATTTGTTCATATATTCATATGAAATGTAGTACGCGGTGAAATGAAAATCGGTGGGAAAAATATCGAGTGCTACTGTTACAAGAGATCTTTCCACCTTTGTTATTATAAAATTTGAGTGAATAGCATTTTCGACAAATATTGCCTGCATCTTGTGACGCATTTTATAATTTTGTTACTGAAGTTTGATGATCATTTATATCTGTGAAATCATGCTGGAGGGAACTTTTTGTGCTATGAGGTTATGGAGACTGGGGACGCAATAATAATCTTACATTCATATCCAATAATTACCTGGTAATATAAAACTAATAAACAGACTAGATGCGCTTATTATTTATTCATTTAAGACTAGTATTTCAAATTGACTCAATTTGAAAACTATGAATTTTATGTTAAAGCTGACCTTACATCAAAATGTTATTGTATATGCGGGAGCTATCCATCTACGAGAAAAAATTGTAATTTTTTCAGAAATACGTATCCATAAAGGTCTACTTTTTGTGAACTCATTTTTTACCTTTAATGTGGTTGTCCGTAGGTATCGCTCCTGTCAATATTGCTATGTATATTATCAGTCCAATGTTCTTCCACACTAAATTCATTCTGATAGAAAATTGGAAACAATTATAACTTATTGTAATATCACGGAACGGTATAAATTGTTTTCGACCTGATGTAATCCACTGCTTCTTAACTTCAAACCTGTGCAGTTATGAATAGTACTAATGCTAGTCAAGCTCTTTATATATGCAATATTGATCTAAGCATATTTATTGCTCATTATTTAGAATTGTCATTAAGTCCAGCAGTTACTCTAACCTACATCTTATTCAAATTCATAACTGATCAATTCAAAGTCATACATTTGTTCAGTTGTTATTGTTGAGATCTTTTCCTATATTTTAAAATGTGCACAATGTATTTATTATAATAATCCATTGATAACCTGATTGAATCAGCAAGTCATTATTTAATATGAGCAATGATGACAGTAATGTCAAGATAGATATACTTTGTTACATGCACTTTGTTATATTATACAGTTAGTGCCTTAGGGAGTTTGTTGTACATCTCGAATGCAATAAATGCAGTTATTATGTTTCCATATGCATTTTGTATTAAGAGCGCATGGGAGTCGATTTAGAGCCGATTGTACCAACTGATGATTAGTGAATTAAGCAAAAATTAGCAAATTAACTTGTTATCACCCTTGGTTACCTATGTTATTTCTGTACCTTAAGTACCTAATGATCAACTAATTAATATTTAATCATCAGTTGGTACAATCGGCTCTTAGTTAAGTACCAATCCACTAACTATTTGTTAAAGGTACGAAAATATCATATGTAACCAATGGTGATAACAAGTTAATCCGCTAACCATTGCTTAATCCACTAACTATCGATTCGTAATACCGGCCCTTAGGGAAATATCAGTATTTTGGTGATGACTCATTAGCGGTATGAGATATCAAAATTCTAATACGAATGAAACGCAGATATTTTTAATACCTTCAAAAAGGTATTGAATTCATATAGTATAATTGTCAAGCTAACTAACTAAGTACTAACTAACTAGATAACTAACTAACTAAATAATTAAGCAACTAAGCATATACAGTTAAACATTCATATTGGTTTAGCTATGAAGACGTACGCTTGACAATTATGAGGTATGAGTTGAAAATGTTTAATTATCATCTTGAAAGTATGAAAAATATCTGTGTTTCCCCCGTATTAGAATTCTAATATCTCATACGATACCGCACAAAAGTAATCACAAAATAATTGATATTCAGCTAAATCGACTCCCTTGCACTCTTAGCACGTGAACTTGACGTTATGTAATAATTGTTCACATACCTATTACCAAGGATCTTTCGTACAGGGCACCACAATGGCAATAAATCAAACTTACATATATTATCTATCTTTTTCAATTAGGCCCTATCTCTTTCTGTTTACTCATTTTCATTTCTAGTTTCAAGTTTTGATATTTTCTATATTTGTATTATGTGCAAATCTTTGAAAAAATGATTCAAATCAAATCAAAATGTATATCTTTATATCTTTGTTTTCAGCAATATTGTGGTCCAAGTATCGTATCGACGACGGTTTGTGCACCGCAACTGTACAGTCGTACATTGCGGAGAATTCTCAGTCGTATCCAATGCACGTCGGGGAAGAGTTCAATCGAGATTTCAAGGCACAGATGACTTTATTCCTAGTAAGTTTTAACGCGGATAAATTAGCTGATCTGATCTTAAATGCACTGAACTACAAAGAATAGAATTGTTCAGCAAATGTTTTGAGTGTCAGTTATATTATATAATACAATAACCAAAATTTGAGAAGGAAAATCCTGATAGATCATCGATCTTGATGGCTTAAATCTCTGATTCTACTTTTTTGGCAAATATTGAGTGAATTTAATTGAACAAATTATGAAAGTTGTAGCTTCCAAATTATAATCATTGTAATTTATTCTAGAATAATTACAAGATATTTCAGTTTTTACCATGTTCAATGTAAAAGTAGGAATAAAATTGATTCAAAATATGAAATACTTTAAAATTTATACAGCACTTATTTGTTTCCAGGCATCGAAATACATGCTAGACTTCCGTTCCACTCACTGCACTCCGCTACCTTCGAGCATGTTTGAAATGCCGTGGCAGGCTGGGACGACGTAGACGCAAACAGGGAAACCATTAAAGGATATCACAACCCTGAAACTGGATTTTAACGAATATTGACGATATTCATTTCTCTAATTTTAGAGAAAACTGGAAGTCATCATCTCAATTTTAGAAATGTATTATTTATTTGTCTTCCAGGACCCCGCTCTTTTTCTGAGTCGTGATGTCACCACTTGATTCTGTTCATGTTTCTATACAGAACCGTAATGTATACGCTATGACTTATGGTCTCTAAAAGACAAGAAAATTATTTATAATTTCTGAAATTGAGATGATGATTTATAGTTTTCTCTAAAATTGGGAAAATGAATATTCTTATTATTTATTACAGTCTAGTTTCACGGTTGGATGTACTCTTAAGAGTACATGGGTGTCTAGTTTTTACTGAAATATCAGTTTTTTGGTGATGACTTTTGAACGGTATGAGATACCAACATTCTTACACGAGGGAAAGGGAAACAGATAGTTTTAATACCTTCAAGTTAGTACCGGTATATCTTGTAAGTTATAACTATTAAACTCATACTGCATTGTCAGTCGTATACAGCTAAAAAAAACCCATTTTTTAGCTGTATGCGCTTGACAATATGCGAGGTAAGTTGAATAGTTTTTACTTAATCATCTTGGAAGGTATTAAAAACACCTGTATTCCCACTGCTACCGTGCGAAAGTTATCACCAAAAACTGATATTTTGCCAAATTAACTCCCATGCTCCAGTTGGGCCCAAGTGAACAAAGTTCGATGGTTAAAAATATAATTATTACATAAGACTAATAAATTGGAGTCCACCGAAAGTCTCTGTACTATGTTGTATGTTTTTCATTGTGTTAATGTGTTATATTTATATTCTACCGTATATACGAACGTATGTAGTGTGCTTAGCACAGTATATGTATAGCGGAATTTATAATGCAATTAAGAATAATGTTTCCTTATTGTATTTTGTTCAGGTTTAGTTGAAACTGTATACTGAAATTTCTTCAAAGAAAAAGATATATATTACTGGTCATTTTTCCAAAAAAATTGGAGCAAGGTTATGTTTTGGATCGCATTAGGGCCTCTTTACGGGATTGTAAAGTTGCGACCCAGGAAAGATGCAAGGAGGTTTCACTGAACTGTATGTGATTGTAATATATTATTGTAATTGGAAATTAATTTCAGAAAGCAGAATTATGTACCCTATATGGATTAGATAACCGGTACTTATTTTAAAAAATTATTATTATTCCACTGATTGGTCATGATGACCTTATTGGCATGACAAAACATGACAATTCATTGTTATTTGTAGCGTACTTTATAGCTGAAATCAAATATAATTGTCGAGATATTAGTATAACTGTGCAAACTTGGTTACCAAATACCAGTATTTTAAACAGAGTGCATTCCACTGTTTGACTGCTCTAACTGTGAAGTTTGAATGTGAAGTTTGTTGAATTTAAAGGCTTGACTTCAACACTCGAAAAAACACTTGACTTTTGCATTTTCAATCATGAGAAATTGTTTATGAATATAAATGGATTATTCCTACTCAGTGAAGACTTTTCAATTGAATCAATGAAGGCTGCAAACTACTAATTGCTGATAAGTGATTTAAATATTGTCTACTGCTACTGATCATGATAACTTTTCAACATTTCATTTATAGACTTGACCAAATCTAATTAAACCACACCTAGTTACTGCAAATGTATGCGTGTTATCTCTTTTCATGTATAATTGAAAGAAATCACAACCCTGAAACTAGATTTTAACAAATAATGATGTTATTTTACTTCCCTAATTTTAGAGAAAACTAGAAATCATTATCTCAATTTCAGAAATTAAAATTAATTAATTTGTCCTTGAGGACGCTGACTGTGTTATGAGTCGTGACTTGGACATTACTCGATTCTGTTTATATTTCTCTACATAATCGGTAGGGGCCCTACCTATGTTATGAGTGACCCGTGGTCTCTTGAGGAAATGAAATGAAATATAATTTCATGAATTGAGATGATGATTTCTAGTTTTCTAAAAAATGTGAAATAAATATCGTCATTCATTATTCTTTGAACTCTATTTCTATAGAATTCAATTTTTCTATTTACCCCTATTTTGGAAGTGAAGTCAATAACATCGACAATAACTGGCCAATAATGGGGAAGGCTCCCTTTTTGCCCCACAGGAAAATCGTTGAAATTTAAATACATCCCAAAGTGATTAATGATTATATAGGTTTAAAACTATTGTTATGTAGGTTATAGGGCCTGTTGTTAGATAGGATTATATAAGTTTGTAAGAAAATATCTGTTTATTGGATTATTTTTGGTGAAAAGAAATTGTTTTAGAAATTATTAAGAAGAAATACCATATTCATATGGACATGGCTTGGTTTTACATAAAGTCGCATGATACCTCATATGTCATAAGGCAGGAGCATCTCCCTGCTTAATCTCATGGGCCGTGACAGTCATCAATGAAGATCGAGTCTCCCAAAAGCACGTGTTTTAATTAAATTAACAAATTGAATTTTTTGGAACTTTTTTGGTTGCTATATTAATGAATCTGTTGAAAATATAATCTGATTTTGGTAGATTAAAACTAAAATGCATACATGCTGCTTATTCAATTCTCATCAGTTTTTCTAATAATAACAATTTTTGCCTGAAATTTTGGGAACCATTGAAAAACACCATATATGCTAAATAAAATGAATTACGTTGATTCATTTCTCTCCTCACTCAACGCGGTTGTATAGCGTTTTCCTATGAAGAACCTGCACAAGCTTGGCCAAAAACCTGCTGGCCAAAAATATATGTCAGCTGTCAACTGTCAGCAGCCATCTACAGCAGAAACATGGCCGATACACCGGCGAACATCACACCTTCGCTGCATGTCACATTGGAATTTGGGTAACTATAACCACTGAGTACACTTTGATCTATGCTACAACTGAGTTTCTATCCTATTACTGTTTTGGAAATTTAATTTAGGTTAATATCCGAAACCCGGCGTGGAAGAATCCCCAAAAACATTGAAAAAAACAACATAACCCTAAACCAAAACGCACACCGGTGTCTAGAATTTAATTTTCTTATATCTTATATCTTTAATACCTAATTACGTTGAGTAATTCACAATGTAAGTTAACACAATTCACAACCAGAATGAAATATTTATTTTAAAAATAAATTGAATAAAGGTAATATGCAATATGACTCTACAGGGATTTTTGGGGGGGATGTTTCTCTTTTCTGTGTTATCACTATCATTAACACTACAATCTCAATGTCACTATGAACTTGTATCTTTTGTCTGTGAAATATGTTTGATTTGTAATTTTTATTTGTAGGGGAGGCGCAGAACTGCTCGTTAATAAAATTAAGAAGCACGATGTGAATCTGCCTGTAATAAAAGAGTCTTGTAAGTTTCCCTAGTGAAATAACACGGACAATTGAGTTTTAAAGGACAAAACTCGGACAATTCATGACCACCTGCAGAAGTGAGACTAGAGAAAGATGCGATTGTATAGCGCTAAAGTAGAGGCAAAATACGGAATGAAACTGAATAGTGAATGGATAAAAAAGGGACAGACACAGACAGTCTATTTAAAGACTTGAAAAAAAAAAATATTATTCAATATAGTTAATCCAATGGTGAATTGAGCTACAAATAACTAAAGAGTTATTTAAGCGTAATTAACACGTAAATCAATACAATCAATAGATGCACCAAAGTGCCAGTTTTCAAATTCTAAATGCTATGAAAAGGATACAGTGTGTCAGGCCTACCTGTTACTAACAATTTTTCTTTTTTTTAGGGACTATTCGCAGTTTATTAATTTGGATCAAAGAAAACTTGTTGAAAGAGCGACCAGAACTTTTTGTTCAAGGTGAAACAGTGTAAGTTACAAGTAGGCTTTTAAAGCTTATATTAAAACTAGGTTAGCCTACGCTCTGGGATCATGGGTAGGACAGAAATATTGTTATCATTTGATCGATTATCATAAAAATATGATCGAACACAATTTTTGACATCATGAAAGCATAAAAAATCTAGGTCTACATTAAGTTGAACACGTGAAATATTTATCATTTGCTTCTATTTCTAGGCGGCCTGGAATTCTGGTATTAGTCAATGATGCAGATTGGGAATTGCTTGTAAGTATTATATAATATGGGAATTAAGTAGTATCATAGGCTAAAGCAGGCCAACAGTGCAAGATACAAAATGATCAAATACCTTGCCTGCTGCAGACAGTAAATTGGTCAAAAAATGCTATGACTCAAATTTTATAATAACAAAAGTGAAAAGATCATGCGTAACAGTAACACACGATATTCTTTTCATAAAATTTAATTGACTACTATCAATTTGTTTATACATATAAATAACATGCAACGTATTGCGAATGTTTATAATGGTTCAATATTATTTTAAAAGATACTTATCTGAATGGCGTGAAGCAGTTTCACTACATGTTCAGACGGAAAACCATTACGATAATTTACATGTCATTTTGACACCGAATGTTATGCTGTGGGAAGGTTCTTGTTAAATAATTCGACGCTTTTAAAGATTCTGTTGCGTTTCTTATCGTAAGTCTCGTCCTGGAAAATCATAATATTCTAAAAATACCGCAGCTATGACTGCTATTACAATAGTGATATTTGTGCTTGTTACTTCTTGTTCGACGACCTTCTTTCGTGGATACAAGTATACAATCACAGTATATTCAGCAAGGCTATGCTATGCTTCAGTAGCGAAACTGGAAATTTGCACTCTGCCAATTTGTCATTTGCCAACAAAAAATATTTCACTTTGAAGAAGCGAGTGGGTATACCTTCTTTATATTATATCAAGTCTGTTGGTATCACTACATCGTCCTGTGATATAATGTCAGTATTGATTTTTTCCAGGGCGAGTTGGATTACCAATTGAAAGAAAATGATAATATCCTCTTCATATCTACTCTCCATGGTGGGTGACATGATGTAAAACATATTTTAAGATTTTTATATTTTCCATTGTTTTTTGCAGACTTAAAACCAAAATAAACTATTTATAATATTCTATCATATTCATTATTTACTCATCTGTTTAGGCCTGATTCTGTATGTGTATTTGGAGCTCAAAGGTAACAATTCTCACCAATTTAGTTTAAATTCAAATTGTAAACTAAATTTGAATGTGATGACTAGGCCAAGTGAACCCATGTGGAACAATGTCGTACACCAATAAAATAATATGGAATATAGGGCCTGAATAAATACATTAGAATTTCTATTTCTCCCACAATGGAACAATCCACGAATAATGGCTTCTACGAGGCATTGAGTTTGTGGTGTTGTTAACGTCATTGGATTTAGGACTGTGGGAAGACCGACCAATTCACAAGGGCAAGTTGGGATATAGAATTTTGGCAGATTAAAATAGATTTAAATACACAGTTTTTGTTTCACTTGTTCACATGATATTTTATGGTAGGTCCAGGCTAAGTTGATATAAACTCGGTGCATTTTTTACATTCTGGTTTATTGATCAACTTCAACAAGTTTTATATGATAAATAGGATAGTAGGCGTATAAAACATTTATAATTATGTATCAAAGATATTTTAGTTTGTACGTTTTATTATATTCAGGGTGATATCAATAAAAAAAGCCATCACACTTTTTATCTTTACGAACGAATATTAGGTTCAAAACGGTGAAAGCAGGGCTATTCCAATGTTCAAGTTTTTTTCTTGTATTATTTTATAACGTCACATTTTTTTACCACTTTCTTCACAAACTACTTTTCTGACCCATGCTAGTTTGGATTTTTGTTCCCGAATTTCTCAGGGTAAGCAACCATTTCTTCGTGCAATCGCTTCTCGACATTTTCTATCACCATTCGATCACCGGAAGAGAGGTTAAAACTGACATATACTGTAATTCCTAGTTTTTTTGATAATTTACTGGATAAATTCGATGAAACTGTATCGCATAATCCTCCCATTACTTTCGTTATGAGTGGTAATTTGCCATAATTAGTGTTCATAGCCACAGAAAGATCTGAAAAGTTAGCTTCACCTGGACATCCGATCCAAATCAACAAACTATTTTCCATTTCAACTACTTGATAACACACCATCACATCTTGGCTCGTAATTGTCGAGAAGTTATGGATATCGAAACTTGATTTAACATACTCAACTTTAGCTTTTTCCTTGCCAAATGGCGTATGTAAATCGTTCTTGTCACTCATGTTCATACAACTATTAAGTTTCCCCCTCAAAAATGTGGGGACGTGAGGTACGTTGCGTGCAACAAGATGCGAAACACATGACGGGATACCAAAATGACGGATAAGCGCTAGCAAAGATTTTACGCTAGAGACACAAATGTAGTAACCACAGAGAGTAGGCATCTTGCGTGACGTAAGAGCCAACATGCTGCCTATAAATCTAGGCAAATGCAGCATTATGCTACGTTTGCCTAGTTACCAACCATATCATATTTTGTATCGTTATGCAATCTGGTAGACACAAAAATGATTGTAGGCCTACTGTTCTAGCTAGAGGCACAGTTCCCCACTTCTCCATTGGATTTTATTTTAACGATTTAATCTAGTAACAGTTTCATTCTTATCCTTGAAAGGATCCAGATTCAATTTTTACAAACCATTTATATACTTCGAGTGTAGATGTGTCTCATATTATATGTATTTAAAAAAAATCTTCTTCTAAATAAGATATCAGTTACAGTATGATCTATTTTAGATTATAGCTGAATATTAATATTATTTTTTGTATTGAGCACTATTGAAATGTCTTATTACGCTCGTCATTAATTTGTTATATTCATTGCTATATCATTCTGTGTCTAATGGGCAACGTTTATGAAAAATCAGCCTATATTTTTTACTAATAAAGAATGTATGCCTATTCATATATATATATATATATATATATATATAATTTCTCATTTCCTCCTGTTGATGTATATCCTATTTACCACAATCAATAATAATATGCTCCACATTCAGAATTTAGTAATTTATTGAAAGAATTGGTTTAATACGTCTATTAAAATGTTTCCGTATCTTAATTCCAGAATAAAACATATTCTCTCTCTCTCTCTCTCTCTCTCTCTCTCTCTCTCTGTCTACTAGGCCTACAGGCCTATACGGTATAAATTTATATATATATATATATATATATATATATATATATATATATATATATATATATATATATATATATATATATATATATATATACATATATTCACGACTCTGTCATATCAAACAATTATAAACTATAAATTTATCGGACAAATCACATTTTCCAACAGATTTCTTCAAAAAAGGGGAATGGTATCTCGTCAGCCTTCTCTTAATTAAATCGTTACATTTCATCGTACATCTTTATTGTAACACATTGTCGCACGAAGTTAATTCTTTCTGTTGAACAAATCAAGACAAACACACTATTAGCTCGCAAAACAAACTGCAATGCAGTTCTCGAAAGACACTGTTTCCTTTTCCCGTCTCACCAAACAAGTCAAGGTTCTCCCGTAGCTGGAGTTGACAGGTACCAATGAATAATGTCTACTGAATTCACTTGCTGTTACTGCTTACAGTTAACTTAATTTCATAGTCATAAATCTACTCTCGGTTGCTACGGGTTACCGAATGGATCTAATGACGTCTCGTTGGGTTTCCTAATGTTCTCTCACTCTCTCTCTCTGTCTCTCTGTCTCTCTATTTCACTCTCTCTATCTCACACACACTCTCTCTTTCTCTCTCTCTCTCTCTCTCTCTCTCTCTCTCTCTCTCTCGCTCTCTCTCCCACCATCTCTCACTCTTTACATCCTCTCTCTCTCTCTCTCTTTCTCTCTCTTCCTCCTCTCTCTCTCTCTCTCTTTCTCTCTCTCCTCCTCTATATCTCTCTCTATCTCTCTCTCTATCTCTTTCTCTCTCTCACTTTCTTTCTCTCCTAGTGTTTCCTCACACGAACCAAAATTATAGAGCATTTCGGAATATCAATGGTGGAATATCCATTGCGCGAGTAATATAATATGCATTCAAATCTTTTGGAATTAGTCCAAATCAAACTTCAATTTAAAACAAAATGAGATATTTTTAGTGGTTATATTGTTCATATTTGAGAGAATTTTCGAAGATATTGGTCCATAGGGCCTACGACGTTGAATTTTTTGTTATACGTATGCACGGAAGTATATATATATATATATATATATATATATATATATATATATATATATATATATATCTAATATTATATATACCCTTGAGAATAATATCACCCTTGTGGTTTTTCGTCCTAACCTTAGACCACCCTTAGCCTAAATCAAGGAACAAATACTCTCCGTCAAGTTTTCGATGCTAATAAAGCTGTTCATTCTGTGTGGATTTGGAATAAAATGAATGACACTAAAATTTGAATTTAAATAATTTAAAAATTAGTTTACAATTTTGAAGAGTATCCGTATCCATAATTAATTTCCAGCATATTATAACAACGTCATTGACGCGCCGTTAAACCCCAATATTCCATAATTGAGTGTAGCTATACTTCATTAAATTTGAGAGGATTTGTTCTACATTCGCCTAACATTAGGCCTATAGGCGTGCGCGTGACATTACAATAGGTACGGCCCATTAAGAAAAATTGAAAACACTTTTTCTAGCAAAGATATGTATATATGCAGAATATACCTGGCTAAGTGCTATCCCATTGTTATTCCAATATGCTCACTTCGTTAGTGGGAATATAAGAAAAATGTGAGCTGAAAACATGATTCAAAACAAAATTAAAACGTAATACATTTACGTTCAAATACTAAAATACTAACCGGGTTTTGAAAATAATTGCTCCGCATAATATTCTCGGATACACCCTTAACGGAAATAAAGCCGATGACGTAAAAAATCACTAGCCGATAATGGGGAAGGCTCTTATTCGCCTCGGTACGATGTTTTTGAAATTTAAAGGATTTCAACATTTCTTGCACCAACGCAACACAAATCTATAAAATTACTCTTAATAACTTGAAATTTTAACAATTCAACTGCGGCTCTGAATTATTGTGAACAGCATGAAGGTGAATTATTTTCATCAGCTTCTAGTATTCTAGTATTAGAAAGTAAATGTATATATTTGAACAACATTGAAACGTTATAAAGAAAATGAACAAACAATTTTGAACAACATCCTTGTCCCCCAACTGTGCTATCGATGCTATCTTGCCACCTCAACTATACAAATAAATGTTATATAAACGAGATGAATTTATAATATGATTATTTGTCAGCTCACATTTCTTTTTATATTTTCACTTATGAAGTGAGCATATTAGGATAACAATTTAATAACAACGGGACAACATCTAACCATATGTATAATTCACATAAATACATATAGCTTTGCCAGGAAATGTGTTTTCATTTTTTCCTAATGGTCTGTACCTAATGAAATGTCCTGCGCACGACTATGAGTAGATGTCATAATTTGGCCCTCATACTGTCGTATGAAAGCCATTTGCAATTTGTTTTGTATTCTAGTTGCAATCTCAAGTCACCTGCTCTATGCAAATTACATTGTTAGCAGTTTGATAGGCCATTTGAAAACGGGTGCGTTTAGTATTTTGACTACTGAAAGAAACGATTATAGGGGTTGAGCTCCGCGATGGGAAAAAGTTATCTTTGATGACGCTGTTACGCTATTTGTGGGTATATTTAAGGCGTCCTCATTCTCCTTTGGGCAAACAGTTCCCGCCAGGGTGATTTCACAGATATAAATAATTGTCATTAAATTCGAACCGTGTGAGGTAAAAAAATAACAAATATATCAGATCATGCTGACAATATTTAGTAGAAAATGCTACAATAACAAAGGTGCAAAAATCAGTTGTAGTTTTGTCATCGATTTTCATCTCGCCGCGTACCGTTACATATGAATAACTCGTAAACTAATATGATAGCTCGTGCGGTATAACCTAATGTGAACTTCTCTGAAGCAGTTTCACTACAATATGTTCAGAGAATGTTACTGCAATTGTTTATATGTCACGTTGACACTGAAAATGTAATGCTGTGGGTAGGTCCCCCTTAGTGTAAAATGTGTGCTAGCTGAAAGTGAAATTGGCCGACAAAAACCCTGTAATTTGTTTAATGTTGAGAAAATGGGATGTTCGTGGAATAGAATTTCGATTTCCAATGATTACACAAGCAATTGGGGCGGTGCTTTAATTTGCATTCATTTTGTAACTATTTCAATTTCGTAACTAGAATTAAGAAGTTACAATTGTTATTTTGATGAGCGTTTTCATTCAATTCACTGAAACTCGGTTTCATCACATATCCGAAAAAGAAATTTACGTTTTTGCTATTCTCATTGTTCGCTCTCCACAGCTTGAATGAAACCCTCAAATCGTCAACAACACTAGAATGTCGTTCAACAAATATGTTACTTACATTATACTAGAATTGAAAAGTTGTAGTCAAACAATTTTTGGATTAAAAAATAATGACCCTATTTAAATGAGTATAACCCAGTGAAAATATAAATCGCAAACTAAAATAAGCGCAATCTGCTTTGAGCAATTTGCAAAGTGTATGGACCAATTCGAGAACGAGCTATCCTGGGTTGCATGCACCAAGCTAGACGCGCTGGGAGATGGAATATGTTTATATTTTCTACTTGCAACGTGCGCTGTCGCCCGGTAACAATGCAAAGGCAAGTTTTGTTTACCTTTCTGAACCGGCAGGCCTAACTTGTCGACTGCAATTCACAAACCGGTCCGCAGGGAATAATATCAGTTCAGGTAATTAACGGTGCAACAATATTAAGAAGCTTACACAATTTGGCTGGATACATTTGGTGGAGGATTGAATAATTTTTCGTGTTAACATAACCGCAGTTTGAAGTGCAAGTGCAGTTTTTAGTTTTTACTGTGTTTGGTGTCGTCAAAGCTTTCAGCAGTAAACGGATTCGTGCATTGAGCGCTTGTTGACTGTTCACCAAAGGTAATATATATATCTATGCTCAAAGCAAGTTGCACCTAGCATAAAGCAGACGTGTGAACGTACATTTTCGCGAGACCGAGAAAACAGCATTGTGCAGCGCTTGGATTATTCTGCATGACGAGTCAAGGTAGGAATGCATGTTGCACATATTATTTCCATTCGCAGTCATGGCTGTATTAAGACGTTTCGCGCACCTAGGCCCGCTATTTCTTGGGTCTCCTCCTCCCCCCATCAAGTATAGTTGAATTAGTAATTAATTCAGAATAGAACAATAGCTCAGAAAATATGACGAGCACTAGGTTTTTATTTAGAGGCACATTTATAATTATTGTGTTAGACTATTACTATGACCTGAACATGAGAACGATAATTTCATAAACTTTGATCGTTACTTAATATATTGAAATAATAATATCGAAATTTGTTCAAATACTGTTTCGGTCAGGATATTACTTCGCTGATTTTATTCAGGGTATTGTTAAAAATTTATATTTTATTCACAAATTTGTACACAAAGTGGCCTCGTGGGCCTAGGGCTCGCAGTACCTTACACGATTATCAGGACTGAGCAGGAGTCGGATTATATAACCGTGTGTATCTGCAGTGGTGTAACTAGAATAGTGGTACCTAGGGCAAAGACATGAGCACCCCCAAAAAAAATCGAATTTTATTTAGGTTTGAATTAATCAAATCGTACATTATGACTGAATCATAATGAAAAATTTAAATTTACATAATTTAAAATGAACAGAGCAACCAACAAGAGCCCTGAGATAGCTCGACTAGCGCATCAGAAAGTAATGAATAGGTCTACAAATATAGAGGATGACGTAATAATATAGAGTTTGATATAGAATGAAATATAGACATATAATGAGTTTATTACCCTTGATCAAGGAGGCAACAAGCCTTTTAAACGTTGGGTGAATATATATATATATATATATATATATATATATATATATATATATATATATATATATATATATATATATATATATATATATGTATTGATATCATATTTTATATTGGTTCCTTCTATAATTTATCGGGTTTTAAATACATACACATATTATTACACAGTTTACATCTCAAAATAATGAATTCATTTAATAACTGTCAAAGTTTGAAAGATCCTATATATATATATATATATATATATAAACACACACACATATATATATATATATATATATATATATATATATATATATATATATATATATATATATATATATATATATATATATATGCATGCTGCAATATACAAACACGCTGCTGACGGTACACGAATCTTCTCCGTGAGATTTCCCATCGGACTCTCTAATCTACACCAGCGTGCTCTTTGGCAGAATGAAATGCCAGAGTAAGGGAATAGGCAAGTACGTTTGATGCTTGAGAACAGTTGAAAACACACACACACACAATCTATTGTGCAGTTTAAACACGAAGTAAGATGAGACGCGGAAAATGTGACGGTAAGATCAAGGTGTGTGTGTGGAACAGGGTTGGTTGGTTAGGGGTCTGTTTATGCTCATAGGTATGCGAAGGATATTTCAATAGGTACGGCCCGTTAAGAAAAATATGGTATCCAGGCCTATCAAAGCTGTAATACATTTATGCGAAATATACATGGTTAGGTGTTATCTCATGTTCAGCCCGATATGTTCACTTTATTGATGGAAACAAAAAATTCGTGAAGTGAAAATAATTATATAATACAATTACGTTCAATAAGATACCAATAGGTTGATGGAAATAATTGGTCTGCATTATATTCATAACCACACCCCTTATGGAAATAAAACTAATGACGTATACAATGACGAGCAGATAATCGGAAACGCTCCCATTTTGTCCCGCAAGGAAATTTTGAAATTTGAAGGAAATAAAATGTTGATAAAAAACAACATTATATCGTATAGCAATATCTTTCCAACCTCACGTATTGTCCGTCACATTGCCGTGAATTCTGGTTTCATTCAATCATAAAGTAAGCGGCTCTACCCCCAAATAACCTAGCTGTTGGTGGGGTCCTAATCAAACAATGAGTGTAGCTCTATCACGTGTGAGAATTGGCACTAAAGAAGGCAACTAATCCAAAACTATATGAGTATGGTATGCTTTCTAAGTAGTACAATCAAACCCTTGAATTGTGGCGCAATAATTTATGATAATCCACGGTCACAAGTTTCCCATTTCTGTAACTTTTATTGAGGTTTGATCTTGTTCCAAAATCGTAACGGATTACAGAAATAATCACCCCCTTATTTTAGTGGCTGCCAAGAAAACAGGCCTGAAATGGGGGTAGGTTGTAGCTTTTAATAAAGCTCTCTCGCGCCCCAACATTTTGTCTCGCTTTGTGCAGCGTATATAGTAGCGTGCTAAAGGTTATCACGATGAAATATAATTATATAGCTGCACATGAATTCCAGCTTTAGTGTTAATGTGACTGAGAGAACTGGATAAACCCATGTTGGTGGTGAAAGAGGAATATTCTTGTAGTACAGTGCCGGCTAGAAATAGTTCTATGGGCGAGTAACAAGCAGCCAGCGATATATCCATGGCGGGGGGGGGGGGGGGGGGGGAAATGACCCCCCTTTATATGTCTACACTCTACACTCTCACAAGCACTAAAATTAACATCAACGGGTAATACATACTTAGACACATTTACTATATGATATAAACTATCCCACTAAATCATTGTCAACCATTTATTATTTCTTCTTATCGTATTCTTATTTCGTGCATCCCGTTATTAAAAATTGAACTTGTCAATTTTTCCCACTGTGCTTCCAAGATGGTCAACGAACAATTGAAGGGGTTGAAATTTTCCGCCTCCGGTGGCTAGATTTCGTATCTACGAGAATCCAGATACATATTACCTCTTGACGTAAAATTATGCTTCCCCTCCCCTTTTTTCCCCCCTTCCCCTCACTAAAATCAAGGCTCCTACACGCTCTTGGATATTTCAATACAAGTATAGTTGAGGTGATTTTTTTCTCTCACCTGCAGTATCCCAACCTGTCCCAATAGTCAGTCACAAAGAATCATCGAGCGGTTCCGACTGGAATTCATAACGAACTGAAAGTGATCAAGTTATTTGAAATGACTCTTGCCAAATTGATTTGTACCTAAATTAAAATAAAATCCTCCAAATACAAAACTAAAAATGAAACAAACCATAAGAAATGCTGTCTTGACTACCTTCTGAAAGAACTGGCACTCTCACTGAGTGAAGCACAGCTTTACGGTACCCAAGTTTCCAGTGCAAAGCCACAGTTATTCAGCAGAGAGAGTGAAAACCGATCTAGCTGCTATAAGCGACAGGACAATGTAAGCAACTCTGCTGTACCGTAAATATAATACGAATCGTGGGAACGATTCAATCATTCGTTCTTGTGAAAAAAGTACCTACTTCAATCTTCTCATTCATCTGTAAATTATTTTCTTCCATTTTCTATAATTCCTGGGTTGAATCCCAGACATATTTCATTTTTCCCCTCCTCTTTTGTTCTGATCATTTTGACAAGTTTTACTCCAATTTAATGAAACTCGGACTTTTCAATTTTCCAATAAATTTCTTGTATACTGTTTTGATATTTTTTCATTCTTTGTATCAAATAAAACCTGAAACAAATCCAAGATTTTTCAATTGGAAAGCAGTAAACGCGCTCGCCTTGCAGAGTTTCTCTAATAACATGAAATACAACACAGAAAGTTCGCGATGTAATTAATAGTATATCCTATATTTATTATACTTTGAGAAAGTTTCCCGCGACTCTACCGCGCAATAGTTCCAAGTATTTCATGTATCCATGCATCCCTGCCAGATGAAACTCTGGGATTAGATTTCTTCATCAAATCGAAGAAAGTTTCACTCTTTCTTAATGGCGTGGCCTGCACACTGAGAATGTGGGGGTAAGATCAAGTTTCTGATCCTAGATACGGAAATGGTAAAGATCTGCATAGATATATTAATTCCTTTATTCTATTCGAGTTTCCAGACCAATAAACTATATTATATCTCTCTCTCTCTCTCTCTCTCTCTCTCTCTCTCTCTCTCTCTCTCTCTCTCTCTCTCTCTCTCTCTCTCTCTCTCTATATATATATATATATATATATATATATATATATATATATATATATATATATATATATATATATATGTATATATAAATATTTCTATATAGGCCTATACCGTTCTGAAGTTTGTAGTTGAACTATAAGGTCCGGGGTATTAAAAGATAATACGACAACGGCAACCAAAATATAGATACATGCGTTTCTCTACTTTGGAAACTGGGTTTAGATACGTAGGGGTATTATAGCGCACCCATAGCTGCAACCAACACAATACTACCAACTGAATAATTGTGAAAACTTTGGTAATTGTGGGAACACTCGCAGGGAGCTTCAAATATTGAATGTAAAGATGTAGTAGCCTCCATCCTTAGCTCAGTCTAAGGCACATCTGCATTAGAAACAGAAGTCACCATTGAGCGTGCGTTCGAGAATAATAGTCCGGCAAATCGGATCGGGATAAGGATTCATCAATATTCATCAATATTTGTATTTGAAGCTATAATAATTTATTATCATTTGTCAATGTATAATTATTATAACATGAATTCCTTGACAACAATGAAGATTACTCTTAAGGAACAAATAAAGAATGCACATTTATTACCGCGTTGTTATTTTGTGATAACTTCATCTAATTCCGTGTAGTTTTATTATACCAGAGTGGTGGTGAATGCTACCGTTTTGTCCTTCCATTGAATTACTAATTAGTACTACAGACATCTTGACCTGGTGCTTAACAGTTTAGCAGTATAGTTACGTTGTGGCATCATTAGCTTGAAATTAATCTGATACACAAAATATAAACTAGGAATACGCAGCGTAAACGTTGTACATGAGCGAGATATTGATAGAAAATGTACCGGTACTCGAAAGTTAAATACACACCTTGCTTTTCAAATCATTATAATGCTTCCATATTCATTCGTTCGTTCATATTGTTTCATTCCTATATCCAGAGTCAATAACGTACCATGACAGAAGGTAGATCTGCTTTATCGACTCTTCTCTTGCAAACTGTGGATTTTCATTGAAGATACATATTTGTCATTTTTCTAATATAATAATTTATTCTCTTATAAAAGACAGATTCAAATTTTTTCAAATTTGATATAAATATGGTTTAGAAAAATATTTTGTTTCAAGTTATATACAATTTGAGTGATTAAGTTTCTCGCCAAAAATTGTCTGCATCTTATGACGTACGTATTTTTCTATTTTATCTTGCAATGTTCAAGTTTTATGATCATATATATCTGAAATCACCCTGGCGGGAACTTTTTGCCCAAATGATACTGAGTACGCATTAACGCTTCGATATTTCCGTGACAATTAGTAGAAAGGTAGCGACTCAATGGCTGATCACATTTTATTAGAGATTTGAATTAGTCGAAATGGTAGTCTCAAAAACAACCAAGAAATTTCGTTTTACGATTTTACGATTGTAAGAGCCAGTTGTACCAAGTGATGATTAGTGAATTAATCAAAAATTAGCAAATCAACTTGTTATCACCCTTGGTTACCTATGTTATTTTTGTACCCTAAGTAATGATTAACTAATTAATATTCAATCATCAGTTGGTACAATCGGCTCTTAGTTGCACCTTTGCATAACAATCACGAACCAGTACATAAAAGAAACATTGATGATAAAAAATGTAGTTGAAATGACAATAATATATTGTCATCAGTTGTATTTTTTTTTGATAATACGAGCGTATTTTGAACATTGATCATGGGAACTTATTAAAGGTGGAAGATTGTTTAGTTTATTCGATGATTGTGACGAGGACTAGTGATGAAAATGTCACATGCTGGTTTGTTTTTGTCAATGTGGCTATACACATGATTGAATGCACGAATGATCAACGTATGCTATTCTCATACCCGAGATTAAAATTTTATTTCAATATTCGGAATTTACTCTTTATTTTTTGAAGGGATAGTTTTACCAGTATCATACTACATTTGAGTATGTTGATGATGATTTGTAAAAAGTCATAACATATTCTTTTATAATTGGTTAATTTGCAGCTAGGGTTGTTGCTCGATGTAAAAACTTAAATCGATTATAGTTAACATAAAATCGATAATTAATCGTAATATATCGATATATTTTATCCTATTCCATAATCGTATTGAACGTCCAAATATAGTACTGTATTGGAATTGTGAATATTTGTTCGTTACAAAAGCGTTTCTTATTGACTCTAGAGAGTATTCAATAGCCGATTAATACTGTCGCATCCATGTCACTGATTGGAGGGATCATGCAGACAGAAAGGAGGGACGTTTTGCAAGCTCTAAACGATAGTCTCAATAGTCGAAAATAACGTATTGTAGGAAACAGATCAATTGTCATGTTGTTCAATTTTTATTCATCAACATCGAAATCATGACATACAAAAGTAGTTGTTTACCAATTAGGGCTAAGGATGAATTCATAAGACCGTTTTGAAGTGGTACCTATTTTTTTTCGAAGACTTCGAGGGGGTCTTGGTACCGGATAAATAATTATTTCTGGACTATCTTGAATTAAAGACAATGAGATTTGAAACCATGACTACGCTGTCTGTGATCATACTTTTTTACCGAAGGTAAAAGTGTCTCGGTTTTCAAAAGTCCGGAACACATAAGTATATATCGTTTTTGTGGTTAATGTGTTAGTGGGTATCTGAAAATTGAAAAACAAATCCTTATTCAATTTCATTAGTGAACCAAACACACAAATACCAACATTCGTGTATTTGGTTTACTCTTAATACCAATGTTGGTAGTGTCAGGAAATCACTGAACTGTTTATACTTATAATGTGCTCCCAACTTTTGGAAACTGAAAGACTTTTAACTGCGGCGAAAAAGTATGGTCACAGACAGCGCAGTCCAGGTGCCAACGTTCATTGTTATTGATTTAAAATAGTCCACAGATAATTATTTATATTGTTGACAAGACCGTCTCGAAGTCTTGAAAAACCAAGAGGTGCTTCTTCAAAACGGTCTCACTAATTCATCCCACAAAATAATTGCATATCAAGATTTCTATATTAACAAAAGAAATGATAAATCCAAGTTCGTATCAAACGAATATTGTATAACATTCTTAATGATCACTTTATCTATCGGAGAATCTATCTTGTTAACCTAATTATAATCAGTATTTAATGTATGTTATATTTATCGAAACAAAAGTTACAGAGAAGTTATTTGTGAGCCAGGGTAGAACGATTGCGATAGCGTGTGTCGCATTATTCGTGCACCAATTAACATGATGACATGGTGAGTATAGAGCAGTAATTTAGCACAGGTTTCCTCGTCAAGTTTCTACATAATAATAGGTAAGTGCGAGAGAAAATGAAACGAACGTGTTTGGAATGAAGAGAAATGAATATATCGTGACGTTAAGAGTGCATGGGAGTCGATTTAGCGAAATATCAGTTTTTTGGTGATAACTTTTGAATGATATGAGATATCAAAATTATAACATGGTGGAAATATAGTTATTATTATTACCTTCAAGATGGTGGAAGTTATGATTATTCAAGTTATATCGTATAATTTTCTAGTATACAGCTTAAAAACATTCATTTCAAGGAATTAAAAATATGAAAGGAATAATCTTCAAGGCATTAAAAATGTTGAAAACATTGATAATATAAATAATTGCATAAAAAATATTGAAGGCATCATCTTCAATAAGGCATTAAAAATATCTGCTTTTCCTCCGTATCAGAATTTATGTCTCATACCGTTCGAAAGTTGTTTCCAAAAAACTTATTTTTCGCTAAATCGACTCCCATGAACTCTTAAGAGAGCATGGGAGTCGATTTAGCGGAATATCAGAGTTTTGGTAATAACTTTTGAACAGATTTAGATATCGAAATTCTAATAAAGAGTAACACAGATATCGTCAATACCTTCAAGGTGGTGTAAGTTATAACTATTCATCTCATATCGCATAATTGTCATGCGTATACGGTACATTTTTTTTAGCCGTATACGCGTGACAAGTTACGCGTGTTAAGTTATCCCCAAAAAACTGATATTCCATTAAATTCCCATGCTCATAACATTCCCATGCTCTCTTAACGGTCATAGCTTTCGGCCAAACTCTCCACACAGTGACAAAGTTGTGTTATTATTCAACCGGGGGATTTTATTCGCTACACAATGTTTGTCTTGTATTGTGGGGAGAACCTATTAGCATTTCTCATTACTAGGATTTAATGGTATTTCAGTGAAGTTTGAATATTTGATTTGTTTCGGGCCATGACATTCACTGGTAGCTGGGTCGTTACTATGATCGTACATAGATACACTTCAAGACATGTCGCGCTGTTACGTAAAGGTTGTATTATCGGGTACTGGTAGATGAAGTAGGAGTAGGTTTTTATAACATGGTAGACAATGCATGTCTTAATTCATTCACACAGTAACAGTAACTTGATTGAAATTTGGTTATTAATAGTAAAAATATAATATGTTGAACTTTTCGGTATTGGTTGGAAGATTTTAATTGTACTATCAGATTTCACAGCCTGCTAGAGGTTTTTTTACGTCTACTCGAATGATTTTTTTTCTATCAATATCAAAATTTTGATGCAATAATTATCTCCCAATTAAGGTCGAGGATTAGTAATTAGTATGCCCATTAAGAAGCGGCACTTCTTGGTTGTTTCAAGACTTCAAGGTGGTCTTGTCACCAAATCAATAACTACCTCTCGACTACTTTATATTAAAAACAATAAACTTTGACACCTGGACTGCGCTGTCTGTGACCATATTTCTTCGACCCAGAGTCAATTTAGTTTTCAACGGCACACCTTATAAGTATGAACCGTTTCTGTGATAAATCCGGACCTAACAAGACCTAATAAGAGTAAACCAAACACGAATGTTGATATCTTCTACTTTGAACTAGGTGACAGTGGAAACCAAGTAAAAATTAATAAAGGAAATTTCATGTCAATAGTTGTATAGGCCCTCCCTAGATAGTAGCCTGTATATATATATATATAGTAAATAGCTCGTAAATAGTATACATCTACATGAGTGATTTCACTTCTAATTAAATATTATGCATAAAACAAAATACGTAACCAAGCTATAAAGTCTATATAATTGCAATACGCATCAAATGTGTGATAAAAACAAACACATCTTTCCGCTCTACTGCAACGCTTTAGTGAGTTCATATAGATTATTCAGATTGAGATAGATTGTAAATTAAAATTAATAAACTTCCAGTAAAATCATCAACGTTTAATGTTATTCCATTTTCTGAATATTTTAATATGCATTCAATGCCTTCGAAAATAATAATTGTCAAAAGGGTGTATTCAAAGGTATTTATTCATCGCGTCCATTTTATTGGGTGATTATTAAAACAGTGCAAAGTTCCATTTTCATTGTTATCCTCAGATATTCACCATTGTCATCTCTTCCACAATTTCACGTGGTAAAGCAATTAGAGGAATTATTATTATTTTACATCACAATTGGTTAATTAAGGAAACGTGTCCAGCTTATATCGTACCCCATTTCCATGTCATTTCACTTTTAACCAGTTCCACATTCGAACGAATAACGGTAGACTATGTAAGCTCAAGAACCAATGCTATTTTGCACGGTCTTGGAAGAGAAAATTACTTGAAACATTTATGCTTTGAGCGTGGCCGAGAAAATGTATACGAAGAAAGTTTTCTTCTTCTTGAAAAGTTGAAGGAGAATTGAACTAGTTAGGAAACGTTATCTTTTTCTTAATGGTCACTTTCTCATACTAACTGTAACTCGGGTAGTTTATTTATTTGTTTATTCTTCTAGACCTATGTGTCTTATAAAGTCATAATGCTTCACTATTCTTCAAAGTGTGCCGAATATATGTATAGGAGTGCACTGGTAAAGAAATTGAAAATGTATTTAATTCTTTAACTAAAGTCAGCCAACGTTCTGCGTTCAAATCTAAAGTCAAGTTAGGTGTGGGTTCATGTCCCGAATACGGCATATGCTTTTGTGCACTTAATGTAATGTGATGATTATAATAATAATTATCATAATAATATGTAATATTGAAATGCTGTTGATTTAACATCGTAACACATTTGACATGCCTTTTATATAAATTAAAGTACAAAACGATGAATACAATCAATTTATACTACAATGTTCGAAATGTACATTTTTAAAATCAATACGCTTCGATACAGTTATTATTTTCGGAAATACAGCCGTGACAATATCGATCATTATTATCCCAAGGAAGGGTATAATGTATAAGTACATAATTTTAATTCAGTTTTTCTGATGAATAAACATACGTAGGGTAATAACATTTATATACCGGTATTGAAAATTCTCTCAAATTACTCTCAAAAGCTAGCTCAGATAATTGTTATTTCTCTTCATATCGAAACATATATGTCAACCGGCACATTTAAATCAGTTTCTTGTGATTCGGTAGAAGAGAGGCATATCGGACCTGGTTCGATCCTCGCTACCGTCCTCCTCGTATACAGTGGTTGTTCGTGGTTTCCTTCTGCAGGCCTAGTCTATAAGCTAATGCTGGTATAGTTTCTACATTATAGGCCATGCACAACCACTTCCTTCCCACTATACTTCCCATTGACCAACAAACCTTCATCTCACTCATCATTCATCCGACGCCAATATATCCAAGTTATCATTACAATCCGTCGTTAAAACCCAATATAAGTAAATATAGCGACTCCCGTGCGCATTTTGGTAAAATGAAAAAATAAGAACACTGATAATCAACGTAATCAGTTCGCCGAAACATGAACCCCTTCGACTTGATTCGTCAATAATTCTTCTCTCGTCCCACCGAAACGTCTATAAAACAACGTTAAAGGTCTAAGCTCTGAATCAATGACGTAGGCTGCGGAAATGTCCTATTCACGGCACGCCGTCGTCGTGTGTCCAGAAGAATAGCTCATTCCCAAGTCTCTATACGCGAGGGGGGAGGGGGAGGGTAGTTGGGTAGTGGGGCCCGGGGGAGGGGGATATTCATCTAATTGGTCCTCTTGAGATCATCATCACCTCCCCCAACCCGCGCGACCTTCTTTGTTTAGCACCTTGCTACGTGGGTCGAAATGTGACGATCTCGCATTAACTTCTATAGTCTGGTCCAGTGTTTCTAAACCTTTTTTCATGAAGTACCCATTTTAAGAAAAAATAAAAAACGATAGTGGTGTACCTCTTACATATTTTCGGCATGGTTTTATATGCTTTTGGGTATGTAGATGTCCATAGCTTGACATTTTCAGTATCAGCTTGACATATAAACGATCGCAGTGACTTTCCGGATTAACTTATTGTTGTGAAACTGCTTCACATCATTCAGAGAAGTTTCTTCTACAAAGCTGCTCAGGTAGCTGAGTCAGCTGAGGGAACCGCACCGCTTCAACCAACACCGCTTCAGTAACTGCCGTCACCGTTGGGCGTGGGTTCGAAATCCGCATAAGGCATGGGTTTTTGTAATCGTCCTTTCACCAATCATCACTTCATCCTTTCATCATCACCCGCTCATTCGTTCCTCCGCAAAACCTAGCTGTTGGTGGGGTCGTTAACACCACATAAAAAAATCTTCTACAATAATGTCCAGCCACAATAAACATTTACAGTATGTACATGTCTTTTGTATTTAACGGTAGGCGGTGAGGTGAGAGAAGATGGCAATTATATTACATACAACTGTTACATACAACTGATTTTTCCACCTTTGTTTTGACTCGTTGTCAAATATTGTCTGTATCAGGTGATGTATTTACTAATTTTGTTTGCACTATTCCAGTTTCATGATCGTTTAAATCTGTGTAATTGAAATACCCCTGGTGGGAACAACCCAAAAAGACTTCCATTCCACATACCAAAAAAAAATGGGCTTCGCTATTTTTTTTTTATTTTGTATGTGGCATACAGGTCAGAAAAAAGACCAATCGACTCCAAACTTTTTTAAAATATTGGTGTCACACCAGAATAGGTTCGGATTTGCGATTTGGATTTCACAATATTGTCTAGTCGGATTTGGAAAGAGCTGATATCGCTGATATCTATTGGATCGATAATATTTTTGAATATTCTCATTTTAATTAAGCAAACGAAATTTTGATTTCGAGAAGGCGTAAATCTAGCTTGAGTAGTAGGCCTAATGCGTCTGAATTCGTTCATAAGAGTTGAATGTATACGTGACAAGGATAAAAATAATCACAAAATGGTAAATAGAAATAATTCTCGTTCTATCCAGATATCCTTTTTATATTAAACATTGTAAAAAATTATCGTAAAAAAGTGAAGGATTGAATGCCTGAAAAAAAAACATGCGTACATTCATTTGATTCTACCAATATTATCCACACACACGTACGTTTGGTTTAATGGGACACATACGCCCAAGGCTGGACAAAGCATAAGAATCGCACATTAATTCTCATAGCAAGTAGCCTAAGCGTAGCTTTATAGAAGATTGTAATAGGCATTATTAGGGCGTAATAATAAATTAGATCGTTTTCAATTGAAACAAGAACATGTGTTTCAGACTCGAATACAAAACGTAATTAAGGAAGGGTGGTCTTGGAAAGAGTGCGTTATTGTACTGCTCTATTGATATGGTAATAGAGTTGAGAATTACACGTAATATTAGTACATGGTTACTGAGAGTTATCAAAAACGTGCAAGGAACATTGTTAGGAGTTACAAAGAGTGACTTATACACACCATTGTGTTAAATATTGTGTAAAAGATTGAATAATACGAAATAGTTTGTATTATTTTAATTTAAGATTATGTGTATGTGTTTAATTTCTTGAGTCCATGTTTAGTTGATGATGTTATCGAATAAGTACAATAATAATTATAAGATTAAGATATTATATATAAGTATATATATATATACATATATATAAAAAAATATACATATAGATACATACAAATATATATATATATATATATATATATATATATATATATATATATATATATATATATATTATGATATCCAATAAAACAAGCCAGTCGATGATTTTATCAATGTAAACAATGTAAATATGTCACTAATACTTACTCACGACATTCAATTAATTTAAAATAATTTCGACATTGATTCAACAGAATTGTAAAATGTGATTTTATTTGCCTTGCAGTTATAACATATAACATAAATCAAGTAGAGTTGTTATTGGCTTGTATGGATTTCAGACTAATCTCAGTTCTGGCAGAATACCACTTCACAATCTCAAGCTTAAATGACTGTTCATGCAGTTCATACTAACGTTGGACGTAAATGTCAGTTGGTTGGTGCAGGGGTCACCAATATTGTTGTCGTGTTTGGATTAAGAAAGGGCGCTGTTGTGATCAGTGGCTATAAAACCTGATTGAAGCATTTTTTGTTAATGAATGATTTCACACAATTGATATATACTTGACAGCTCATACAGCTGCCAATGAAAAATGTCATCAAATATCATGACAGAACAAGTTTTCAGTTCTACTATTCAATTTTTACTAACCTAACAATATCTTTACTAAATATTATTTGAGCATTCAATAATCACTCGGTGTTCAGTATTTATGAGAAATAATACTCATAATGTACTGTGCATTTACGTAATTTCCTTTTTTTCAAACTCGAATGTGATTTGATAAATCAATCATTCTATTGTTTTTTTTTTATTCATTTTTAGAGATAAGACCATTTTCGTGGTGAGTATCCATTAAATTAACACTTACATGACTCTAATGTTATATTGTATGCACTATATTAAGCGGCGTAAGGTGGCGTCACGAAAAGCACTCGTGTGACACTAATTTACTTAATATAAATGTGATTCAAATTTTCTTTAAACTTTTGTCATTTATATTCATTCTTTAAAACAACGTAAAAACAACTATTCAAAACAACTATTTATTGCACATAAATTGAAATATTTCATTCACTCATTGATTGCTATTAAAATTCTTTCGCCTCGCTTCAAAAATATCTACAGCACCAACAAAATTGATCCGCCTTGCTCTCTCGGTTTCAATCGACAGGAACGAACCCGCACTAGTCACTCGTTTATTGTCCAAAAATAATAAAATTCTAATGATAAATAATAAATAATAATTTCAGCAAATAACTTCAGTCTCAATGGGCCCCCCTACGTAAATTTAGCCGTGGGCCCCTGTGCCACTGCCCCGCTTGCACCGCCGATATTTACGCCACTGACTATATTCATGACCTGTCATATTGTGCATTACTCTGAATTTTGTATGTTTTTGTTTTATACTTACGTTAGAAATGTATCGATTCACTAGGAAGAATACACAAATGAAACGAAATGAAATGGAGTGAAATGAAATGATAGGAGAGTTTTTGTTATTTATACTAAGCCTGTAGGTAAGTTATAATCATTTCAAGTGTTATTGCAAAAATAAAATGAAAAGTACAGACTATTATACGGGAATTAAATGTTGCTCGAACAATATGTCTATGTGGAAAAGTGTTTTGTTCTGTATGAAATGGGCCACTGGGATTAAAACAGTATTCAGTCATATAAACGAGACACAGAAATAATGAACATCAAATGATTGAGGTAAATTATATTATAGTTTCGTGAATGCGGGCATACCAAACTGGAACTATCTAGATAATTTACGCTCACTAGATTGTCCAAATCAGAAGATATAGTATGCGGAAAAAGCTATCAGTATAATAACATTATTCCTCAACAGCATTTTACTTGAACAGTACAATTAATTTGGTTATTGTATGTGTCAGCAATTTGCGTTAATTTGTGAATCACATATTACACAGTAAAACAATTATTATTTGTTAATTATTATTTGTTTAAAGATGCTAAGTTAACCAAGATGAATTGGCGTCGGATGAATGATGAATGTCATGATGAAATGATGAGATGAAGGTTTTTCAGCCAATGGGAAGGATGGGTAGGAAGAAGGTAGCATATAGTTTAGAAATCACAATATTCTGGCATAAGCCAGTATCCTTGACTACTACAGAGGGAAATCATGAAAAATCCCTGTAAGGTGGACGGTGGCGCGGATCGAATCGAACCAGGTCCGATATGCCCCTCAACTCCCAGATCACACGGAAGTAAGCGTGTAAGCAACTGAGCTACATGTGCCTGTTTATTATTTCTTCAGTTTTTAATAAGTAGGCCTACATTTTTCTATACCGTCATATTATTGCAGGTGTTTGATTCGTTCAAAATTATTTTGTTGTTGATTATATTGCCCTGAAATAAAATATTTTATTCATATTGGGTTAAACGACGCACTGTAGTAATGACTGAGATGTATTGGCGTCGGTGATGTATTATTTATCATGTATGATGAATGAGATGATGGGAAGGTGAGATGAAATATCATTGCAACGGTCGTGTCCTGTTCGAAAGAAAGAACCTCTGTCGGGAACGTCCCGAATGACCCCCGGTCTTTTGAATGACGGTTCAGCACGTTAGCGAATATGATACACTTGTTTTAGTTAATTTAAGGCGTGCCCAGTCTTTATAGGACGAGGAGCTTCCGCCAGAGGATATCACAGATATAAAGGATCATAAGACTTCAACAGTCAAAGATAAGAAAATTACAAAAATATCGTCTGATGCAGACAATATTTGTCAAAAATGCCAACGACTCGAATTTTAAAATAACAGAAGTGGAAACATCACTAACAGTAACACTCGAAATTTTTGCCACCAATTTGTACCTGTCAGAGTACCGTTAAATATAACATGTACTAAATACCATGTTACGAAATAAGATGTAACCCAATGTGCATGTTTATTATGGATCGACTTTATTTTATGAGATGCTTCTATGAATGGTGTGAAGCAGTTTCCCTACAGTATGCCCATGCTCAAACGGAAATTCACTTTGTTCGTTTATACGTTACATTGACACTGAAAATGTGGTGCTGTAGGTGGGGCCCCCTCAAATTGAATATGTTAATTATATAAGTCATTATAAGGGCTTCAACACATGTAAATAACAGATTGCATAACATAAAAAGTACGGAATTATCATTAATTTTCTTTTTCTTTTCCGGCAATATGCTTCACATTTGAATACGTTCCTTTTCCCAAATGTGCTTTGCTCTCGAAAAGATCGACACAAACACCATTGATCGACTTTTAATTTCGAAGACCCTAGTCTAGACATCGCCCACTTTATAATCCAAACTCTATAGGGATTCCAAGTTTATATCTGCCCCTTTCTTGGCAACATTATCATCAAAAAGATTAATGATCGGCTTACGTATAGTGACAGGAAATAAAATATTTTAACTACCATTTGAATGCAGGCTTTTCATGTTTCCTAGCTATTTGCGATGAGCTATACACAACTTTATGTAACAATTAGGATGATGCGGTAGTTGCATTTGTATACATTTTTATTACTTATAATCCTCGTAAGATATCTCATGTTTCCAAATGGTGAGAGTTTAGAATGTGGTGATGATTTATTCGGTAAGCCTGGAGCAGCTTTTGGTCAAGTAAGATGCAATGAAGTACGCAAGGGTTGTAGATGTACAGAGCTCGGTTGAGACTGATGGGATCGTAAGATACCGATTATGAAAGGTTTGGGGTTGGCAACACTGAAAAGGGAAACTCGTTTTGAAATGTTTAATTTACTGAATCTATAAATCAGCATATGTATTTTATTAGCCCTTTGGTAAAATATTACTTTGAATGATTGCTGATGTTTCAAGATATGATCTTGAGCATAATAACGAAGAAGTACGATAATATATATATATATATATATATATATATATATATATATATATATATATATATATATATATATATATATGAATACCGCCCCGTCGGGGAATCAAACCTCGGACCTTATGCTTGATACACATATGCTCTTACTATCTGAGCTAACAGGAGGGGTATCTTCGAATGATATCAATGGGAGTGTAATGGTACAGATGGAGGTTGAGGGGTAGAGATATGTTCTACCAATTTAAGAACTCAGTTACCATGTGATGCACTTGGGCATTCACAAATGATTATTCACTTTTTTCCTTTTTTTCAAATGTTTCTTAACGACCCCACCAACAGCTAGGTTATACGGGGGTACGAATGAGCGGATGATAATGAAACGATGAAGAGATGATAGATGAAACGACGTTTACAAAAACCCAGGCCTTAAGCGGGACTCGAACACACGCCCAACGGTGACTTCCGTTACTACCGCTAGCGATAATTGAATATATACACTGTTATCTGGATTGAACCTTATATGAGTAGGCGGGAGTCTTGTCGGTTTGGACTGGATACCCCGAATGTGAACTCATCACCTAGAAAAAATAATTAATTTTGTAACTCATGGATGGGAGTCGAATTATATTGTTTCATCGAGCTGTATACGCTTGGCAATCATGCGATATAAGTTGAAATCAACTTAAATCAAATTAATAAAATAAAATAAATGAAATCAAATAGATTTGTATATGTCTACACGTGTAGATGTATTATACAAATGTAATAGTGGATGTAATAGATTTGTATATTTCTCTTAACACATTACTGCGTTGTAGTTGTTTATGTGCGCATCCTCAATCAACATATATCAACCTAATCGGACTAACCTAAGTTACCCAACGCTACCAACGTGACCCGAACTAATTCGATCCAACCTAAAAGTAAGAGTTATGCCGTACACAGCAGAGCTGATTGCGAATAGCCACTTGGAGATTCCAGTATATGCTAAACGATCAAGTGACTTGATCATAGCTACAAGTGCCATTGTATGTTATCACGCATCCGACATTCCATCTAGCTAATCGTAATTGAGGTATGCCCTACTATATAATCAGAATATCGTTGATTACTGCGCAAACGCTATATAAGTGTGATGGTAGGGGTGAGCGAAGTGATGAGCAAAGGTTCTTCGTCAAGTTTTCAAATATTATGTTATCGTAGTGATGTTTCTGATAATTAAGGAATTTTGATTTTCTCTTTTTCTTATAAATGCACAGATTTTTTTTCATGCCGATGTTCAACGTTTAATACCAGTTGGGCTCAAAAATTATATGAAATATTGAGTATGATCAATGTAATCATATAAAACGAGGATACTCATTACTTATCATATTTAATCGCTGTATATATATATATATATATAGGCCTATATATATATATTATATACATACACTACACACACACACACTCATATGATGGCCTGTACATATACGGTACAAATAATTTCTTGTATAAATGAAATGAACTTTTTTGAGATGATCAAAGTTTGTATTTATAACCAAAAAGTTATTACCATTCCATTCATATTGATTATATCATGCTTATAATTATTAAATATGCGATTCTCTTTTTCTTCTCGTTGTTTTCTTCTTTCATAGCAAACATATACTATGTATTTTTCCCTATTAATTTATCGTAAGTAATCTTTGTGTTGAATTCGGATATTTATCCACACAAAGTCTAGATAACAAAACATGTAGCGTCACATAAGTACCAGCATTCCTTTTATATTTTATTGTTCGAGTCTTGGTCTTGTTTCAATGTAAGCTTCCCTGTTTCTCTTGCACATACGTATACATGTCGTTCGTCGTAACTCTTGCTTGTAGCCGGGCAATAACGCGACAACGTGCTTGTATTTTTTTGCTGTTAAGTTGCTGTCTTGCCGATATTAAGTTTGAGATTATTCAAGGAGGATTGTCTCGCTGAAGAAAGATGTGATATACCCATTCTTTCGAGCATTTACATGGATATCAGTACTCGAAAAAACATGAATAACTGGAAACATGAACAATAAACCAAGATCGCGAGGCATACGCAGTATGTTTCAATAGTTTGGACAACAACACGGTGACAATTGATTTACCTCGGATTATTTTTATATCAAGTTCAACGACGCACTGTGATATTACCAACGATTTATTGGCATCGGATTAATGATTAATGAGATGATGAGATGAAAGTTTCGTGAGTTATGGGAAGAATAATGGGAAGGAAGAGGTCGGGGCCTATATTGTAGGAACCATCCTGACATCAGCCTAGACTTCAGAGGAAAATCACGAAAAATCCCTGTGAAAATGGACGGTGACGGGGATCGAACCGCAGTTCGAAATGTTCCCCATTTCCCGGATCACATGAAGCGACTGCCTCAGTAACTGAGCTGTATGTGCCGGTCAATAGATATAATTATTTATTATGTCAATTGTAATAGCCAAGAAAAGAATATAAAACTGGTGAATAATACCACTCGAGAAATCATGTTCATTCAGGAGAATTTGTGTTGACGTGAGATGGAAAAAAGAAATATGTGGAGGTGCCGGTTTATTTTCGTGGAGGAGCCGGGTTTGTTTTAGTGGAGGAGCCGGGTGATACGTTTGCTTATAAAATTGTGTACGCTGCGAATTCAATTCAATTCTGAATTAATTAGCAATTTTCATTTTCAGATTCGATAATCATATAACAGTCAATGGTTCAGTAAAATTATATTTGTATAGAATTTTGTATACAAGTATACAATTGCCAATATTATTATTTTTATACACCTATTTAAATTATTCAATTACATTTTTTTCATTCTAATGAAACCCTGTGAATTCCGGCCTCTATAAGAATCATAAACCTAAAACGATCTATAAATACGCTCGCATGAATAGTACCTTCCTTACATTTTCTTATATTTGGCTTTATTTCTTCATTTCTCGACCAAAACTTCCACCAAACTCATAAACCAACTTAATTATCCCTCTAATTAAGGCGTTTCAACACGAAGAAGTTATACTCACAGGAAAATATACGTGTTAACTTCAATAGACATTTCTACATTTTCACTTCTAAATGTAGGCTGGTATTCAAGTCGAAAAGTAAGAAAAATAAGTAGAAAAGTGTTTTTAGAGAAAGATGGGTGAAGTGTAGAAGGCCGACGTGCTGTTGGCAAGAGCCAAAGAGTGAAGAGGTGGAGGGGTGGGGGTGGAGGGGGCAAGAGGGGAAGTGGGTATCTTATCTAAGCACTTTGCCAGCATGGCTTCCACACAGTCATCTTCATTACATCATAGAGAACTGATTAAACTTCGAGCTGTGAAAGAGCGGTGGGTGGAGGGAGGGGTGGGGGTGGGATGAAAATGTTGAGGGGGTAATTTCCACTTTTAACTGGGCGTAAAGCTCCATAATAAGAATGTGGTGTGCACTATGTGTATGGTTATACAAGCCTGCGGGTCACCCATTGCTATCCTATCTTACGGCTCGTTAATCGGGTACCCTCTTATGACTTTCAGACCCAGTATGCCCTTAATAGCATTTAAATGTGACTATTTTCATGAGAGATGAAAGTGGTAGACCTGTATAAAGACAGTGAATGGGCTATTTTTTTTCTTTTAGAAAGCGTAACAAACCCGAGGTAATTACGAATACAAACTATCAAAGGATGATAAAAAAACACAATATTTTTTACGAGATTGTGTGAAATTCGAATGTGTAAATACACATGGTGCTCGTCTTACTCCGTTGCTCAGTTAGTTTCTGTTGATCGTGGGTTCGAGTCCCACATAAGGTATGAGACTTTGTAAACGTCCTTTCACTTATCGTCACCTCATGGTTTCATTAACACCTGCTCATACGTACCCTCATATAACATGGATGTTGGAGGGGTCGTTAAGCAAACAATGATCAATCAGTCATCAACATCATATAGTACTATTCGTATAGTTCAAGTAAATATTATATAACAACAGAATCGAATAGACTGATACCATAGAATAAAGATGCTGATCCTGAGAAGGGTGGATCAGTGGGTAGCGCACCGAACCGTCGTGCAAGAGACCGGGGTTTGATTCACGCCACTGTCGACCAACCTAACAGAGGTTTTTCGTGGTTTTCCTCAGTCATTCCAGTGATGACACTTTTTTTTAAGAACAGTCCTTGCCATCGCTTCCTTTCCATTTTCCAAAAATGGTAATGAAATAATCGTTCTATTCATGTTCCGATCATCTCATCTATCACTGACCCACGCCGATTGATCTTATAAATAGCCATCACAAGAGTGCGTTGTTAAAGTTCATCTTCTAAAAATAATAGAATATGATACCATGAATATCACTTAAAATAGCGTCCCGTGCCTTACTTGCTCTACAGGAGGACTAGGACTTTGTTTGGCTATTATTTACTAGAAAAGCTCAGTACCATGACAACATGTATAGTTCTTGTGTATTTCCATTGTTGTTAGCACAAAATCCTAGCACTGTTCTTGAATATGTCAAGTTTTGCAGTCCAAGAGACCATGACTCTGTTTCTTTTCCAATACTGCTTAACGACCCCACCAACAGCTAGGTTATACGGAGGTACGAATGAGCGGGTGATAGTGAAACGATGAAGTGACGATAGGTGAGAGGACATTTACAGAAACCCATGCCTTATGCGCGACTTGAACCCACGCCCAGCGGTGACTTCACCGTTGACTGTTCAACGGTGACTGGTCATAGCATTTAGCTTTCCTGGTAAACATTATCCGATCCAAGTCCCAGTCCTCTGGGAGTTGGCTACGTTATTTTAAGTGGCAGTCCAGTAAGGACCCAGGTGACAAGTTGTCCGTCTCCCAAGAGAGTCTTGCCTAGAGAGAATTGCCACCGGAATATTTGTCAGTCTTCCTCATCACCACCTTTCATAGTGACCGATGGCTTTTCGTTGTTTTCCCCAGTCGGCAAAGTGAATACGGGAATGTAAAATTGGAAAAACTATTATTTATATTTTCTCTACGTATCAACATGTGTAATTTTAAATGAAATTTCAATTTAATTTCATTGAAGAATCCCTTGAGAATGAATCCACAGACGCTGAAACGTAGGGAAAACAGACATGATAGTTTTTCTAATTTTATTGAACATGGTATTCCAGTAAATAATAATAGTTATAAAATTATATATATATAAACTCGTAATTCTTACTCTGTAACATATCCCCGTCACAGGTCTAGTAATGCCAGCCAGCATTATGTGGTTGGTGCAGTGTGCGATGGGGGGGCGTTGGGGGTGAGAGGGCGAGGGGTTAAATTACGTTGCAGTGGATGCAGATTTGTAATGAGACTGGGGCAGGCTGTGTGTTGCTGCTTTGAGTGTAGTGTGTGTGTGGGGGGGGGGGAAGAGGGGTTGTAGAGTTCATCTGGCGGATAGGTCGCATGGTTTTGGCTGGTTGCCGATTCAGACCTTCTGCTGTAATACACCATAAATGAGCCGAGGTTGGTGATTACTGATCTGATTTCTAAACTGATAATAGCGAGACGATAGAAAGAGAAGGCGAGAGTGAGAGAAAGACAGAGAGAAGAGAGAGGAATAGAGAGAGAAAGACAGAGAGAGAGACAGAGAGAGAGCGAGGGAGCGGTATCTGTTGCACGTATCGTATTGATATCTTATGACTCACGGGGTAACTTATTATTTAGTGGAGGCCGTAAGAATGGATTTAGTAATCGATATCAAGTGTTCTGGTAATTACTCATTGAATTATTACAGTATCAAATCTAAATGCTGGAGAAGAACAACTTTTTCGAAATCCAAATTGTTACTCACGGAAATCATATCACAATAATATGATGCAATTTTCAGTAATATAAAATATGGGTACCGGTAGAGCTAGAAAGGTATTATAGATAAATGCATCCTGCACTACCAATTGATCTCACTAGCTGCGCTAGTGATTGTGACCTAGGTTGTGACGCTACTGAGCGGTCAAGTCTCCTGCAAAGATGGCCTCCTGACATGTATAAGTATTGTAGTTGTGTTGGGTTGACTTCTGTTTTGTATTGTAAAAAATACCAAATCAACTCAGATTCACTACGATCGGTCAGATAGCTCGGCACAATGTCGAGTCCGCTATAAGTGAAGATCGAGGAGACAGTGGAGATTGTTTACTCGATCTAGGTGGCTTTTGTGAGTACCCATTCACTACGAGTGTGCGTGCAGAAGCCAATTCTCTTGCCGTCTTCGTTAGCTCAGTCAGCTGAGGCATCGCTTCAGAAACTACCGTTGGGCGTGGGTATCAGTCCCGCTTTTAAGGCACGGGTTTTTGTAAACGTCCCATCATCACATCATAATTCCATCATCATCTGCTCATTCGTACCCCCGTATACGCTTTTTAAATAATAATCATCACGAGCCAATTTTCACTGGGCTGTAATTCAACGGTTTTAATTCATACCGTTTTGTTCAATTACAAGTTTTATCACTGTATTCGCTCAAAAGTTTGTTTGGGAAAACGAATAAAATGCGTTCTTAGATGTACGACTGAGGGCTTCGTAAGTAAAGAAGGACACATTTATCGTGTCTTCACTTTATGCATAACATGTGGCTTGATGTTGTCTTCAATGACCCTATTAATGCCTGCTAAACATTTTCATATAACAATCAATAATTGTATAGATATGGATACACATACAACAATAATATTGAAAGATTCAATGAATTGTGTATCAATTCAACATTGTACGTCAAAGATTTACATTAAATGGTCAACAAACTAAATTAATGCGCTGATTACCTGTATATAAAGTGACTTATTATATCTACTTCATTATAATAATCATTAACATTATACATACGTAATCTCTCACATAAATCTGATAACAGACAATCAATCGATCAATTCAGAATATATAACGCGTACACACACGTGTATGTATGTATATATATATATATATATATATATATATATATATATATATATATATATATATATATATAAATACATATGTATCACATTTATTTTAAACCCTTCCTGAAATAATACGCAACCCCAATTATGTGTCATTGAACATCCACTAATGAGCTATTTTATTGATCACGGTCTCAATTAACGAATGACCACGCCGTCCTCTAGCCAGACGACATTATATTAGCGACGGTGAATTGGACCTGTGCCAAATGTCGAGAAGGTGTCGATTTTTACGTACAGTTATATCGGTCGGCCAACCTCTCCATTAGCCGTTTTTTCTCGGTCGCTCTTTCGTGTTTCCGCAATGGCGGTCGGTAGGAGGTCGCAGAATGAATGGGACTTTGAGGATCGTATAATATACGCCTTTTAAATATATATATATATATATATATATATATATATATTTATATATATATATATATATATATCTATGGGGATTCACATAAATACGGAAAACGTGTTGGAGTGTATCGATAGTTAGTATATATGAAATATAGATTTCATGTTATATGGGGAGGTTAATCTTTTCTCAGTCTGTACTGAGTTTTATCGCCCTAGCTGAGGAATGTATTTATATCGCGAGTTTGTTTAATTTGTTCGAAATTTGAAATATATATATATTTTCGTTTCCAAGCATGTTATTGACAGATATGGAGAAAATGATAAAAAGAAAAGTATTGAAGTATTGTTCTATCGTATGAGTATATATTCATTGAATCATATATATATATATATATATATATATCATATATATGTATATATATATATATATATATATATATATATATATATATATATATATATATATATATATATATATATATATATATATATAAATATATATATATATATATATACGTGCTACAGTTTTCTGTCATAATCTGTCAATAGCATGCTTGGAAACAAAAATATTTTCAAAATTTCAAACAAATTAAAACAATCTTGTGAGATAAATACATTCCTCAGCTAGGGTGATATATAGGCATACATATATATATATATATATATATATATATATATACGAGCTATTTCAGTGCTGAATTATGAGGAGTTTGTAAACATTTCTGCAATATGAATGATGTTATTTTTAACGACTAATAGTAACGTCCTACACCTTGCTATCTCCAAAGGACTAGTACTTCGTTGGTTTCGATTTACTAGTAGAGGTAAATTATATGATGCAAATGTCGTTATTGTATATATTCTCAAGCTGTAAGCACAACATCCCAGCACTGCTCATGAGGTGGGTCACAAAAATGTCAATTTTTGCAGTCTAAGAGACCGTGACTTCGTCATCATCTTGTGTTTCCATGGTACTTAGCTCTTCTAGAAAATAATAATCAGTCAAAGTCGTCAGCTAGGTTCAAAGTCCTCTTGGGGCAAGCTAGGCCTGGGATGTTATTTTGAGTGACATCTTTCAGGATTAAGGGTCCTGGTAGCTCTAAAGTCGGATTTGCATTTAGAACATAGTGGTGTAAATAGGAACCAAAGAGCAAAATAACCTCGCTGTCGACGCGTCTTTAAACCCCAACACTAGGAACCAAAGACAATGAAGAATGAACATCGACGATGTTTTTTTTTACCAATATATAGCTAGTTCTATCCAGCGGTAAAGTCGAATATGTTCATCCGGAAAGTCATTTTGATCGTTTATATGTTACGTTGACAAACGATTTTTTTATATCTTTATTCATAGAATAAGACTCTGCCTCTTGAATAAAAGGTTGCCATAACACACAGAATAACAAAACTTGGGATACAATAATAAAAAATACTATCGTTTTAACACCGTTAGGAACAATAATTGAATTCACTGATTGACATGGGAACTTGATCGATATTACTACATACAATTTCAATATATTGTCAAAATGTTATTCAAATTGTATATTTCCATCACGTTGTCAAATCATGTTCGCCTCGGAAATGTTGTGTATTTGGTATTCAATACACATTTCCCTCGAGAAACATGCGTTAGTGAAATGTTCCCGTTGGTTTTAAACTGAACACAAATATTTACAACATGATTAGTTCAATAAAGTTTTTGGCAGTGAGGTGTGAATTAGGAAACTTTATATATAAAATAGTGAGACAGATTGAAAGTTTGGTGATACCAGTTGTCTGATATTTTATATATTTTAATTCTGCTTAACTATCCCACCAACAGCTAGGTTATAAGGGGGTACGAATGAGAGGGAGATAATGAAACGATGAAGAGATGATAGGTGAAAGGACGCGTAAGAAAACCCATGCCTAGAGCAGTGTTTCCAGTTCCGATTTTTTTTTGTCGTCCGACACGATTCTTTCAACTGCCCAATCACAAGCCAGTATTCACCTAAGAAACATGGCGGTTCATGACACTGTTTCGGAACCGATTCGGTGTCGTGATTATTGACTCAACTCCAACTCTATGTGGGACTCGAAACCACGCCAGACCTGACTTCAGCTTCAGTCTACCGCTTCAGTTTACAGCTGAGCCACGGAGGAGGCTGGTTGTCTTATTATTCATAGGCGTACGCAAGACATTTCAATAGGTACGGCCTATTTCCAAAAATTGAAAACACATTTTCTAGCAATGTTTGCAAAATATACATAGTTGGGTGTCATTCTAATATTTTCCCAATATGTTCACTTCATTAGTGGGAACAACAAATATGTTAGCTGAAAACATACTTGTTTATACATTTTTGTTGAAATACTAAATTACCAACAGCGCTGATGCAAATAATTGATCTTCTTGATATTCATGGCTACACCCCTAATACAAATGCAGCCATTAGCCGATAATGGAGAAGGTTACCATTTTGTTCAGGAAGGAGTTTTTGGAAATTTCAAGGAATGAAAATCAATTCTATAGAAGTGGGTTGAGCATTGGGATCAAGTCCTAGAGTGGCCACATTTTTGTCATTCGATATATATTTATATATATTTATATATATACAAATGATTCAACATATCGGGATGGATAACCCCATCCATTAGATTAGATTGATACCGGTCGACTCATACGACGTAGACCTACATGTCGCATGCCCGCCGCATATCATGGCCCTGTGGAAGTAATGATCTGTGTGTAACAAGGCTATACAAGCGTACTTAGTCTTCGACGTCAACCAATGGGAGAGAGCGCCGCGACGCCGTAAAGAAGCGCCCACAAACCGGAACAAAGGGATCACGTGATTTTCCGTCGTTTTTTCTCCCGACTTTCCGCTTCGAGATCGTTTGGGTAACTGGAAATACTTTTAAGCTCTTTTAGCTCTTGTGGAAAAAGAAAATTATTTTACTCCTTGTGTTTGTAAGCTCTTTATGTAAGTCTGGAAGTTAGTCGGTTCCGTGCGAGATCGTGTTGTTTCTAATGATTCATACTTACAACCGATTATAGGAGGGTAATGAAAATTATACTCGAGTAGTTGGAACATTTGTATAAAATGTGACGTGAAACCTTAAAACGTAGAGAGAGATATTTTAATTATATTGGGCTCCGCTGCGTTCAAATACGCATCCTGGACCCTTACCGTGACTGCCACCAAAAATAACGTCCTAGGGCGAGCTAGCGTTAAGAGACTTAGTTCTTTGTTTGGTTAGTGTTCACTAGAAGGGCTAAATACAATGACAACATGTCCATACTATGTGTACTCAAATTGTTGTGAGGATAAAATCCTAGCACTGCTCATGAGGTGGGTTACGAAATGTGTCAAGTTTTTGCAGTAAGATACCGTGACTTTGCTACTATCTCGTGTTGGTACGGTATTCAGTTCTAAAGTCAACAATGACCAATTGAAGTTCTAGTCCTTTGGTGCTAGGCAGGCCCAGGATGTTATTTTTGAGGCAGTCGCGTATAAGGGGTCTAAGGGCCCGGCATCCAATCAAAAGTATTGTTCAAGTGATGAATAAATTACTCACCCATGTATATGTATCTACGTATATGAATGTCCCCATCCATTATATATATATATATATATATATATATATATATATATATATATATATATATATATATATATATATTCATATATCATATTTGCCAAAAAAAGGACAGCAATGTCCACCACTCACATATATTTGATAATTCACCAGTTCGCCCTGTTGTCATGATGAATATATTGTTAGTAATTTGTTGGCAGTTTCCTAAATAGTTTCATAATATGATCGTAGGCTCACTGGACTGGCTGTAGAAGTTTGCCTGCGTCTTCACCTACTGTGTTCTTTGCAATTTCTCAGCGAATCAAATTCAATTATCTTCGCCGTGGATACGTTTATCGTGTACTAAACTATAGTTACAAACGCGATCGTTATTTTGTTAGCAAGCTCGTTATATTTTGTAAGTGTAGATAATTATTGCCGTAAGACCTACCCGGTGTGTTATATAAGTAGGATGCTACACGTTTTCACTGTTAATTGCCAATTAAGTGTTTTGGCCCTATTGTAACTCCTCCACGTTTCCTCAATTACTAGATCATTATCGTTGGATAATTGTTGCATTAAGTTGCGATCATTTTTTGGGCCATTTTAGGTTTTTTGTCCATCTTCAACTACTAATACTTCTCCCATCATTGATACTGGTTCCAGTACTCAGTTTATTTAGTTTATTTTTGTCCATTCATTTCATGATAATATACAAAATGGTATTTTTCCTCACGATTGTCAATGACTTGTTCAAACGTGAAATGATGGAACATTGACAGTGTCAATTGATTGAGGAAAATGCTTATTCATAGGGAGTTCTTGGTTAAAAATATGTACATTGAATTAATAATGAGAAGAATTGTCTCAGCTACGGTATATTTCTTCGTCAATAACTGTATTTGAGTATGTTAATTTCCAAAATTTATAATAGTTCGAACATGGTAGTGTCAATTTGTTGTTTTTGGTATATTAATGACATGTGAAATATTTTACAATGCAAAATCAACAAATGTACAATTAAACGTTTAAATTATCATCATTATTATTATTATTATCATTGTTATTATTATTTTTATGGACTATAGGTAGTCCATCTTTGAAATAATGGGGTCGACTTTGTATGAAAAAAATGTGGGAGTGCGCAGGAGATTGAGTTACAGTGACAAGTAGGGTAATTGTGAATAGACGAGTTTTCAGGAAAGATACTGGTGTTGTAGTAATCACTCGAACTGTCAATTCGGATAAGACTGAAATGTAAGCGATATAATATATCTTCACTGATATCTGCAGTTGATGACAACGATATAATTGTTGCATCCTACTTTGAAAAATCAAGTGAACTATTAGTGGAGGCGCCAGGTTTCAATGAAAATCCTAGAATTGATGCAAGTCTTCAAATATTATTTTCAGATTCTACTTTCTATTGTTTTGCTGATCGATTATTTTCACGTGCAAAATTTGATTTAAATAATATTCTTGCCATAAGTAAGATATAGGCTTGTTGTGTCGACGTATAAATAGAACACATTTGTGGCATTTGTTCACTCTGGAATGAGTTCAACTTGAACAAGCTCCGAAAGACACAAGTTTAAACGTATCATCTCTGGTAATAAGTATTATGGGAATGGGAGATTTTTGGAATCGGTCACTCTAGAAATGAGAGATTTGTAGAATCGAGTATTTTAGTAATGATGGATTTTTGGAGACATATTCATTTGAAATCACACATTGCACATAATCACACAAGCTAGATACTCCAGCTTGTTGTCATAATTCAAAATAGTTTGATGACGAATTATCAATTCAACTTTGTGAGTTTCTCATTTCTTCTATCTCTTCTACTCAGAAGACTGCATAGCATTTCCCCATGACCATATAATTCACAACGAAAACTTTATATTATTATTGCAAATAATACATCAAATTATAATGTTAATATACTCCTTGTGTTCGGCCACTAATTACATCAAATTAGCTTCCTTTGAGCCAAACATGCGATAACAAGGTTTCAAACCAGTCTTTATTGAGTTATGGTACAGTGCGGTGAACCTCACTGTTTGGAGAGTGTATACAAAACACAACGTGATGGTATTCGCCGTGACTGGATCCGATGTGTTCGTAAAATGGCCCACATCGGTATCCCACAATCACACCAATTCCCGTTTGATTAAGGGCAACACTGTTGCCAGCCACACTACCACACCGAAGCTTTTTTGGCATCCAGTGATGGGGACTGTGCATGTGTTTGAGTTGATTTACAAGTAATAAATACGTGTATGTGAAAATACCTATTTGTAGCGAATTTAATGGAGAGTGTTAAAAGATTAGCTTAGCGAAGAGTTCCAAATCACTTATCTGAAAAATCGAGATCCGTTTATATGTTTTTTTTGTGTGGAAATTTGGTACGAGGTATACTGATCATGAAAAGTGATTAATCGACTTGAAACTCTTTCTGCACATGGTTGTCATATCAGAATAGTCTGGAATTACTTTTATCAACAATCGGTTCGACGGTTTTCTCGTAAAAAAGTTGAAGATTCAAAAAATCTGTATAAGAACAACCCGGAGGGATAATACTTCAGAAACAATTTTTTTCAGAAGCTTGAAAATTGTTACTGAATATTATATAACTATGATACACCCTTTTTTTTTAATAACATCGAAACTTGATACAAAATCATTGTTCCTCAATTAAGGCTATGAATGAAGGATGAGATCGTTTGAACGGGACACCACAAGGGCCATCTTACCACCCCAAAGAATAATTAAAATATGATAACTCATTTAACAAACAAATCAAATCCCAAATAAGGTAGTAATTTCAGGGTTAGAAAACAATTCAAACATTAACAGTGGGGAGAAAAAATCTTTCTTCTTCTTCCTCTTGAAATCTTCTTTCATCTCTCCTTTTCGTTGTTCTCGTATTATTAACAAAATTCATCGATTTGTTACGTTTTTTCCCCATATTGTTATGTTCTCACCTCATCTATAAGTCAGCGACGCCAATACAGATTTAGTTATCGTTAAAGAGTGTTGTTGAATCCAATATGAAGTAAGCTAGACAACTATTCACACCAATAGATTCTAATCATCACCAGGACATCAAATCACATATAAATTAAGTTGAAAGCCAATAGATCTCAGTTATCATTACAGTGCTTATTTAAACCCAATATATAATAAGCTAGACGCCAATAGATCTTAGTTAACATAACAGTACTCAGTTAAACCCAATATATAAAACTAAAAGTTTCTATCAACTGGTTCCAACTCTCAACCGCTCAAGCTAATGAATATGTGAAATGGTAAATCGCGACCGCCATTATATAATACTGGGATCATTTCGTAAAACATGAATATAAATGGAATAATGACGTCTGCCATCATTAAACCAGTTCTTCAACCAACCAATTCACATGATTCTAACGTATTGTTATTATATATCATAAACGAAACAAACGAATCGTAATGTCGTTTTGATTAACCGTGTATATAACAGAGTTCATACCAAGTAGCATTATGATACGGTAAAGTTGATTGCAGTGTGATTGTGAGCCCTTTGTCCGAATGTCCTTCTGTCGATTCCCTAACTCCCTTCGCCCCGCTGCTCCCAACCACCACCCTCCCCACCCCTTGGATACCCCCCCCCCCCCCTTGAACGCAGATGACAGATCTACTGACTAGCACATGTTACTGATATTTTGGCATGCTGCGGTGAACACAGTATGAATTTCTGTTGGAATATTATTTTTGTTAGTGTTTCAATTCTTGTTTGATTCTCAACTAGAGAATGGGAGTTGTTGATGTACGTGAACGTAAGCAAATTGAATGAAGAATCTTTCCATTAAAATTATCATGATAATTCATGAAAAAATGATATGTCGGTAATTTTGAAATATTTTGAGATATTTTCAAAACAAGCTTTCACCGAAAATAGAAAGTATTGGTGGAAGTGCCGTGCTTCTCTTATGAACTTTATTCTCTACATATTGTATTAGCTTATTACCAGTTCGGAAATCCCGTGGTTTAATGGTACAGAAAGTCAATTCTTGAGACCACGAGAGGAAGTGAATAACAATGACAGAATAACAGTTGTGAGTTTTTATTCTGTAAATTTAAAAATAAATGAAAGTGGCCCATCTTCTTTTGATTCCAACGATTTTGTATACTTTAAAATGGTGTATCAAGCGGACACTTTCAAAGCTCTTCCATTCGTTTGCCGTTATAGAATAAGGGCTCTGGATACGAGAAACGAGCTATTTGAATCTCCAACTTTGATGACTTACTTAGCGTCTAGTTCGACTTTGGAAGTCCCTCTTGGCCACTTATAACTATGACTGCTTATAACGATATTTTACACATGTAGACCAATATAATGTTATTTTGTAATGTATGCGTGAATTGGATGGAAGTGGAGAAACTAACTTGTCATAATAGATATAGAATAGATGTGGGTCTATAACATGAATTGTGATTGTATGGACACACATTTATCTGTTGTTAACAGAGGACTGATCTCTGCTGGCATGAAACTATATAATGTATTATCAGCACGCGTAAAATTCTTGAAAGATTATGAGTTATTCAAGACGATTTCTTAAATATTCTTAGTACAAATTGCTTATACTCTAGTTCCTGATTTCTGTTTTTCTGCCGAATGGAAAGATATATATATTTTTTTAAATATATAATTTTAATAATTCATTATATTCTTCGTCTCACTGGTATTTTGTTTCTGAAATGATGTGACGAATTCTGAATGAAGTATAAAATATGCATGTTCAGAATGACAAACCTCACAATATATTTTTCTAATTATACGATAACAATATCTGAATCTACTGGTCAATCGAGTGAAATAAAATTATTATCATTATCATTATTATTATTATTAACCGCTGTAAAGCGTCAATGGAAGAAGTTTATTAGTTGGCATGCGCGATTGCTCTCTCGTGCACCCCTCATGCTATGTCCACACAGAGGTTATGATTATCAGGTCTGTGAATAATGTGATTTATCAATCAATTGAGCAACGTTCACACAGTACAATTATTGCACATTTCGCTGACACCTAGTGGTAGAAATTAATAACAAGGCTTGGACCTATAAACTTCAATCTATAAACATCACATATACCTGCAGACTCTATCATTTTATAAAATAGGTGTACCTACTAACTTATTCAAAGTGAAGTATCTCGTGGGAGAAAATCTTCGTGCAGTATGTATATATATATATATATATATATATATATATATATATATATATATATATATATATATATATATATATATATATATATTATACAACTACTTATATCTAAATATTTATTTAACGGCCACTACGTTAATCATTGCAAAATTAGCAATATTTCCAGTTTTAATCTATTTTAGATAATTACTAATTTTGTAATATCAAGAATTGTCGAAAATTAAAGTCTCTTGAAAATATCTGAACTCACTTTCTTCCTCTTCTCTTCATTTCGGCAGATTATATTAAAATATGTTTTGTTCGTAAAAGAGCGAGCAAGAGTCAGTTTTCAGACACTTGGTGACAGCTAACTGAATCAAATTAGTCAAAGTGTTCTACAAGAAAAGTCGACGTCGCTCGTTTTTCAGAAATGATGTTTTCCACCGAGTAATTACATTCATTAATTATTATTAACATAGCTGATGAGTAGAATGGAGTCGTCAAGAATTCACTCGACAGAACTGAAAATGTGTCTGACGAGAAGTAGTGTTACAATGATTTTTTCACACGATCACAGAAATGAGCATTCAGATTTCAACAGAAAGTTAGTATAAATGAGATCAGTTCGAAATGATTGGAAATCATTCTTATTATTGTTATGCAGTCGTTAGCATGAACATACAGTGAAACTGTTTCACACCATTCAAAGAAGAATACTCTCGATCCATAATAAACATTCACAATAGGTTACATGTTACTTGTACGTAACGGTACGCGCTGAGGGGAAAATCGATGACAAAAATATCGAATATTACTTTTACATACGAGTGATCTTACTACGTATGCTACTATAAAACTTGAGTTATCAGCATACACGTCGAATATTGTCTGAATCTTGCGATGTATTTGTTAATTTTGTATCTTGCACTGTCAAAATTGTATGATCATTCATATTTATGAAGTCATCCTGGCGGGAACTTTTTGCCCTAATGAGACTGGGGACACATTAAGATTCAATTTTGTTGTTCATTACGGCCCTCATGACGATGACAAGCAAGTGACGACAGTAACTGTTGGAGATATATTCTTGTGTCTCGTAGTCGATGAACCAGTGTTGATATTTCAGACGTGGTGTTCATGACGTTTATGTACTCTTAAAGTGACTCGACCGTTTGGCTGCTCAACGAAATGGACTGTTATAAAAATTATTAATTTTGCTATAGCCATAGGCACAGAGTTCAAGTTTTGACGAGCTGCGTTAAGGATGACTTTTTCAATAACGTCGCTGTCAGTGTTGACACAATAGCAAATACCTACATAGTTTTCAGTTATAGTCATCATCGCACAATGAAAGCGAATTGGAAGCGTTTTGGATTGGAAGTTGGTTTCAGGTTGGTATCAGTACAGATTGAATTAGTTTAGGATGTTTTAGTTATGTAATCATGTTATTTACTCATCATAGATTGTTCTTAAAATACGTGGTAATGATTACTATCGTGAAATCACAATCAAACATGTACTCAATAAAATTATACTTTGCTATTTTTTTCTTGGCTCTCATCTTAAATCACCGATCTTCATTATATTCTTTATATCTTCTTTCAATTCATTCCATTCCCGCGTCGTTCTTTGAAATCTATATTTACCTACTTTTCTATCCACTTTTCACACTTCCATTCCTACCCCTCCCCTTGTTTGTTTGTTTGGTTAGGTTTGAGGGTTTAGATTAGTTCGGGTTGGTGTGTTTGGGATGATTTCGGTTACTTTAGGCTGCGCGCAAGAACGACAGACATATAACGATGATCAGATGAATAGCGGCTGCCAAAATAATATGTCGACCAAAATTCTCCAAAATTACAAATGTAGAGTGTTACCTTGTAAGCTTCAACTTCCATGATTATACGATTTATACACTCGAATTAAAATCAGATGTTAAATTGTACATGCCCCTTTAGCCAGTCTATCATGGATTTGAAAACACATTAACTTTTCACTCTAGATTAGATCGCGAAAATATTTTCTACATGAAACCAATTTAAAATCACATTAAAAATATTCTCACAATACACTTCAGATTAAGAAACTTTTCTGTATGTGAAATTGAATCTTTTAGCTTATACTCACCTACGTGATTATATATAAATTCACGAACCAATTGTGGCGCCTGCTCCAAACAAATTCAATGATAAATTCAAAGATAAATTCGAGGATACATAATTGATTTGTTCCATCTAGGAGGCAGTGGAGTCGATTCAGCGGAGAACCATTTTTTTTTTGATGATAACTTTCGAACGGTATGAGATATTAAAAATCTGAAACGGGGGAGACACAGATATTTTCAATACCGTCCAGACGGTGGAAGTAAAGACTATCCAACTTATATCGCATAACTGTCAAGCATATACACTCAAAGTAACACTTTTTTAGTCCAACATCTTATGTGATACGAGTTGAATAGTTCTTATCAATATCATCTTGAAGGTATTAAAAATATCAGTGTTTCCTCCATATTGAAATTAAAATATATTATACCCTTCGAAAGTTAAAAAAAATACTGCACACAAAATTGAAATTGACTTCCATGAATTCATCGTGATGAATTCTCTTCAATTATAAGCTATAATCGTATTCCCGAGAGATCACGGTTTCCTACTAACAAGAGCTGATAAAATGTTACCGTTGTTGCGGATCCCACCAACAGCTAGGTTATTTGGGGGTATGAATGAGCAGGTGAGCAGAGCAGAGTGAAACTAGGAGAGAAAGTTTCTATTTATAAAACACTGCCGCCAAAACGGTTGCCACACGGACACAGTATAACAAAATGAATAAAAACAATGCATTATTTTAAAGAAAATGAGAGAAAGAATTAATAATGTGAAAGTAATAAGGGTAAAACAAAAAAGCAGACGCTAATATGAATTGATAACACTAAAGTATAAATAGAAAATTAACTGATATGCTGACCGTATAAATGGTTACGTAATAAGGCAATTGATCCGTTCAAAAGTACGTTCAAAAAAACCCAGGCCTTATAAGGAAACTCGAAAATATGCGAAAATGTACATCGACATATATTTCATGTTTGTTGAATTGGTACTCCTCAACGTCATGCACACATCATTTCAACATTCTCTTTCTATTGAATAATCTATTTGTAAATCAAGTTACGATAATACGTTCAAATTCGTGCTCACAAAATGTCATCTCTAGCTATCTCAGGCGTGCGCAGAACCTTTCAATAGGTACGTTACATTTCGAAACTATTGAGAATACATTTTCTACCAAAGCTATCCATCAATCCAATAAACACGTGGCCATGTGTTATTCTATTGTTATCACAATATGGTCACTTCATAAGTGGAACCATAAACAAAACTTGGAGCTGAAAACAATTATAAAACCATAGGCTTACATTTACTTTCGAAGACGAAAATACTAATGACAAAAAAATGGGATCTGCATAATATTCATACCTACACCCCTAACGGAACGGGACTTAAGACAATAAGGTGATTGGGATGTGATTGACAATCATGGGGAAGACTCCCGATTCGGCCCGCAAGGAATTTTACAAAATCTGTAGGAATTAAAAGCGATGTTATAGGTTTTTAAAAATCAAGTCGATGATAGAAATGCCATCATATAATAATTGTTATAGATGATCCAATATGAATTGTATGCATTATCCATTTCAGCCTATACCTCCCATCGTGAAGGATTAGGTATAACCAGGACCGTCTATGTGCGTATATCTCGTGCGCAGGCCAATGGCTTTAGGAATATTCTGTGATCTCCTTACATATAAATCAAGTAGCCGCTCAAGTGATAAGTTCCAAGTCATCGCTTATAAGACATAACGCACACTACTGATGTGTGTTTGTGTGTGAAAATCTGTCTCACGTTTAATACTGAAAGTATTTTATTTTCTCGAGTGACGTGTGATTAATGCTACGTATATGTTGTAGGAATAGCGGCCATTACTGAAAGCGTGTTGTGTTTTAGATAGCCTCGTGGTGTATACAGGATAGTCAAAGAGTCGTTAATGAAACTTTTAATCTCTTTGTTACTTTGATCTTGAGTTCAACTTCAACTTCAAGATCAATTAAAGTTGAAGTTATATATTTTTAATAGCGGAATTTTCAATGGAGGATTTCTTGGTTCAATTAATAGTTTTCAGTACAAGTTTATAGACCAAAACAGACACGTTCTCGATTAGTGTTCCAAGGAATTATTTCATTAAAGTTGTATCCATGAGAGTAGAAAACCGTCTACCGAATAAATAAAAACCTGTAAACCGGACTCAAATGTATCAATTATTTCTTTTCATTAAAGTAATCAATTTACTAACGACAACAAGACTGTCTTGTCTCAAGTTAGGTGTTCGGATGAATTTCTGTGTTTCAATTAGTTATCCGTTGCAAAAATAGTGAAAGAATAGTAGCACATATTATCCGCGCATGTTATACGGTACAATGCTGACGTTTACGAGGGCAGATCGGTAGTAAACTAATGTTTTTATGGGTTGTCATGGAAACGGTACACATTTCAGCATGCTATTGTTCCATCCCGTTGACAGAGCTGACGAGACTCCATTTTATATATCAACACGTACTTGTGTGTTTTTAAAACATTTCTTACCATAACTTTTCCACACATGTTTTCTCACCTTTTTTTCGTTACCACTTTTATTCGTTACACATTCCCATACTTCTTATTTAGCTTTTTTTTTCAATATTTTCTCAC